>CAIGQV010016735.1:8200606-8232235 GCA_903798115.1 Danio jaintianensis | reverse complement strand
ATCACGAGTCCAACACTCTAACCACCAGGCCACGACTGCCCCCGTGACAGTTCATGTTATATATGAGCAATATCACATGAGTAGCAGTGCGATGTGGCTGTATATCAAGTGAAGATATACAGCCATATCGAGTGTGATATTGCATTTATACAACTGTTCAACAGCCTAATCGTGTGTATAAAAAAGAAAATCAAACACAGAGTCTCAAAAACACTTTTGTACAAGGAACTACTTTCTTCCGCCATTTATTCACATCTGCAGCTGACCGTCAGAATAGCAGAAACCGTTGCTAACTCACAAATGTCACTTTAGAACTAGTATTTGAATGATTCTCTAGCTTAAGGTCTTAAGTGATTATAAGGCTGAACAGCATGAAATACCATCAATCTACAGAGATTTCCCACATTTCTCTGTTGCAATTGGGATATCACAATAATTAACCACAAAAAAGTCAAAGCAAAGCAAACACTACCAGTTTCTGTGGTATAAATACAGCACTACAAAATACAAAAGAGAGAGATCGACTTAGAATGTCACTTACCGGAATTATAATGATTTGTTCAGCTGTAGTTTGAAACTAAAGTTGAGAAAACGCTGAATATTTCTCCCTTTAAGGACTTATGCGGTCTCTGTCGCTGTCTTTGGTCTGCTCAGACAGGCTAATGGCTGCCGATGCACTGAATCTCCAAAATTATAAATCAGAGGTGTCCAAACTTGGTCCTGGAGGGCCAGTATCCTGCTGAGTTTAGCTTCAACTTGCTTCAACACACCTGCCAGGAAGCTTCTAGTATATGTAGTAAGAGCTTAAATAGCTGGTTCAGGTGTGTTTGATTAGGGTTGGAGCTAAACTCTCTTTCTGTTATAAATATTTGAAAATAGGCACTATCCTTATAAATAAACTGCATAGTTGCAATCTAAACAACTACATTCTAGAGTAAAAACGCCTCAAAAGTACATTTTGTTGTCCAACAGCAGCAATATGGTTCAAACTGTAGAGTATCCTCTGCTTGTTGCTGTATGTGGGCGGAGTAATACACGAGGGTGAATGGTGAAGAGGCTGTACGAGTGCTGTTATTTGCAGAATATCGCACGGCTATCAGCCAATCAGATTCAAGAACCAGACAGAACTGTTGTATAAATACACACATTTCTAAATTCTAAATAGATATCCCAAGCTAAGTGTAGTGTGGTGTAACGCAAGATTCTTCAAACCTTTGTATAATTTCAATCTTTGCTATAGCTCTACCTCTGTAATTAATACAGTTCTTAGACACATTTTAGTTTCTGCGTTATTAAATTATGAATCACCATACTACGGGTCATGGATGATTATTAAATATAATCAAAGAGAACACACGGCTCTGACATTTTGAATGACATAGAAATGTTGTGTTAATTTAATGAATTCTACAGCCCTACACTTGGACTCACCTTATCAGACGGAGCCGAATGAAAGCAAGACAGCATTTCACCCTGCTGGACGCTGGCAGAAATATCGCTGCCCCTTTTAGCCAGAGGACAGGAACCAAGCTGAAGATGAATGGATGCTTCCTTTGAGATTATGCTGTGAAAGGGATGTGTAGAGATGTCAATAAAGACTATCTTTAACAACTTTTAACGTGTTACACAAATCAGTATAGCTAATGACCGGGACACAGACGGCAGAGCTTGGGACCTGCCGTGGCCGATAAAATTGATTTACCTGCTAACTCAGAGATCAGTGCTGCCCGAGAAAAAAAAATTGCCCAGGAGCCTTGAACAAATAATAGCACTTTCATCTGAGAAGGGAAGCTGTGCCTATAAGTATAATAAGAATAATGGCCTCAAATCAGTATGTCAATACTGCCTGAGCCAGGAGCTTGTGGTCCTCGGGGTTCACATGTTTGCATCTGTTTGCTCCATTTATGTCATATGTTTGCTCTGCAGCACTAGCACAAGCAAATGTTTTACTTCACTGTACTTTAGTAGCCTACATTTTATTATGCAACACACTGTTACACTTTAAAAACACTTTCTGTTCGTATTTCAAAATAAAGAGAATAAAAGATGATATTCAAAATCATGACAATGAATTAAACCATTTAAGTGGTTCTTACATTGTATTGATCTGTTTGAATTGCGAACTGAAATTTATTTTGTAGCTGAACATCATGCCTATTTTACAATGAACAATTTTTCGTAGTATGAGACTGAGGTGAAACCTATTTTAGTTTACTAATGTCGTAAATTACTATTATTATTTTAAGTAATATGTGTTTTGTAAGTCGTTTCATTATGTATTTTTTCCCTTACCTTTACGATGACGCGCATTTTTTAAATAAACGTATTTAAAATGATTCCGCTTTGAGATTTTTTTGGAAAAGGTTCATTCAAATGAATTGAACTGATTCTTTTCGACGAATCAACTGACTCCCAAACAGCGATGAACATTTGTTTATTATCGCAAAACTAGGGTGTGCTGGTGATTTGTCTGATTTTGTGAAAAGTTACTAATGCCAAATATTATTCTTTTATTAAGTTACGGTTTTTTTTAGGTTTCTAGTCATTTTTCTAACATGTCAGTCTCACTGAAACAATACTGGGAGAATAATTTGTTCTTTTGAGCCGCTTCCTTCAACGAACCTGTTGAATCGACGGAAGATCCCGTTCAGTTCAGCACTGAAGTGATCCGATCGACCCAGTTACTGTTGTTGTGATTCAAAAATGGTGCACGCTAATAAGAATTTTAAGGTAAGTATGTGGAAGGGCATGCGAAAGTAAGTTTCCACCTCTCTGAAAATCAGATTATATAAATATAGGCTGAAATATAGGTTGAAGTTGTTGTCTGCGTACTAAATATAACAGTTTTAGCACATTAGCCTATATTAAACACTTGAACTGTAAAGACTAGTTTATTTATCTGATTTATAATTCATAATATTCTAGCACAAAATAATTACCAAATTATTCTTGCAGAATTAAATATTCTTTCAGAATTAGCACAAATTCGATTCATAATTCATAATATTCTATCAGAATTAGCACAAACCTATTTTAACTACACCCTGAATACCCCATAAAATATCCCCTGCTGTTAGGGGGAGGGGTGATGAGGGCGGGAGGGGGGAAACAAAACAAATCACATAAGTTCTAATGGTTTTGTAATGGTTTTATGGCTGAAATGGAAATTACATTGGTTTTAAATGGAAACTGCATTAGTCTTGTGGGTCTCGACTGCTAATTCCTTGCCTGCTATTGTTGGTATTTTAAAAACCCAATCATAATGGTATAGGTCCCGAAACACACTAGAAACCATTAAAATGTACTGGTTTTAATGCCATTTGCGGAAACCATTAGAATCTTCTTATTTTTTTTGTCAGCAGGACATAGATTCATAGCAAGCCACAAATTATTATTAATAATAAAATGTACTATTGATACGTTTTACTTATTTTAAAAGTAAGCACTCTTGTTCTTTTACTCTAGTAAAATATTCTATAACAGTATTTGTACATAAACTCAAGTATAAATAATTCCCCTGCAGATTACTCTATCGCTGTCCTTCCTGGAGAGTTTGCTTGAGGTAAAGTTACACCACAACAGACACCCTGAGCAGATGGTTAAGCGTATTTTTTTTGTATGTGTGTGTTCTCTCTGTCCCGCAAATGGTCCAAATGTGACCCAGAAATGACTTGCGCTTGTCAAGAGCAGAGGGTATCTGAATGGTACCTCCTCTATGGGACTTTGTTCACAAATTTCACAGTGGGGAGGGACAAGATTTTAGAAGCTGACAAACAAATAGAACCGCCAACATTTGGCTAGCATCTGTTGATTTGACACGGTCCTGAAAGCAGTTAAAAGCACATTTTCTCTCTCTAAAGTCTACAGCTCAAGTATTTCCGCCACATTTGTGCTTTTCTCCAGTCATCCAGTGTCAGTTCTCTCCACCCATAAAAAAGAAATCAAACCACTTTAATCCTCAACTACAGACCCCAGCTTTCCCTTTTTTGAGGGACACACCTCTTCTTTTGTTAGCATTCTGAATGCGTTTGAGCTCAAGCTACACTGGCATGAATAGAGCTGGCACTTAGAAAATCGTTCTTCTATATGATATTGACTCTATTTACCTGTGATTTTTAAATGCATCTAACTGAGCAAGTCATGCAATTTTATGTAACACTGGCCGTAATGTTCAGAAAGAGAGAGAGAGGGAAAAAAAGTGCAGCTGTGAAGAAGGAAGGAGCTGAGGTTTTTATTTTCACTTACTTTTCTCTTTCTTCTGGAGTTCTTGGCAAGTTGAGCTCCCAACTGGTGCAGCATATGGTGGCTGGGGTCCTAAGGAGCGAGGTGTGGCTGTCTGTGCATGTGCCAGAGCCTAATTACTCACTCATTAGTACCCAGGTGGCACCTACAGTCCATTCACAGACACATAAACACACACACACAAGCACAAACATGTTATAGCCACCACTCCCTCATTTCAGCAGTTACCTACTTGGGACAAACAAGTAATTCACAAGTTTAATTATAGTAAATGCATACCTATCTAATTGATACTAATAAGACTGCACTGAAAAAAAGCAAGTTTTTGCAGTCAGGTTTTTAAAGTCTTTTTAATGTATGGAATTATTTATGGTTTTGTGAATTTTTTTTAATACTTTTCCAAATACTCATTTGGGTACATTGGATTCAATACATGTCACCGTCTCTTTGTACATTTTACCAAAGACTATAGAATACACAAGACATGTCACTTGTATAGTTTACTAGTAGCCCCGCCTACTAGTACAGGAGCCAATCATTGATCGCTATAGACTGACATTTCTCTGGGGGAGAAGCTCGGACCAGACGAATCTCAGTGAAAACTTGCTTCACAGACATATCCACATAGCCATTTTCCGTACTTAACGGCTATTGGAGGTCAGCCTCCTGTGGCGTGAGCTTGACATGTGAACACAGAAATGTCATGAAGTGAATCTGAAGAAAGCAATCAGTGCCTTCATATACGCGAAATTGCGTTGTCTTCATGGCGTGAATCTCTTTTGTGTGTTAAGCTGTTGCGAGCGGACGTTTTATTGTGACAGAAACGGGCAATAGTTGATCCGTCCGTTTTGCCCTACAGAGGCCTGCGCTGTTACAGATATTACTGGTCAGAGAACCCAAAGTGGGGAAGACCTCTCTGATCATGTCACTCGTCAGCAAAGAATTTCCTGATGAGGTTCCTCCCAGAGCCGAAGAGATCACTATTCCTGCAGACGTCACACCTGAGCGAGTGCCCACTCATATAGTAGATTACTCCGAAACAGAACAGTCAGATGAGCAGCTTTACCAAGAAATAACAAAGGCCAATGTTATATGCATCGTCTATTCAGTGAACAATAAGAAATCAATCGAAAAAGTGACGAGTCATTGGATTCCACTCATCAATGAAAGAACGGATAAAGACAGCAGAGTGCCGCTAATCCTGGTGACCAATAAATCTGACCTGATGGAGCACAGCAGCATGGAGACCATACTGCCCATCATGAACCAGTACTCAGAGATTGAGACCTGTGTAGAGTGTTCAGCCAAAAACCTTAAGACATCTCCGAGCTGTTTTATTACGCCCAGAAGGCTGTTCTTCACCCCACAGGACCTCTGTACTCTCCAGAAGAGAAAGAGATGAAGCCGTCTTGCATCAAAGCACTTTTCAAAATATCAGACCTGGATAATGATGGCATTCTGAATGATAATAAAGCTTGAAATCTGTACTTTTAAATGAACCAAGTGAACCAAGTACACTTGAAAACAAACGTTTTCTGGTTTTGTAATCTGTATGAAACGAACGCGAGTCCGCCCTGTCAAACGCACATCACATGACAGCAACTACTCAAATGTCACAAACTTGTAAACAAAGAGTTTCTGTCATTTCTGGAGGAGATTCGCCATCAAGACAAAGTTGTGAATTACTTCAGAAGACCAGCGTGATCAGACGATCATTATTCAGAGGATGATAATGTGTAGAATGGCCATAAATGAGGTTGGTGTCGTGATCTTGTTCCTTTTGAGTGCCCATGCACATAAGCTCGGGCAACCTGAAAAAATGCAGATTTTGTTTGATTCGAACATTTAGAAATGAAACTTAGGAGTTTAATTTTATTGGTGATTTCATATATGTAATGTAATCGTAAGCTTGGCAGTTTTGGAGAATTTGATGTTTCCCCATTCAGACAGAATGCCGAGCATACTGCCCGAGAGGCGTTTCAAAGATGGCTGCCGAGTGAAATGACTTGCCTTAAAGGGGCTTTGATTTTACTCAAGCAATGTAGAATTAGGCTATACACTTTACTTAACATTTAAGTGCACAGTAGATTCTTGCTATATTTTATATGATAATATACCTATGCAACAGAATTATTGATATACCAAACCCAACCTAGAGAACATAGTAGGCTACTTGGTAAACAATACATGATGATGTCAACAGCCAATAATTTGTGAGTATTAGTGTCTCATTTTTAGTAGTACATGCTCAAGTATAACTCAGTAAGCAGTAGGTTACCACACCCAAAAATAAACCAGTGTAAATACAATGGAAAAACTTTGAAAAATGTTAAATGCCCCAGTGAATGGTGGGAACACCAGTATCTGAGTCTTCTACTCAGTAGTAAAGCTGAGTAGGTTTTACTTAATTGTATTACTATTTCATTTTTATTTTTTTTTTTAAATGTATTATATTTTCTCCAAAAAATTCCATATAATTCCAAGTAAAGTACTTAAGTATACTTCCATTTCTACATGCTTGAATTGAGTCAATATAATAATTTGGTTTTATATAATTTTATATAACTAAATTCCCAGTACTGGGTTGCGACTGGAAGGGCATCCACTACGTAAAACATATGCCGGAATAGTTGGCAGTTCATTCCGCTGTGGCGACCCCTGATAAAAAAGGGACTAAGCCGAAGGAAAATGAATGAATATATAACTAAATAATTAAAAAAGCATTTTTGTAGTATTTACTTTGTCGCAGAATCATTTTTACAAATGTAGGCTCTTATTCGGGTGTCTTCAGAGGGATATTGCATTCTCGATGAATGTATTTCTATCGCTCGTAAAGATTTAAAGTTCACGTTTGTCACTGTGAGATACAATAGCTGCAATCGGCATTGGTGGAACGTGATTGGTTTCTTCAATCTGCGACCGACGCATTTGCACCATTATAAAGGTTACAAGATGAAAGGCAGCATGGAACGTTTGCGAGAGAGAAGGAAAGAGAGGTGTCTGCATCATAAACACTTCTTTCACGAATGCTCTGTTCAGTTGTGAAAGGGTGTCATCACCCCATGTGGAACAAAAAAAAAAAGAGAAAAAAATGACACAATCTGAGCTTCAGTGAGAGGAGAGCAAGAGAAAAGAAAAACAGCTGCTTTCTGCCAACTTCAAAAAATATTTTAAGAGGGTCACACTGACCTCTCTGTGTATGAGTGGAAAAAAGAACATTGTTTCGAGATGTTTCTGTTTGTACACTTGTTTTTATATGTATATGTATGCTTGCTTATTTATTTTTTAATTTATGTTTTATATATTATTTTTTGTAACAAATTAATATAGTGATGCCAAGTCGCCATGTATAATTGTTTGATTAATTACGAATTTATTATTTGTTACCATTATTATTCATTGAAAAACATTAATAATAGTAATCATAATAATAATATTTATTATTATTAAAAAAAAAAAGGTTTAACATATTTATTTTAAAACTATTGCTTAATTTTTTCAGCATACTGAAAAATTATGATGCCTTTTTCAACTGGCAACATCATACATGCGAACCAAACACACACTTGGATTTGTGTGTAAAGTGCGCAGACAGTACAGTACAGTAAGGAAATAGGCCAAAGGCACTAAACACAGATTAACGTTCATTCAGTAAACTAAATAGGCTTACTGTCAAGTGGACTGACAGTGCTTCACTCAGACGCTCAGTGAGAGTAAAACACATTCACTCAGGTTCATTCAAAGGTTACAAACGGGCTCTGTTCCACCGGTATCTCAAACCATGAGCCATTATAACACAAATCCGCAATTAGAGAAAAGCTGTTAAAATTCACAGCCTACATTGGAAGCATTTGTCATTTCAAAGCCTTTTTTTTTGTCATGAAGTCTCAGTGGGGCCATGTCACTAACAGGTCTGATAGCGAGACTACAGCGGCTGAGAGGTCTAAATGTCAGAAAAACTGTGTACACAGAGTCTCTGGAAGAGCTCAACTCACGGGGGCCCCTCTTTTTCTTCCCCCGTCCCCCCTCCCGGCTTCGCACATCTTTTGTCATCTTATCTGCTGTCTGACTCTCTGCGTAACAGACAGCACACCTGGGATTTGCGGCCTCCTTGCTCTCACATTCCTGTCCTGCTCTGCTTATCGCTTTTTCGGCGCCTTGTCGCTTCAGACGCCTAGGCAGGGGCCCCCGAGGCCCCTCAGAGAGCTGCCAGGGGTCCGATGAGCCTCTGCCACGTCTCACTGTCACCTCAGACATCAGACATCTGGCACACACACGCAGGCCGAGATCTTCAAAACATTTCCTACAGAGAAGCATTTTGAAGTGAGAACAGACACAGAACACCTTGACAAACCAGCAGCGAAGACGCTCTATTTTTCCTTTGGAGAAGAACAAAAGTTGCCCTCATTGATGTCATCAGTCAGAAAGAACAAATGGAGCGCTGACCTGTCAGAGGAGATGAGGTGTGTGTGTCTGTGTGTGTGTGTGTGTGCGGGAGGAAGGAAAAGAAGGGTGAGATGAAGGCGTGAGGGAGGTGAGAGAAACGAGTATGACAGAGGCTGCATGGGGCTGTTAGCATATTTATGAGGACAGATTTTCTGTTCGACTTCAATCTATCTGTCAGCGGTGGCCTCGGCTTGAAGTCACCCATCCAACACACACCTTCACATCGTCATGATCATCATTTGAGGCCCACCTTCTAAACAAATAAGATCCTGTTTGCATTTTGAAAAGCTTAAAGGTTAAAGGGATAGTTCAACCAAAAAATGAAAATGTATTCACAATTTATTCACCCTCAAGTGGTTGCAAACCTTTATACTATTAGCTTCTTTATTGTGTTAACCCTTGTGTGCTGTTGGGGATGTTTTCATCCACTCTGGGGGGATTTTGAGTATTAATTTGGCCACAGTGTTCTCTGTGTTTCAGCAAATGGAATGATTTTTGGTGACAAATCTTATTTTGACATATTTTGGGAAAATGCTTTGTAATTTTTCAGAAATTCAACAACACACTCTGAGCAAATTTACTACCCTTTCGTTATGTTTGTGGCTGTTTTTCCCCATTGACTTCCATTATAGTGACATCTTTTGACTGCAAAGCTATGACATAATATTATTATGCATTCTTGATTGTTGGTGGTTTTCCACATTGGAAAGAGGTACAATTTGTAATGTTTACTGTTGATTGTCAGTTGCAGTGCAAAAAAGGTTAGTTTCTGTCTTTTGAGTATAGTGTGTCTGTGTATGTGTGTTACTGTGAAAGAGTGTTAGAGAGACCTTTGTGCACTTATCGTGATATGTCTGAGAAAACTAAAATGAGCAGCTTAGCTCTCAGAACATAGTAAACACGGCAAGTGAATTTAAGCACACACACTATAATTTGCTGTTTTACTCCATAGAACTCCATTTAAAAGCCAGAAACGTTTTTGCACAGGCCTATCTAAAGAATTAATGGTGCCAACTGATGATCAACAGTAAAAACGACAAATTGTACCTCTTCCCAACAGGGAAAACCACCAACACTCTAGAATGCATGATTATATGGTGTCATGGCTTTGCAATCAAAAAATGTTGTTATAACGGCAGTAAATGGCGCAAAAACAGCCACCAACATAACAAAAATGTAGTAAATTTGAACAATGCACCATTAAACACTAAAGAAGATTTTGTGAAATCCTGTAAACATGGACTTCCATAGTAGGAAAAGCAAATACTGTTGAAGTCAGTGGTTACAGCTTTTCTACAGAAAGAAACTCATAAAAGTTTGAAAGAAGTAACTATCCCCATAACCGAACATCTTTGAGCGACTTTAGGAGCTGGAAATGTGTGACTTGTTTGGGGAATTGCAAGTCATTTATTTTATTTCTTTAATTATTCTTATTATAGCCCAGTGATTTCTGTATTTAGGTCTCTCCATCAGCGCTGGCGTTCAGATATTAAAGCCTGCGGTTTGTGAAAGAGATTAATGTGAGTGGAGGTCAAACATAATGGAGTCAATTTTAGGGAAAATGAGATATGATCACATTGCTTTTGTCCTTTGTTTCGTGCTGCATTAAGTTTAGTTCTGTGCGACTGGCTTTAAATTGAACTTTCCTGGGATATATTTTTATATATATTACACTTTCCTTTCTTTGCTGATGAGAAGAGAACAAAACGACCGAATTTCCTATGGTTTTTCTACAAACTGTTTTTGAACAGATTTGTCAGTGTTAATAAAACCTAAAGAACACAAATAAATTAGGCTAAATGCTTCAATATAGCTACAAAACCAGCGGATGTTATATTACGTATTATGCTGGAACTGAATTGTTTAGATTTTTAGGACTAAAAATAAAACACAGGAGTCTAAAAAGTAATTATACATTTTTCAGTTTATTTGTCACCTCCTGGTATTAAGGTGTGTGTTTGCGTAAGTGTGTGAATATCAGTATCAGCTTGTGTGTGTGTGTGTGTGTGCACTTTTTTGTATTTGGCCTCGAATTTCCAAGTGGATCTATTTGGCTACAGTAACACACAACTGTCATGTATTCAAATCTATAATAGTACGCCCCTCTTTATTTATAGACATGAATCTCAATATCCAAAAGTGAAAAGAAACGGATGAAAAGTTTGGAGATAAGGCTTTCTGTCACGTTAAGAACCCCTGTAAAGTGGATTAGCGATGCTTACAGCTCCCTTTACACACTACACTTGAGAAAAAACGGCGCAAAATGAAGACCGCACTTTCAGAAAAAAGTATATATAGATAGATTTATAGATATAGATTTATATTTATTTTGAAGTTTAAAAGAGTACAGTTAAGACTTCTCACACGTGATATAACCTACGTATTGTCTGAGAGAGAGTAAGATTTAGGCCACTGCTGTCCCGCTCACAACGTTGAACACTTAACCCTGACGGAAAAAAATCCCTCCGTGGAATCCGTAGCATTTTTTTTTTCTTCTTCTTTTGACAAAGAGTTGGAATAGATTTAGGGAAAAACACCTGATCACACACACACAGCCGCACACAGAATATAAAAACAGTCATGTCTAAAAGAACAATATTGCATTTGTAATGCACAAATGAATTTCCTGTACAATTGGCTTTTTAGTGGAGTGTGTGTCTGTGTGTGTACATAAACAACTAAAGGGCTCAGTGAATATATCTCCATTTTGTAGGTGGTTCTCATCATCGTTCACATTGTCTTTAGTCTTTTTTCACGATGTACATTAGTGCTGTAAACAGGCACACGCAGAAGCCAAGAGGAATAATCACCCTCTCGTTTCTCTCCTTGTCTTCTTATCCTCCGTGTATTTCAGTGGTCTAGATTTGTCCTCCGTCTCAGTCCTGCTGAGAAGCGCGTTATGTCCAGCTTTGCATCTAGCTCTGCGAGTCCGCCTCTTTCATCAAGTTTGTTGAGGTCCCGGAGGCTCCTGAAGCCTGCGGAGACGCACGATCATCTGACGCCTCTGGAAATAGAGTCTGAAAACTTGATGCTCTTTGCTTTTCCATCAGTTTTACTGATTGTGCAAAATCACGCCGTCTCTGGTATTTCCACTCGGAAGGAGCTAGCATATCCTTTTCCGCGCTAAAAAGGGAAAAAGAAACACAACAAAAGTTTATGAGCAATTCCATGCAAATGTCAACCTTGCCATGAAAAAACTACGTTTTCACCAAAATAGCAAAACTCCTTTTTGTGTAGGCTTGTATTTGATGGTACTGTCAAAATATTCAAAAATGTCAGATTTTTGATTATATTTGATTTACCAAATTCACACAAGTGCCAATTTCACATCTGTCACATCCATAACAGAGAGGTGTCACATCCATAACACAGCTTTTTCTTCATAAATGCAAAAATGTTGAATAAAATCAATCATTTTTGTTCTAGGGGTGACACGGTGGCTCAGTGGTTAGCACTGTCGCCTCACAGCAAGAAAGTTGCTGGTACGAGTCCCGGCTGGGTCAGTTGGCATTTCTGTGTGGAGTTTGCATGTTCTCCCCGTGTTCGCGTGGGTTTCCTCCGGGTGCTCCGGTTTCCCCCACAGTCCAAAGACATGCGGTATAGGTGAATTGAATAAACTAAATTGGCCGTAGTGTATGTGTGTGAATGAGTGTGTATGGATGTTTCCCAGTACTGGGTTGCAGCTGGAAGGGCATGTGTAAAACATATGCTGGATAAGTTTGGCGGTTCAATCCGCTGTGGCGACCCCTGATGAATAAAGGAACTAAGCCGAAGAAAAATGAATGAATGAATTTTTGTTCTATAGTGAGCTAACTCTTATCCTTTTGAGTAGCATTATTTATTTTGGGTTGTGCAGTTTAATTCAGAATTTCTACAAAGTATGTTGTATACTGTAAACTCGCAGACTTTTTCAGTCACATCCATAGCGCATGTTTATTTTCCTCATTTAATATATAAAAAATGTTTACAGATTGATATATTTCTGATTGACATTTTTTCTGATCCCATAACTCTGTGGTTAGTTGTTCTTGAAAATATAAATCAGCTCTTACCAATGTCTTAAATTTCAAAAACAAACTTTTAGGCCTTAAAAAGTCTTAAATTTGCTGAAATATTGAGTTGTAAGTGTTAAATCATTTTAAACAGGTCTTAATTGTCCTATGTCCTAGTAAAGCTAGCCAATCTGTACAACCAGCAAAAAAAAAAAAAAACTTTAACAAAAGTTGCATTTAACAACTCTATTTACCATTCATTTATTCATTTTGTCTTCGGCTTAGTCCCTTTATTAATCTGGGGTCGCCACAGCGGAATGAACCGCCAACTTATCCAGCATATGTTTTATGCAGCGGATGCCCTTCCAGCTGCAACCCATCACTGGAAAACACCCATACATTCTCATTCACACACATACACTGCAGACAATTTAGCTTACCCAATTCACCTATAGCGCCACAGCGCCGCCCCTCTATTTACCAATATGGCTTAATTATCTTTCTAACAAAAATATTAGTTTAAAAGTTCTCTATTTATAGACCATATATGTTGAGGACATTGACCTGGACAGACTGTTTTGCATATATTTAGTTTATTCTAGTTTAAAAAATTTGTCTTTTTTTTCTTTTACTGTTAAAACTATCTATTAAAACTTTTGACACATCATTTTAATATATATCGCTAAGACATAGCTAAATTTGAATTTTAATGGGGCGAGTAAATATTTTTCTACTGGCCATTAGAAACAACCTTTAGTGTTTAGCCCTGTGTAAGTCTGCAATTTCATTCACAATGGTCTTAATAAGGTCTTAAAAAGTTTTAAAGTTGACTTAATGAAACCTGCAGAAACCAGATAAACAGATGTATTAATATAATGTTAACATACACTTTCTTTGTGAATATATTTTGAGTTTTTACTGCAAATGTCACATCCATAATGCTAGAATTGCTCTTATTAAAAGAGTGCTATTTTTTTAGACAGCGAAATACATAACGTATTGAGTCCATGTGGAAGCATTGAGCTTTGATGTGCAACCATAGGCCTACAATCATAAACTGTTTCCTCAAAGTTAAACGCACCACCCACACAGCCTCGAAGCGCTCTTTTCTGAGACGTGTGTCTGAAGGTTTCAACACAACAAGAGCAGTCGATAATATCTCAATCAATCCCGCTACCACCTTCATCTTCTCTAAAACAACAAACAATGGTTGGCAGCCTAAACCTTATAAACTCCGGCCTTTCGAGAGCGTCTGTTTCAAGCTTCCGAGCTGATGTTTGGCATGACTAGTCAAACGTTGCCTCAATAAATGTACAAAACAATAGGGAGCCTTGCTTTTATCTCTGTGTTTTACAAGTTCATTTTCGGCATTGTCAATCTCTGGTGGATCTTTGCCTATGGTCAGATTTCAGAGAGCGGTTTAATGTTTGATCTAACGTTGAATTATATTACAACACCACAACTAGGGCTTTTGAATACTATTTCATAGTGCATGTTTCAAAACATATGCAGTGTTTAAGATAAATAATTTATCAGGCTTGTGAGGCATTCTGAATTGAATTGTGAATGCTTTTATTTACCACAGGTTTGCATGTGAATGCAATGAAGCAGAGTGAAATTGAATTGGAGGTCAGTTAATCCACAATTTGGTCAAGACAAATTTTAAATGTTGGTCTAATGTTGGGTATGGATGGATATTTTTACACACTTGAAATTAGTTTTTGTCTTGTTTCTAGTCTAAACATCTAAAAATTCATAAATCAAGAAGCATTTTCTAGACAAGAAATAATTTCAGCAATAATAGGTCAAAATTAAGTGAGTTTTTCCTTAAAGTAAGCTAAATAATCTCCCAATGGGGTAAGTAAATTAAACTTATTTCAAACTGAAAACAAGTTTTTTTTTTATTCTATGGCATATAATTTCGCTTGATTAAGTAAAAACTCATTTAATTTTAACTTATGACTTTTGAAAACAAAACAATATTACTTTACATGTCTACAAAATGCTTCTTGATTTAAGAATTGTTAGATAATTGGACTAGAAATGAAACTAAAAATAAAGAAGCATTATTTTTTCACAATGTAGACAGACAGACAAACGGATTGATTGCTTGTTTGATCGATTTTCCCAGAATGTTTTACTGGCATTGATTTTACTTGAATTACCGTTCAATAAATTTATCTTCCTGACATTCAAATTCAACCTCCAATTCAATTTAAATTCGCACCCATGATTTAAAAGCATGTCAGTTCTTCAACTGCGTTTTTTTCTCTCACAACCCTGATAGCATTATTTGAAGATAAATGAAGAAAATGGATGAAGAAATGCAAATAATACACTCTTAAAAATAAAGGATCTTTCTTCTTCACTTCTTACTTTCCGGTTCTTTGAAGATTAAGCCTGTTCTTGGATCCTACATTAAAAGGTCCCTAAAATCAGCATATTGATTCGTCCGTTTAAAACCAGCAGTCCTCCAGAGACCTTTAAAGCACCAGTAGATGCTTTCTGAAGAATTAAGGAATAAAAAGAAAACCTTTGGGGGGATGGCTTTTAAAATAGCTTTTTTCGGATCCTTTATTTTTAAGCGTGTACGTCAGGCAGCAGTAGATGAAGAATGAACAGATGCAGATGGGTGAAGGAGAGCGGAAGTGTGAGAGCTTTAGAGGAGAATTCAGCAGCACTTCACGCTATAGAGGCCTTTAATTTGGAATTTTTTGGGGGTCAGATCAAAAGAGAGGAAAGCGCTCTCTCTTTGAGATACTCACACAGACAGGCGGCTTTGTAAGGCATGCGAGAGTTACACAGAAGTGCATCGAACTCTTTCCTCTCTAGCGTGGAAGCATTGAGGTTGTGTTGATGGTGTTGATGTTGGTGTTGGTGCATCTGGTTGGGGTGGTGTGGCGTCTCTTTGCCAAAGGTTGAGAATGACTGATCGCCCGCCAACGTCTCGCCCTCAAATACCTCAGAGTCGGGCACAGAGTCCATGCCCGGCACGTGCAGGTTGCTGCGGTAATCGGCGCCCTGTCGTGCCTCGGTGGGCACAAAACTTGGCATCCAGCAGCGATCTGAGTGGCCGAGGGCTTTGCACTCCTCTGTGCAGTTGGAGAACAGGTCTGCTCCTAGGAGAGAGAACACAGAAGACGGGTTAGCTTGTGCTTAATTGTCCATGTGGGTGGATGAGAATGAGAACACGCTCTCAATTGCACTGGAAGCTTGTAAGAGCTTTAAAACAAGTAATACGAACATAAATAAATACACTAAAACAAAGCATCAAGCAGCATTGGGTGTAATTAGTTACAAAGTAACTACTTACTGTAATTAGATTACTTTTCCACAGAAAAAGTAAGGGATTACTTTTCATTTTCAAAGCATTTAATTACAGTAACTTACACTAAAACAAATGACGTTTGCTCTTTGTTCAAACTACTTATTTAAAATGAGCTAAAACAACGAAATTCTTGAGTTTTTTGGGGGACCACTTAATTCTTTCATGTTCAATCAACTTAAATTTATAAAAACTAATCATTTAACTTAATCCCTTCATGTTGTCGCAACACAAATTGATTTTGTGGAGCTTAACATTTTTTACAGTGTATAATGTACTTGTTTAAATACTGTACATAAAATCAACAGTTCAGGGTCAATCAATTAAGAGAAGCAGAGTAATTAATTGATCAAGTAGATTGAACATGCTTAAGAAACAATGAAATGAGTCAGAAATGCATGTCATATGGTATGTATGAAATATTTTTTGTGTTTTGATACATATGTTTAGTATTCTTAAAGTACAAATGAAATCAAAACTAACCATATGATTTTGTTAGCTCACATTGACAGTTTTGTGGTGAACAATTCATGTGAGCATGTCATTAAGAAAAAAAAAAAGGTTTGCCCTTGTAATCTAAAATTCAAATCTGAAAATGCACTTCCTGTTTGTTTTGTTAAATTCTCAGATTACGTGATTTTGAAGTATTGGGTGTGGCTAACATACTTAACCACGCCCCTCCAACTGTCAGTTTTGACAACAAACAGAAATGATGAGGAGGCGGCGTCTGTGTGGTTGTAATAACTCTTCTAAAACCCTTTTCCCGATCTTTCTGAATGAAATGCCTACTTTACTACATCCATTCATCTCGGTGCAGAAAAAACAAGCCACGCCCACTGTTTTCTCATCTCCATTCCGGTTCATGTGGACTTTAAAGTGTTACATTTTTTAATAAAGCTAAAATGTCCTGTTTGGCTCTGATTTAAGTCATCGTTGAGTTTCATTTCTATTGTATATGCGGCGTTGAGATTTATATGTAGTACATTTATGTGCTGAATTTTAAGTTGTGTTGAGTCAAGTAATTTAATAACTTATTGAGTAACTGGATTCCTTTACAGACACAGTAATTAAAAATGTAATTTAAATACAATTTTAACAATGTAATTAGTAATTAATTACTTTTTTTGAAGTAGCTTACCCAACACTGCCACCAAGGCCCTCAGTGCCGGATAAAACCCAGAACTGACACATTCTGCATTAATTCAACCAATCAGATCGAGTTTTCCAGCATCTTTTCTAGTCTTAATGGAGCATTGTAAATATGTAAATCCAGATGCATGTCATTCACTTTGAAAACATTAAAAGCTCTGTGCATGAAATGTTTTTGGCACTTGACGTGCTAATCAAAGATTGTTTTGTGTTCTTCTTTTTTTCTTCCCTTTTCTGTGACTTTTAAATTACAAATTACTCTGATCAAAGCACGTGCGGAGAGAGCATGCTCGCAGCCAGTGGATGCAGTCAATGCTGTAATCTCCTCTTGAGGTCTCTCTTTCGCTTTCTCTCTTTCTGTTTGACATCAAAGGTAAACTCTCTGAGACTCCAAGCTTGCAGATAAACCTGATCCTCTGTTCTCTTTCCTTCTCTTCCGCCCAGCTACAAGATGAAGGGATATATTATAAAGGCCATAACCCTCCTTTACTGCTTTGTCTCTTTTCCCGATGGCTCAATTAAAGGACCAAAAAGAATGAGGGACACAATAAGATATTATGTCACCATGCTTGAAAAAACTAAACAAAAACTTCAATGGATGGGAAGGATATCTAGTGAAAATATGCAAAAACATCTAATATTATTTATTCCAAATATTTATGGTCAACAAAAACATGATTTTCAAGCATTAAAGTGTACTACATGTAATTTATTTGTATTACTTTTACTGCACTTAAGTATGTGTCTAGTTCAGTTCATTTTTTCAGCAATAAAACATAGAAAAAGAGAAAAATACACCCACTAAAATGTTAAAAGGTTATTTATATATTGGATATATTTATTCACATATATAAGAATCACAGTTCATCCCCATAATATCAATTAACTGTCATTTTAAATCTGTATACTTTGCCTCTAACCTTCAAACCGCTAGGTAGTCACAATATTTTTACATAATTTAAAAGATGAAAACTTGTTTTATGCTATATATATAGTACAAATATATAAGTACAAATCAAAAGTAACATCTTGTTTCATTTATTCATTGTTTCATCTGTCACACTGAATAAGTATGGAACATTATTTCATCCATATTTTGTTAGTTTTATTTCACAATAGCTCATTGAAACATTAAAATTGCTTTACTTGCATTTATTATGCTTTCTATTTATATTAAATCAAAGTCATAACACATTAAATGTAATATTGCGATATTTATTACATAGAACTTGCATCTCTGCTCTTCTAAGTGTTTGCTGTGGGCGGGATCAACCTGTCAGTCTCATGAGATCCACCAATAGCAAACCACTACCATACAATCATTTCCCAATGGTCCCCAAATCAATCCCCACCTACATAAAAGCCGTTTCAAAACAGGGAAGAAAAGAGTATCATCTCACTTTCAATCAATGCTTTGAAATATAATATTTTGCACCATTTTTGTAGGCTTTACAATTTTCACATTTGGCCAACCCCATCTCTCCCAAAAGTACAGCACAAATTCCTTTGAAAATACATTTTAATTAGCATCACGTAATTCAAGCAGCCTGCTGCTAATATCCGATGACAAACAACCTCACAAACCACAAAGCCACGAAGCTAGCGCTACAACGGCGTTACAGCTAAAGCCAGCGTGAGGGAAAAGATCCTGTTAGTTTGTGCGTGACAGTTGCACGACGCCTTTTACCCCCTCAGGTGTAAGCCGTGCCGTTTTGACTGCGTGCATCTGAGAAGAAGCGAGAGGTGAGCGTTTTTTAAATCCCGTCTAAAAAGCCCATGTCTAAAACAGTCAGTAATTACAGCTGGAGGATTAATGAAGTGCCATTTTCAAAGCAGTGCTAAGCAGAGATGCTGAAGGTATGGAGCCGAGTCAGTGGTGTGGGGGAAAATGTTCTCAGCTAATCCTCAGACTAGCCCTTCAGACAGAAGACAGGTCAGCATACACAGACTTTGGGTTTCTGCTTTAAAAGAGGATTAGAGCTCTTTGGAGCTACATGCAAACAACCTACTTAGGCCTGGGGTGGGTAAGACCCTCCTAATTACAGACCCCAGTGTAGGCAACAACAAGCAATAAAGATAGAAATTAAAGGGATAGTTCACCCAAAAAATAAAAACTCTGCCATAATCTAAACCTTTTTAATCGTTATGCTGGTCAATGATTAAAATGTTTTAATCACAATTAATCACATGAGTTTCTGCAACTAATCTTGATTGATTGCATTTGTATATGCAACATTCATCAATGAATAGTACTGTATTGCTAAAACAAAGTGAAATAACACTTTAAACAACTGAGGTGTTTTTTAATTTATTTTTATTTAGCAGTATTCCCTTTACTTACTAACACTTAAAATATGTTTTAAATCTTAACTTAAACATGAATGTGATCAAATTCATTCTAAATCCAAAGCTATTTGACACTGCAAGGGCATTTAGTGATAATTAAGAAATCATTACATCAGTGGTTCTCAGTTCCTGTCCTTGCACCACACTGTTCTCAGATAACCAGCGCGATAGATGAGAGCGTAATGCAGGGATGTGTTCAGAATTACAGGGTCCCTTCAGTGTTCACTACTCCCTATTAACCTGAGCAGTGAGAATGGGAAATCTTTACTTCACTTCAGAATGTTCATTCACAAATGTGTGCAACGACACTGCCTGCAGCATATGCATTATAATTCACAATATTTATTGTTTCAAAGCAGCATTATAAAAGGTGCACAGTATTGCATTACAATCAAAATTAGAAATATTCTATATATATATTCTATATATTATGTGTACATGTTCAATGAAGTGTATTTGTGTATTAAGTGTACGTGTTGTCCTCGAAGTCCTCAATGGTTGATATTAAATTATAATATGTTGGGTTCACACCAAAAACAAAATTAAGTATTCACGTGAGTACTTTACAAAGTCAATGCAACACATCAATATAGACGAATATCCACCGGACAGCACAAATGCACAGAATTTGTCTCAATCATGTCTTTCGCACAAGTTCAAGTAATTCAACTCAAGCTGAAAATTAGCTTGAAGTGAAAAACATCCCGTGAGTAAACTAGAGCAAGTGATGCGATGCTTTGCATTTGGTGCACTGTAAAACCCAAAAAGTTAAGGTAACTCAAACCATTTGAGGAAACCAACTGCAACAAACCATTTAAGTTCAAAAACGAATCCTAATGAGTACTGTGAACTTACTCCATTTGAGTAAACGAAGCATTTTGAGCACAGTAAAACCCAATAAATGAAGAAAACTCTAACCAACTGAGTACTGTAAAACCCAATAAGTTAAGGCAACTATTTATCCATGACCATTTTTAGCGATCTGGTTTTATATTCCGAGGACTGTGAACAAAGGCTTTTTGTGTATACATCTGCCATACAAAGCAGGTGAGAGAGTGAGAGAAAGAGCGAGTTTGATATTTAGAGAGTGTGAGATAAGACACTTCCTCATTGTGTAATCGCAGGGAGACATCTTGATATTTCCTGACATTTTCTGAAATTAATTGCTCTCTGTACTCATCCAGTGTCAGGTTTTTTTTTTTTCAGTGAAAAAAAAAATTGGAAAAGTAATTATATTGTTGACTTCAATATTGCAAGAAAATGTAATGCTGTGTCTTCTGTGGCTGAAAAATGTGTGCTTGTTTTATACCTGGTATTAATTTCAGGTTTTGAAATGGGCCTATGACATTTTGTTATTTGTCTATTAAACTACATTTCGAAATTATTGCCTACTCATGGGTCAGTTATTCAAAATGAGTTTTATTTTTATTAGTTAAAGCAGGTGCTCAATTAAATCTGGCTAGAATTCAACAAAAAAAAATATTTAATACATTATTTATGTATTCTGAAACTACACCTATCATTTGCAAATTTGGGGTCAATAATCTTTTTTTTCTAAAGAAATCTATCATGATTACAAAGGCAATTTGGCAAAAAAATATATACTGTCAAAATGTAATAAACAGTGTTATTTAAATTAATAGTTTTACTTTTTTCATATATGTTTTCATCATTAACACTGAAGCCATTTTATTGTGCTGAATTGGTGCTTCATAAACCTTTTTTTTTTTAATTATCAGTGTTCAAACAAGCCATTAATATTTTTTTAAATACTGCAAAGTGTATCTGCTTGCGAGACCACTTGAATTTTCTCTGGATTTATTAGGTGTGGGATGGAGTAAAATATAAATATTTGTTTTATTCAATTATGGTCTGATAACATTCATTCATTTTCCTTCGGCTTAGTCCCTTATTTATCAGGGGTCACCACAGCGGAATGAACCAGCAACTATTCCAGCATATGTTTTACACAGCGGGTGGCCTTTCAGCCACAACCCAGTACTGGGAAACACCCATACGCTTTCACATTCTCACACACACACACTACGGCCAATTTTGTTTACCCAATTCACCTATAGCGCATGTCTTTGGACTGTGGGGAAAACCGGAGCACCCGGAGGAAACCCTCGCCAACTTGGGGAGAACATGCAAACTCCACACAGAAATGCCAACTGGCCCAGCCGGGACTCGAACCAGCGACCTTCTTGCTGTGAGTCACCGTGCCACCGGTCTGATAACAATCCAAACAATCCAATCCAAAAACTATTGTTATTTGGAGATTTTTTTAAATGTGAAATAATATGCTTAATAATAAATGTTCTGATTTGTTTTATTTAAAAAAATTAATAAATTGATTAAATAATAATAATAATAAATTAATAAATTAATTTATTAAATAATTTAACAAATACATGATTTTTATTTTAAAGTTGGAGGAAATATCATTAGTAGTTTACAGAATAATCCCACACATAACAATAAATTGTCAAATCAGAGGAATTTCCATTATTCCAAGTGGCCTTTTAATTTTTCCCATAGTTGTATGTAATTTACACAAAGACCTTTGTCACACAGCCCATTTTTGATGCATGTAGTTATCAGGAATAAAAGCCAATAACCAGATCACCCTGCGGAAGATGTTAAAACAAAGTCTCTATGCTCAAAAAGGCCATGAAAACAGCAAGCCTTTCATCAAAAAGTAAAGCACTCAAACAGCGTATTTTGCACATGTTGAAGTTGTTTGAAACCCGGCGTTGCTTTTTCACAGCACTTTACACTGTGCATGACAAAGTCAGAGAAAGAGAGACGGATAAAAAGAATTCGAGATTAAAGAAGATGTAGCAATGGACTGTAAACGAAACCATCCATGGAAACATCTCCTTCTCTCTATATGTGTGCTCTGCTGCTTTCTGAGCAGAAGCATTAGATCTGATAATAACCTTCATTTGCTAATTGGTATGCATCAGGCTGAAAATAAATTACTGATCAGTGAGCTGTTTCTGAATTCCGAACATGACCTGCAACCCAAATGAGAGATTCTGTTGCAACGTGGCAGATCCTCAGGATAAAAGAAATGAAACTGGAATGAAATGATTCAGGTGTGTCATTGCATCAGAGAAGCTCTCAAGTTCTCCGCTATGTATTACAGATGCATTTTATGCATTAGAGAGAAATTAAGCGATGCTTATCTGGGGCTGTTTTTAATCTAGTAGAGATGGCTAGATGGGGACACATCGACGGCGCGACACATTAAGCATTCGGATGACTCAAATTTCCTCTTTCAGAAAGCCCATAAAACAGCAGCTGGTTAAAAAACAAAATGTCTGAAATACATTTGAAAGGATGAAGGCAGTTTCCACTGAATTCTCATTAAAATGAACAATGCTCGCTCCTGAACGCTCTCCAAGTCTGCATACCGAGCGGCGCTTTCAATTATCTTAATTAAAAAAGATAGTATGCAGCAAAAACAATTCATTTTAGTAGGGACAACATTCTCGCAAATTCCCTTTTTTCACTTTATAGAGTTGTATCTTTAAAGACAAGTGTTCTTTGATGGCCTATGACAACTGAGGCAGATGGGCTAGCTGACCTTGTACAGAAAACAAAGTCTTGATTTTAATCTAATGTTTAACTGAGCAAAAAACAGGCTAAATGAGAGCTGAAGCCGTCCAGCCACAGCATATGGTGCTCTGGAATAACAGCAGAGGACATATGCTCAACCAAAAGAGAAATTAATGATAATAAGATGCAACTTTTTTTGGTTGTATTCATTTGTGCCCAACTATGTCATAATTACATTATACAGTCAACTTCACGTGCACTTCAAGCGAGGTGTCATTTAGCAACAAAGCACCGCATGCATTGTCGCATGCATCCCATTTCCAAAGCTCCACATGTGGTCTTCTGAAGGTGTGGAGGAGTTTGTCCTCCACCAGTGGAATGTGGGCAGAAGGATTAGGGTGGAGAAGAGAAATGTGTGTGTGTGTGTGTGTGTGGGGGGGGGGGTCGCACGCGGTCAATGAATCGCTTGTTTGTTTGCTGCCGCTCAACCTATTTGGTCCCATTCCCACAGAGCCGATGACAGACTGATCTAAATTCCATCATGTCTTTTGGAGACGAGGGTGAAAGGGAGATAGCACCACTAAACCAAATCCTTATTATCAGGAGGCATTCATAAACAATTGGATTAGAAGCGTGCACACGCATACATACCCAGAGGCTTAAATATTTCTGCTGGGAATCTAAAGCCATAACGTGCCTTGATCAGAAGCTCTGATTTCATGTGGATGAAATAAAAAACAACCAAACTGTTTCGAATTCATTCAACATGTCGTTCTGGGCAATTTAATCAACAAGCTCAAAAGCTCTGCTGTTAGTCAGTAACAAAAAAGAGAGGAATTGAGTTTTGTGTAACGTACCAGACGAATGTCCGCGATGCATGGCGTCATGGTCGCTGTCTCCCTGTTCACTGTCTCCATGACCGCTGTCTTTTGAGCTTACGATATCTGCCTCCTGAAACGCAGAGCTGAAGGAGAAGAGAGGGTTTGAGTTTACCACTATGCCACACCACTCTTACATAACCACTGCTTTATTGAAATGTCTCAACGACTGTATATAAAATGTGGCTCATTTGGGACCTTGGAGCACAAAACCAGTCTTATGTTGCATGGGTATATTTTTTGGCAATAGCCAAAGGTATCTATTTTTCTTTTATGCCAAGAATTGTGAGAATATTAAGTAAAGATCATGTTATATAAAGGTATTTTATACATTTCCTAATGCAAACATATCAAAATACAATTTTTGAATAGCAATGTGAATTGTTGAGAGCTTAAAGCTTAGCTTTTTTTTAAGGTGATTGTCTCAGTATAGATTTTATTAACCCTCAGATTTCAGGATTTCAAGTAGTTGTATCTTGGCCAAGTGTTGTCTTATGTATACAAAGTATACATAATGTACTAAAGCTTATTTATTCAGTTGATGTATAAATCTCAATTTCAAAATTCAGTGTCAAAATTGACTGAATTTGTGGTCCATAGTGTGTTCAGATGAGGATTTATGAAAGGAATTCCAGAATTTTTATGGGGGAAAGTAAGTTTAGGGTCAATTAATTTAAGTGCTTACCTGTTAACACGCCTTGGTCGGTCTACCAAATAACTGAGTTCTGCTCTCTGGTGTTTTGTCTGCAAGAGAGGTGGTGATTTAAAACAGGCCCAACAATTATATATACAAAAAATGATACTACTAAAAAAATAGATAAGTAAGGTCAAAAATAAATAACAAACACAGGTCAGAATTCACTCACTGAGGGCAGTGCAGGGACTTTATGGATAGGCAAAATCATTAGGCTCTGCTACTATTCAGCAGAATTCAACTATAGACGGATCTTTGTTCTTGTGGGGCTCTGCAACACCGTGACTGGCATATCTAATGGCCTATAACCCCGAGAGCTTTTCACAAACATGCAAATCTATCAGTTCAGTAACTCACTATGTTTACACTCCAACATGGGCAATTCCACACTGTAGGCCATGTAGAAAATAATGAAGCTGATAATAGCAATAACTGATAATAATTAGAAAGTAAATAAGTGAAACAGATAAAGCAACTAGTTTTAAACTTCTCCGAAATCACTATCCTGAAGAATTTATTTTATTCTCAGTTGTCTTAATTCACTGAATGTATATTTGATTTAAAATAATTCGAGTTATCATGAGTGTTGACATAAGCACATAATCCAACGGTGGATTAATTATAATCTGAAAAGAAAACTGAGATATGCTTTCTGAGTGACATTAATAAAACACACCAACACACACACACACGAAGTCCATGATTTCTTTTAAACCAGTTGTTTGGTTAGTAACTCTATACCATGAGTAAGTTTTATAAGTGCTCGTACCTCACTGGAGAGCAGGCTGCCGTTAGATATGATGTCCGGCTGCTGTTGGTCTGTATAGCCGGTCACTATGGCTCCGCACGGGTTGTGATCGGTTTCGTTACTGCGCGACGGGCTGCAGGCCTTCAAGAACATGAGGTCCGTTTTCGCCGATTCTGGAGTTAGACAGACCTGATAACAGTAGTTCTGACTTTGATGGAGCGAGCCGAAGCTCCCTGACTCCTCCACGGGCACCTGCGCGGCGCTCGCCACGCTCACGTTGGCCGTGTTTGTGCTCTGAACCAGCATTATGTCCGATTTGCTCAGCTTCTTCTTTTTCCGTGCGGCCCGGGCCTGACGGCCGCAGCAGCCGCCTGACCCGCACGATCCGCAGCCCACCAGGCAGCAGCAGTCGCTCGCCAGGCAGGTGCTGTAGATGTTGAGCTTTTTGTCCTTCTGACAGCGCACGGCCAGCACGATCATAGCCAGGAGGAAGATGAAGGAAACCGAGCCGAGCGCGATGATGAGGATGAGCGTCAGATCCAGGGACGCGTCTTTGGCCTTGGCCGTGCCACGCTCCCCACTGTGGCCCTCTACGAGACTGTCCACGAGTGTCACCTGCACCACCGCGCTGCACGACATGGGAGGCTGCCCGTGATCCCTCACTTCAATCAGCAGCTCGTACAGCTGCTGCGGGTCCCGTTTGACTGACACCCGGCGGGCTGTGCGCAACTCCCCTGTGCGCCAGTCCATTCTGAACATCCCATTCTCGTTGCCTCTCTGTATGCTGTATGACAAGCGCGCGTTCTCTCCATCATCCGCATCCATGGCGACAATGCGCGTAACTAAGTAGCCCGGTTCAGCAGAGCGCGGCAGAGGCTCCCGCGCAGTGCCATTTTTTCCAACAGGCGCAATCACGGACGGCGCGTTATCGTTCTGATCCACTATAATGACGTTTACCGTGGCGTTGGACCACAGCTCGGGGCTGCCCGAGTCTCTCGCTTGAACCATGAAGCTGAAGTCTTTTAGTTGCTCGTAATCAAACGATCTGAGGGCGTACAGATACCCATTTTCCGAGTTTATGGACACATACGTGACCACAGACATACCCTGGATTTCACACTCCACTATGGAGTAAGTTATATAAGCATTCTGTCCGACATCAGGGTCGACAGCACTGACAGCGTAGATGTAAGCACCGGGGACGTTGTTTTCAGTCACGTACACATCATAAACGGGCTGCGTAAACGTGGGCGCGTTGTCGTTCTCGTCAGACACGTGCACTTTGATCGATTTGCTGGTCGCCAGAGATGGAATCCCTTTATCTCTCGCGACCACGGTGACAGTGTACGCCTCCACTGTCTCTCGGTTGAGAGGACCGTCGGTCACAATGGTGTAATAGTTTCTGAAAGAGGTTTTGAGCTTGAAAGGAACATCTCCGAGAATCTCCACATGCGTCTGGCCGTTGTCTTCGGAATCTTTGTCAGTGACGCTGAGGAGCGCGATGACGGTGCCCGTGGCCGCGTTCTCGCTCACCGACTCGGTGACAGTGCTGAAGATAATCTCCGGCGCGTTGTCGTTCACGTCCGCCACTTTGACCAAAACTTTACAGTGCGCGGGCACGGCGTTTGGTCCCATGTCTTTCGCTTGCACGTAAATCTGATAGAGGCCGCTCTCCTCAAAGTCCACCTCACCCCTGACCTCTATACGGCCCGTTCGGGCGTCGATATCGAACAGTTCCTTGACCCTGCCCGAGATGTGGTTGCTGAACGAGTAAATGACCTCTCCGTTGGGGCCCTCGTCTGAGTCAGTCGCGTTCAGCTGGATGACGAGCGTGCCCACGGGCGCGTTCTCGGCCAGGTTGACCGAGTACACCGGCTGATCAAACACGGGCACGTTGTCGTTGGAGTCGAGCACCCTGACCACAAGCAGCGCTGTACCTGTCCGAGGAGGCTGGCCACCGTCCACGGCCGTGAGCACGTAACGGTGCATCGCCTGTTGTTCCCGGTCAAGTGGCTTTTCCAAAACCAGCTCGGCGAATTTGTTGCCGTCAGTCTGCGTTTGCACGTCTAGGTAGAAATAGTTGTTGGTGGTGATGTCGTAAGTGCGCAATGCGTTACTACCGACATCCGGATCGAACGCGCTCTCCAAAGGGAAACGAGTACCCGGGGTCGCGCTCTCGGATATTTCCACGGTGATGTCCGTCTCTGGAAAGCTCGGCGGGTTGTCGTTGATGTCCACCACCTCGATCTCCACGCGAAACAGCTCGAGTGGGTTCTCCAGGAACACCTCCAGGTGAAGCAAACAGCTGGCGCTCTGCTTGCAGATGCGCTCCCGGTCGATTTTCTCGTTCACGAAAAGCACTCCGTTCTCCAAGTTTACTTCCAGGTACGGCGTCCGCGAGCTAGGCACCACCTGAAAGCGGCGGGATGAAAGTTTTGTAAGGTCCAGTCCCAAATCCTCTGCGATATTCCCCACGAACGTGCCATGCTCCGCTTCCTCGGGCACAGAGTAACGTATCTGCGATACTACCCCATCCGCGAGACACAGCAGGAGCAAAAACACAAACATCTCCACTCCGGAAAGGACACTTGGAATATTTTATCTCCGCGGAGAACGCAGCAAAATCATCACCCTCTTCTCCAAGGTAAGGCGCAGTGCGTAAGGCTTTGGTCGAAGTGTAATATTTTTCCTTAAACGGGGTTGTCAGCCAAAAACCATGCTGTCTGCGTGCTGCTTTACACAGGACCGATTTCCCAAGGCGATTCCCTCCACGAACAAGCTTTAGACTCGCAGCAAATTTCTGGCACAAGTGAACATTACAGCATTAAACTGACACTGCTAGAAATAGATATCAGTTGGCGTGTGATAAAGCACAAGACCGTAATCCACAGAGTTAATGCAACAAATGCATTTTATATTAGAGCTACAGTCTCTGATATCTGAAAGGTCCCAGTATATCTGGTGCGCTCCTGCGGGGTCCGCTGGCACAGTACTGAAGCATCAGCGCTTAGCTGTTCGGTTTTCCCGCAGCACCCTCCCCTCGCCAACCAATGGGAGCACCAGGCACCAGCACAGCTACAGCTTAATTGGCTGAGCGCTACTTCAGTCAAGCGTCTCGGTCGCCGATAGACACGCCCCTGGTCAGAGCTGCGGGATTTCTGGTCATAAGGATTGAATGGCTGATGAGTTCGTATGAGTCAGAGAGAAGAGAGAGTGATCAAGTTGTGGGGAGAAAAAAAATAAATAAAAAATACTGTGCACATCAAAATAGGAGTACGCGCAACGCTCTGGTGAATTAAAGTGTAAAATAAATGATGCATTTTATTCATTTGGATGGGAACAACTCCACACTTTATCATTAATAAAATGTGTAATTATTTACCACTTTATAGACCTTACGTATAACCACAACACTTCATTGTTAAATTGTGCATATGGTGAAGTGAGAATAATAATAATAATGTTATTTGATTTAATAGTGAATAAAAGTAAAAATATATTTTAAAAAGTGAAAAAGTACAATATATTTTTATAATAACAAACAAAGCATTTCTTTCTCCACTAAAATATATTCAAATCAATATTTCTGTATTACTTATAGAGCATAAGACTGCACACTCAAACCAGGCAGACTCTACAACCCTCTTCATCTTTCAACGTGTTGTCTTTGGATCTTTCTCAGGTTTGGTTCCCAAGCGCGAGCCACATGCGCCTCCTAGCTGCCAAAACGAATCTGTCAGTCACGCGCATGGAATTCCTCATAGCAAGTGTACAGAAACAAGAAATCCGTGGAAATGTCTAGGACTTGTATATCAGCGACGTAATTAAATAAGATGCAGTTGTGCTCGCCGGATTATGCAATTAACCCGTGTAGACTCCGTGTCCATTCTAATGGACATCACATTTCTTTTGTTTGCTTTTTATCATTTGGGGCCAAGCATATTCAAAGGATTATCCTGAATGCTTTTAAATCAGTCTGAGAGTGTTATATGATTGCATTTCGACCATAAATAACGTAATGTCCATTGTACTGTAAGGAAAAAAGGAGCTATATAGAGCTATATTCAATCAGAATACCGTTATCCCCAGGCAATATCTGAAAGCTATTAGATGGATGTTTTGTATTCAAACCCCTTTGCCTGTCACAACAACAAAAAGCGCCAGGCATTCAGCTGTCAGTTTGAAAACATGTAAATTGTGGGTGGTGACTTATCAAATCCATATAATTATATAGAAATGGAACATTGCAAATAGCTATTAAACACGGACATACACTTATTATTTACCTAATTATCATTTACGGCTGCATTTACAAGACAATAAATAAAGCACGGTTATCTTTGTGTTGATGGAAATGTATTTTTGAATAGGCTAAAGACGTAGTCATTAAAAAAGCCTTCTGTTTGCCTTAGTGCATGGTATCCATGTGTTTATACATCTGCTGATGAACTCGATACTCTATCCAACTGTTGGTTTATACCTGCTCTCCGGCTCCCAGCAACCAAAATGTCACGGTTTTCAGCTGAGCGGAATAATGTAGGATCCACTGTGGCAAACAGAAGGAACAGTCGGAGCGCCCCCTTGCGTATCCCAACAGCACTGCACCCGCATGCCACATACAGGAGCGATGGCTGTGTTTAGTGTCCCCTCAAGAAAGGCACATTTGAAGGAGTGTCTAAAACGGTGCCGTGCCAGAAAGAATCTTAACACCAGTGAAGTGTAAACATGAATCGCTTCCAAAAAGAGATTTTCTAAATCAAGTTCTGGCGAGCCACTGGCGCACTCACTCGACTTTATGCTTTAATTCCCACAAGGGTGCCGGAGGGATTGAATAGATTTGAGTTTTCATGAATATTTCAAGATTTACGGACAAACAGTGATTTGAATATGAGAATCAGATTATCTCCCCTCCTGTATTATAATGTGAGCATACCTCAGCAGCATGAGGAGAGCTGCCATTATGATTGGCACCTTCTCTCTCTTTCTGTTTGTCGCTCCCGCAAAGCTGATTTAGAAAAAAAAAGGTGATGTTTTGAGATTCAGAATAGGTAATTTATTCCATTACCTGTGTGAAAATGTGCAATTAAAGATTTGTCGAGAAAATATAAACATGTGGTGGCTCGTTCACTATAGGATCATCCTCAAATTTGCCAAGCTCAAACTCCTTTTTTGGCAGTGTAATTCATGCAACTGTGTTAATACTGCTTGTTTACTTACAATTATCATCTGTTCAAAAAAGTTGTTAAGTATACTGAAGTGCTGCCAGGTACCCAGCATGCACAGCTACCGAACTGACCTGGGTTTTGTTTTAAATAGTTTATTTTGGGTGTTTTTGCAAAGGGATAGTTCACACAATAATCAAATCCCACCCTTCAGTTGTTACAAATTTGGATGCTATAAAGAATTTGCTTGATTCGGACTGGCTGATGAATGTTCTAAAGTGTGCAGTTAAAGCACACACAGCTAAAGTAGTTCCAAAGAAATCGAGATGCTGCTCGCTGCAGAGCCATTTGGGCTCCAACGAGGGGGAGCTTGAGCTCTAGCTCTTCCTCCTATAAGCTGTTTTAATGTGTTCCCTAACCCCAACCCCCAGTGACATCACTAGTAGAAGAAGTGCAGCAAGGAGGAGCTAGAGCTCAGCTCTGTCCATTTGGCTCTGCAGTGAGTACCACTTGAAGAAATCCAAAGACACTGACCAAGCAAATGAATATATTACACAACAAGGGAAAAATGTTTATTCTTTTATTTATTAACTAAACTACATTTAGGCTGGCATGGTGGCTTAGTGGTTAGCACTGTCGCCTCACAGCAAGAAGGTCGCTGGTTCGAGTCCCAGCTGGGACAGTTGTCATTTCTGTGTGGAGTTTGCATGTTCTCCGCGTGGGTTTCCGCCACAGTCCAAAGACATACGCTATAGGTGAATTGGATGAACTAAACTGGCCGTAGTGTATGTGTGTGTGAATGTGAGAGTGTATGGGTGTTTCCCAGTACTGGGTTGCGGCTGTAAGAGCATCCACTGCGTAAAACATATGCCTGAATAGTTGGCGGTTCATTCCGCTGTGGCGACTCCTGATAAAGGGACTAAGCCGAAGGAAAAGGAATGAATGAATGAATGAATAAACTACATTTTTACAATTTAACTACCACTGCTGAGCTATTAAAGGACTCAAGTATATCTCAAGTAAACAAGACTCTCTCTCACTCTCTCTCTCTCTCTCTCTCTCTCTCTCTCTCTCTCTCTCTCTCTC
>CAIGQV010016735.1:8161028-8173253 GCA_903798115.1 Danio jaintianensis | reverse complement strand
ATATATATATATATACATATATGTATATATTTTTCATATATATTTGTAATAATATGAATTATATAATTTTTTTTTTTTTTTTTTATATATGAGACTATATGATTTTAAGACTTAACTGTTAATAATTAAATGCAGAAATTAAAAAAATATCTTATATATTTTTACACATTTTTATTTTATTATAATTTTTTTATATATATTTGTTTTTATATTATTAAAATATTATTATTTACGAATTATTTTTTTATTATTTATTTTTATTTTATTGCATTTGTTGTATTGTATGTCATATTATGTCATTTTTTGTATTTTAATTTAATTTAATCCAGTATATGGTGGTTGATTCTGCTGTGGCGACCCATAATAAAGGGGAAAGTGAGTGAGTGAGTGTGTGCTCCAGTATATTTCCATATATTGCCATTCCATAAGGGCATTCTTCACAGAAAACAAATTTATAGTCGAACAATTAAACCTGCTAATAGAAAAAAAGTGCAACAAATCATGATCCAAAGCAAACTAAAGTTTGTGTGTCGTCCAAACTTTCATTTAAAAAAAAAAAAAAAAAGGAAATTCACCACAGCAGAAAGCAACGTGTGCTTAATCAAGATATGTACGACACATTGCTGAGCGCCGTATAATCCAGCTGTATTTATTACCAACAACTTCATCGCGCTGTCGCTTTTCATTTCTTCAGCTTTAATTCAGCTTCCGGTGGCCCCGCAGTGAGAACGTCTGATCAACTAACCTGACAGCTTCAGCCTCAGTTAGTCCACAGTTTCTCACACACTCCTCATCAGCCTCCGGACATGATAGTGTCAGCAATGTGTCCAAGCGGCACATCAGATCTTCATCACCGATCGGACGTGCAGAATTAAGCTGGACTTTTTAGATTCTTTATGAAGCGATATCTAAGCCCCAATGTTTACTTTGCGAAATCGTTGGTGCACTGACACATTGTGGCTTATGACAGGTGATACAACACCTTTGAGTGCTTGACGGCAGCTTAGTGAAATGTCAGGTGACAGTGTGTATGCCGAGGCAGTCAATAAAGCTCTCACAGGTTTGAATGGGACTGCCTGTTAAGCTTAAGAGTGTGGGCTGGAGATTTCCATCAGGGATCAGGTAGTGAGTTGCCATGCTCACTATTTCTATACACATCTACCTACATTTTTAAATAAAATACGTCACGGTGGCACAGTGGGTAGCACGTTCGCCTCACAGCAAGAAGGTCGCTGGTTCGAGCCTCGGCTGGGTCAGTTGGCATTTCTGTGTGGAGTTTGCATGTTCTCCCCGTGTTGTCATGTATAATAATAATAATTAATAATATTAATTGCTAGGTGGTTGCTAGGCAGTTACTAGGGTAGTCTGGATGGTTGCTAGGCAGTTGCTAGGGTACACTGGGTTGTTACTAGGCAAGCCTCACATACATGTCTGATCAAATCTTAATACTTAGTATGCATTTCTAGCATGTTATAACACTTGGCTAATCATTATTAGCATTTAGCTAGTCAATGCTAGCATGTGTAGCATTTAAGAAGTCCCATTGGCTAGCATGAGTCAAATGAGCCAATCACCATGTCTCTATGATGTTCTGATGCTTATATATAGCTGTTGATAAATGGTTGCTAGGGTATTCTGGTTTGTTGCTATGGGTGTGGTTACAGAGTGATCTTGAGTGTGGTTGGTTGCTTAAGTCAAATAAACCTACCCCCATGTCTCTATGAGACTGCTATGCAAAGATATGCATCTAGGCCTATTATAATAGCAGTCTATGGAATCAGTTTGGGGGTGTGGCTTGATAACTTCATTATCATATTGAGATGCTTATTGGTTGTCTAAGTCAAATAAGCCCACCTCCATGTCTATAAGACACTGCTATGCAAAGTCACGCATGTAGGCCAATTATAATGGCAGTCTATGAAATCCGTACAGGGGCGTGACTTGAGAGCTTCATTATCATATTGAGATGATGATTGGTTGTCTAAGTCAAATGAGTCCACCCCCATGTCTCTATGAAACTGCTATGCAAAAATATGCATCTATTACAATGCCAGTCTAAGAAATCACTTACTAGGGGTGTTTAAAAGGCTTTGGGGTGTGGCTTAAGTGATTCATTATTATATTGAGATGCTGATTGGTTGCCTGAGTCAAATGAGCTCACCCCTATGTCTGTATGACACTGCTATGCAAAGATATGCATGTAGGCCAATTATAATGGCAGTCTATGAAATCAGTATGGGGGCGTGGCTTGAAAGCTTCATTATCATATTGAGATGCTGATTGGTTGTCTAAGTCAAATGAGTCAACCCCCATGTCTCTATGAAACTGCTATGCAAAGATATGCATCTATTACAATGCCAGTCTAAGGAATCACTTACTAGGGGTGTTTAAAAGGCTTTGGGGCGTGGCTTAAGCACTTCATTATCATATTGAGATGCTGATTGGTTGCCTGAGTCAAATGAGCCCACCCCTATGTCTGTATGACACTTCTATGCAAAGATATGCATACGGGCCAATTATAATGGCAGTCTATGAAATCATATAATAGTGTTTGTGAGGTTGACGAACCAGGAAGGCTCGTAGTGGGTTCTCAAAGTATGGTAAAGTGAGAAAACCTAGAAAAAATGATGGCACTACTCGCTGATGTAACGTGCAAAGTGATGGTTTATTTACAGTGTACGAGAGTGAAAACCAAAATAACCTAAAAACCCAGCAAAGTAACAAAACTACCAAAAATAAAAGAACAAATAAACAGCAAACAAACAAACGATATATGTACAACCACACTAGTATACACAGACAGGTCACAAATTGCTTACGGCATCACAGTAGCTCACTCACTCGCCAGGTTAACTGACCTCGAATTGGCGTTTGGGGCTGCCTTTTAAAGGCAAAGCCCCGCCCCTTTGACATAAACCAACATACACTTATTAAAAGGTAAGTGTAAACATCTGTACATGTTCATAAGTTCATAAAATGGTTTGGAGGCATGGTCTGAGAGCTTCATTATCATATTTTGACGCTGATTGGTCGAGTCAAATGAGCCCACCCCCATATATGTATGTCACTGCTATGTAATATTATTGATGGGTGACAATGACTACGTTTACATGGACATCAGTAATCGAATTATTTGCCTTAATCTAATTAAGACGATAATATGATTAAGGTGTTTACATGAGTTGCTTTTTGAATGCTCCATTCATGATCTCGTTTTACATGTTATAGCACATAATGCGATTAACGTTATTGCGTCACCGCGCTATCCACGTTTCCTCCGGAGTTTCATGTAATTTCGGGTGTTTCATTTTTAATTTGTCGACTTTAACTGCAGTTTGGCACTTTCACTTTCATTCGGGAACATTATGCTTGCCCCCCATGACAAAGAGATATTGGATGCGAGTATGAACTGTTGGAAGAGAATTTCATACCGCACGCTGAATGGGAGAAAAAAACCTCCGCATTTCGCGGTGTATGTGTCTGTGGTCTTCACTGACTCAGTAGGTGCAAAGAATAGTGTCAAACAGTTGTGTGTGTGTTTGATTAAGGTGTTTACATGTCTATACTGCACTTCAATAATGTGACTAAAATCGGCATACTCCACATGTCTAATTCGATTTCTCTGTAGTTCGATTATGACCTTAATCAGATTAAATTAATCAAAAATCGCTGTTTACATGGTAGACTCTTAATCAGAGTATTGTCTTAATCGTATTAAAATCGGATTACTGGTGTCCATGTAAACGTACTCATTTATAACATAATTTAACATGTTAAGTCAATGGGACCACTTTGGGACGTCCTAGCGCCTCAGGGGTCCAACTTATATCCCCTTGCGGGGTATGTTCTCACTCAGGCTGCAACCCTTTTCAGATGTAAATCCCATATTTCTACAAAATTCACACTCTGCGCTCTGATTCGTCAAAGTTCGGCTCAATGTTAAGTCTATGGGATTTTTTTTTGATTTTTTTTTACATGCATTTGTAGTTTAAACCATTATTAGATCTTCCCGTGTTGGTTCCTATTGTTTATTTCAGCAGGGGTGATGGCGACAAAATAAAGCATTAACCCTTTAGCTCCTCTCATCAACTGATTCCTGAACTACACAACAACATGCACATGAACCAAAGCAATCAAATATCATCACAGTCGCGTATTCTTCCGGAGCTTGGGTTTCACAATTTGCACATGATTTCATTTAGAGATGTGTTTCTTTATCTGCCAATGAGCGATTTGAATTGGTCTGAGCAGCTCATCGGGATTCTTCCATCTGTGTGTTGGTGTGCTGGTGTGAGTGTGTGTCTTTCCATGTGTGTATGTCTGGGAAATGGGGCTCTTATTGCTGCTCGGATGAAGAAAAGCAGTGTTTTAATCGGAGGCTCGTTCCCATTACAGAGTTGGCGGGATTCATAACAGTTAAGCGGAGAGAGCCTGGGGGCCGGCCGAGGCCTGATGGCTCCTAAATTGGCTCTTTTGTTGGACATGCATTAAGGAGGACGGCTGACCTTGCCTGCGCCGGCTGGAAATAGCGGTGAGAGACACGGCCTTTGTGTTGCGAGTGAGCCCGAAGGTGCAGCACAAATCACACTGTCAACTTCGGCACATGTCAAGATAAAAGTGGCACACGGAAACACAGACATGCAATTGACACACACTTACATAGCACTCAAGAAACATATATAGAAATACACCTCTATAAAGAGAGCGATCGTGAAGGCAGACATCAGTGGTGTGTAGAAACGAAACTACAACAAGAAGTGTGCTTCTGGTGGTTAATCAACATGGTGACTTCATTAATGAATTACAATATAAGAAATTAGTCATTATATTAATGATTTCTTGTGATGATTTTTCCTTTGAAAGGTGTAAGAAAATTAAAATTAAGTGAAAGTGGATATTACAGCAGATTTGAGATGTTAAAATGAACATATTTTTGTAAAAGTTTGGGATTGTGAGGCTTTAAAATGCCGCTATTATTATTATCATTTTTTTAAATGACCTTCCATGCAGATACACAGCTCGAAGTGAATGAAAACATCCAGTTGAGGTTTAAATCTGGACATGCACCATGTTTAAAACTATTGATTCTCAAAAAAAAAGTTGACTCAAAGTGAATGATTCATCATGACTTAGTGCACATACTATGTCTAAAACTGCATGGAAAACACATTATGTGCTGCTTCCTTTAGCAAATTTAATGCGATTCTGCACTATACACTATGCACTTACACACTTAACAGCATAATATATGAATGTAATATGCTGGTGTTTAACTCCATTGCTTTAACGCATTCCTGCATTGGGCTCACACTTATACCCTGTACTCTGGCTGCTTGTTGCTTCAATACAACAAGACTTTTCTTTACATCTCTGGCTGAACACAACCGACGAATCACAAGAGAGTGGGTCATCGGACCAATAACCGCAGATTAGCGTCATGCAAAGGAGGGGTTTGTAAAAAATTTGGTAAAAATAAATGCATATTATATATTACATATTATATTAACTCCTGTTGTTGGAGATCCATTCATTCATTCATTCATTTTCTTTTCGGCTTAGTCCCTTTATTTATCTGGGGTCGCCACAGCGGAATAAACCGCCAACTTATCCAGCATATGTTTTACGCAGCGGATGCCCTTCCAGCTGCAACCCATCACTGGGAAACATTCATACACACTCATTCACACACATACACTAGGGACAATTTTAGCCTACCCAATTCACCTATACCACATGTCTTTGGACTTGTGGGGGAAACCGGAGCACCCGGAGGAAACCCACGCGAACACGGGGAGAACATGCAAACTCCACACAGAAATGCCAACTGACCCAGCCGAGGCTCGAACCAGCGACCTTCTTGCTGTGAGGCGAACGTGCTACCCACTGCGCCACCGCGTCGCCTGTTGGAGATCCACAACACCAAAATATGTTTTTTTATGCATAATAGGAGCTCTTAAATTTGTCATTTCATAATTTTTCATCATGCTTAAATTTCTCATTTGCCTGCATGGAGTCTGCTAAAATGGTGAGAAATACGATTCTCTGGTCTGATGAGACCAAGATAAAACTTTTTGGCATTAATTCTAAGTGGTATGTGTGGAGTAAACCAGGCACTGCTCATCACCTCTCCAATACAGTCCCAAAAGTGAAGCATGGTGGTGGATCATGCTGTGGGGGTGTTTTTCAGCTGCAGGGACAGGATGACTGGTTGCAATTGTGGGAAAGATGAATGCGGCCAAGTATAGGGATATCCTGGACAAAAATCTTCTCCAGAGTGCTTAGGACCTCAGACTGGGCCAAAGGTTTACCTTCCAACAACACAATGACCCTAAGCACACAGCTAAAATAACAAAGCAATGGCTTCACAGCAACTATGTGACTGTTCTTAAATGGCCCGGCCAGAGCCCTGACTTAAACCCAATTGAGCATCTCTTGAGAGACCTAAAAATGGCTGTCCACCAACGTTTACCATCCAACCTGACAGAACCGGAGAAGATCTGCAAAGAGGAATGGCAGAGGATCCCCAAATCCTTGTTGCATCTTTCCCAAAAAGAATCATGGCTGTATTAGATCAAAACGGCTTTCACTAATTACTAAGCAAAGGGTCTGAATACTTAGGAGCATGTGATATTTCAGTTTTCTTTTTTAATAAGTCTGCAAAAATATCAACAATTCTGTGTTTTTCTGTCAATATGGGGTGCTGTGTGTACATTAACGAAAAATAAGAAATTTAAGGGTGTCTGAATACTTTCCATACCCACTGTATGGAAACCTCATTCCAGAATTGTGGGTACATTTCAAGCATTTTCCCTTAAACTTAAACTGGGATGACATACAACAAATATCATATTTACAGTAAATTGAATCCATTATTCATGTAAAATATTACAAAATGCCTATAGGCAACATTACATTGTCAATTACCAATTGTAGTTTAAGTTATCGTTAGACATTTAAACCACTAACAGAGTTGACTATAACAGAGTTGATATTTTCTACCATATTGTGCTTTAGCTTAAGATGCAAACCTCAAACCAGATACCACAAGGCATGACTAAAAAACATTTTAAAGTATTTTTACCATGTTATTGTTTTTAAAAGTGAATGACAAATCCACTGAAATATCACAATAACAAAGTCGACATAATATAAATATGAAATAGTTATATCAGTGTATCCTAAACATTTTAATTAGTACATGCACATGTTAATTAGAATAATGACATGACTCAAAATCTTCCAGAGTTTCCCACCTGAGGAAATGACATCACTTGGAGCAAGTCATATGCTTTTTCTATCAGTGCTTTAAAAATTGTTATGCCTTATAAGCAGTAACAGAGTTGGCCAGAATGTAGGGACAGACACAAAATGTATTTTTGTATTACAGAAATTACAAATAATACAAAAAAGTACGTTTCATGTAAATATTTGCTTAACTTAGTAAAGCAAACAAACAACAAACAATAATTAGACTTAATTATTTCATGATAGTTGGATGTTGAATGTGTAATTCAGAAGGTATGGATAGTCAAAATATAGTGTTAGTCAAAATATAGAGTTTTTAAGTTAATATTTTCAAGGCCATAAATGCACAAACAATATTTTTTTGAGATTACCTGAAATAATTTGTGTTATTATTAAAAATTGTCAATTAAAAAAGGAGACTCAAAATGTACTCCCAATTGTAGAATCACATGACTATAAAAATGGCAAAGTATTAATTTTATTTAAAAAAATCTTATTTGTAAATTAAAAATATCATTAAAATGCACTTTTTCCTCTATATTTATGATCTCTAGTCAACAAAGTCAAGTTTTCAGCTATTTTGTTTTCAGTTATGATTGATTTCAGCACGAGCATCATATGCTTCCATAAAAATAATAATAAATAAATAAAAATAAGTTGCAAACACAAAACCTGACATGACAAAACTAGAGCACTTTCATTGTAATCAACAAAGCTGTCTCCATTTATATTTATACATTTTTATAAGTGTGCCATGCCAGTTTTGTCAAATCACTTGCTGGCAGTGTCAGCATGGTGCTAAAGAAACAAAGCTCTTGTTAGGCTTTTATATTCTACTCTTGAATATTAATAGCTGAAAATTGTGAATACATACAATGAGACTGCATTAAATAAACAGAGTAAATAGAAAATGGCAGATAAAGATGCGGAATGTGGAAGAAGTAGTAGAGACAAGAAAAAGATAAAAGATAAATAAATGGGTTATTGGAGAGGATGGATATTAAAGAAGAGGATATGGAGCAATTTGTCATTCAAAAATACAACAAACAGGAGAGAGTAGCTCTTAATATAGCTGATTTATAATGTTTCTCATGTGCCATTTATTTGAGGAGTCAACAATAGTCAAAAGCAAATACAGAATTACACTGCCTTTGATGTCCACAAAGAAAGGGAAGTGTTTTCTCCACCTTTCTCCTCTTTTTTTAAGCTGATGAAGACATTTTTTTAATTATTGAATTTAATCAATTTAATTATTAAAAAAAGATCATTTTAATGATTTAGTATTGCTTTTTTAGAAACCTATGAACCGACTGAATGATATTTTTCAGTTATGAATAATTTGAAGTTAAATAAACAAATACATACATCAAAAAGTGTTTTTTAGATACTGTAAAAGCAATAAAAGTTATATATGTGCAAATGGTAATTAATTTATTTTTGTAATATTATCTGTATACAAATATATCCTACAAAAAATTATATATACAAAAAAAAATTATATATATATATATATTTTTTTAATATATATTTTCTGTCTGGTTCTCAAATCTGATTGGCTGATAGCCATTAGATATTAAAGTAATATCAGCACTGGTACAGCCTCTTCGCCCTTGTGTATTACTCCGCCCACACGAGTGGCAAGCAGAGGACTACCAGGTCTAGAAAATATGATCATATCACCCCAATTCTATCCTCCTTACACTGGCTGCCTGTTAAGTTCTGTATTGATTATAAAATATTGCTTCTTACCTATAAAGCTTTAAATAATCTAGCACCTGTTTATCTAACCAACCTTCTGTCTCGCTACAATCCAACCCGCTCTTTAAGATCTCAAAACTCAGGGCTTCTGGTAGTACCTAGAATAGCAAAGTTGAGTAAAGGAGGTCGAGCCTTCTCATTTATGGCTCCTAAACTCTAGAATAACCTTCCTGATAATGTCCGAGGCTCAGACACACTCTCTCAGTTTAAAACTAGAATAAAGACCTATCATTTTAGTAAAGCATACACTCAATGCATCGCATAACGGTATGATGCATGAATGTGCTCCACGCAGGTAAGCTGGCTTGACAACCACCTGTAGGACACACTCCTCAATACACCAGACATTGTGTTAGAAACTCTCATATGCTTTACATGTTTGTTTCTATGTTTGTTTATTTAACTGCTATTTTCATCTATAAGACTCCATTTTTACATCTCATTTAAATACATTATGAACAGCAGCTACGCTAATTATTTTCTTTATTCTCTATTTTCACCTGGGGATACTCATTCCGAGGTCTCTAGAGACTATGCAGCGCCATTGATGTGATCTAAGACCTGTGAAGAGATGATCCCAAGGTATCCATAATCCTGGACCAGGTCGTATCCCGAGCTGATGCTGTGGTCGTCATGGAGAAATGGAGTGCATGAGACTGATTCCTGAATGACCACTGTGATAAACGAGTCCCCACATTGATCCTGCGGGCCAACCTGACCGCCTGCCGGTGCCCTACTCACACCTGCAGCTTCTCCACGATGGACGTCCAGCTTCTTCAGCCTCCAGTGCCTAGACTGCAGCTCTGAACAGGAAGTTTTGCCAGATGAAACACTGAACTAAACTAAACTGAACTTCAACTCTCAGATTCAGTGCATTGGCAGCCATCTGCCTGTCATACTGAGCAGAGCAAAGACGGTTGACGTTCCACCACAAGCTGGCGACAGAGACCGCATAATAAGTCCTTAAGGGAGAAAAACAGCATTTTTTTCAGCATACTGAACAAATCTTTACAGAACAGGTAAGTGACATTCTAAGTCAATCTCTCTCTTTTCTATTTTGTAGTGCTGTATTTATACCATAGTAATCTAGTAGTGTTTGCTTTGCTCTGGCTTTTTCAGGGTTAATTATTGTGATCTCCCGATAGCAACAGATAAATACTGGGAAATCTCTGTAGACTGACGGCATTTCATGCCGTTCAGCCTTATAATCTTAAAATGAGCAAAATCACCTGTTTTGTCATCATGTTAGACATTATGCTAGAAAATCTTTCAAATACTAGCTCTAAAGTGACGTTGGTCAATAAGTAATGGTTTCTGCTGTTCTGACGTCAGCTACAGATGTGTATGAATGGCAGAAGGAAGTAGTTCCTCTTACAAAAAGGTTTTTGAGACTCTCCGTGTATGATTTTCTTTTTTATAAACACGATTATGCCATCAAACCGCTGTATAAACGCAATATCACACTCGTAGCAGTGCGATATGGCTGTATATCGTCACTGGTGGGACACTAAGGCACTCGGCCTGCAGTCTCGAGCCAACGCACGCCTCCCACCAATGCCGATATACAGCCATATCGCACTGGTACTCGTGTGATATTGCTCATATATATATTTATATATGATATAGAATCACTCTGATAAACAACTTGAAAGAAAATTTTGAGTCTTACTTTTACAATAGAATAATGAAATCTAATTTTTGAAATAGAAAATTTAAGAAAGAAATCATGCCACGAGTGGTAAAAGCTCCACCCTTTTCTGGAAAGCAGCAGATCATTTGCATTTAAAGATACTGTTTTCCTTCCACTCAAAAATTGGCATTAAAGCATGGTATAACAAATGATATTTTGAGCTGATACTTCACAGACACATTCTGCAGATCTGAGGTTCATATTACATCTTGTAAAAAAGGGATAGGTTGGTTTTAAATATGCAGCACTCCCATTAAAACACTTGAAAATGTAAGCTTAAGAAAAAGACTTTGGTGAACACATGCCCAAGTGTTTAAGAATGTACCACATCATTTATAGATTGAAAGACTGCAGCCAGTGCTGTACTGTATATGGATCACAAGTGGCCAAAACTTGGTCTTTTTTTTTTTGTTCTTCTTCATTTTTTTTTTTGTAATTCTACAATAGATGGAAGGCTGACAGACCAGCAGGTCTCTGTACCAGTCTCTTGACTGAAAACTGTGTGAACTTTATACTTATCTACACATACTGAATGTGGTCACTACAATAGAGCAAAAAAAAAATATATACATATATATATGAGCACCCGGAGGAAACCCACGCGAACATGGGGAGAACATGCAAACTCCCCACAGAAACGCCAACTGACCTAGCCGAGGCTCGAACCAGCAACCTTCTTGCTGTGAGGCGAACGTGCTACCCACTACCCACCATATATATATTTTTTTTTTTTCTGTGATGTCAAGTAGATTAATTTCTCCTTGTCTAAAATAATAATAATAATAAAAATATTAATAATAATAAAAAAGTTAACATTTACTAATGAGACTTTATTGTAAGTGTTACCTCTTGTACTTTATAATGCGTTTACAATTTAATTTGGTTGTATACCGTGATAAAGCATTAGGAATTAATCTGTTATACCTGTTAAAGTAACTTTTTGCAACTTAGGTCAATATCGTGATAATACCGCATACCATGCTAAAAGCTTCTGGAATTCATCCATTATACCTGTTAAAGTTACTTTGCTTAGGTCAATATCGTGATAATACCGCATACCGTGCTAAAAGCTTCTGGAATTCATCCAATATACCTGTTAAAGTTACTTTGCTTAGGTCAATATCGTGATAATTCCGCATACCATGCTAAAAGCTTTAGGAAGTAATCCATTATACCTGTTAAGTAACTTTTTGCAGCTTAGGTCAAGATTGCGATAATACCGTATAGCATGATAAAAGCTTCAGGAATTCATCCAATATACCTCTTAAAGTAACTTTTTTGCAGCTTAGGTCAATATCGTGATAATAACGCATACCGTGATAAAAGCTTTAGGAATTAATTCATTATACCTGTTAAAGTTACATTTTTGCAGCTTAGGTCAATATCATGATAAAAGCTTCAGGAATTCATCGATTATACCTGTTAAAGTTACTTTTTCGCACCTTAGGTCAACATTACAATAATACCGTATACCATGATAAAAGCTTCAGGAATTCATCGATTATACCTGGTAAAGTTACTTTTTCACAGCT
>CAIGQV010016735.1:8131692-8141764 GCA_903798115.1 Danio jaintianensis | reverse complement strand
ATCTATCTATCTATCTATCTATCTATCTATCTATCTATCTATCTATCTATCTATCTATCTATCTATCTATCTGTCTATCTGTCTGTCTGTCTGTCTGTCTGTCTGTCTGTCTGTCTGTCTGTCTGTCTGCCTGTCTGTCTGTGTTTACTATGGATGCTGGACAATTAATTATTTTATTTTTTTATCCATCCATCCATCCATCCATCCATCCATCCATCCATCCATCCATCCATCCATCCTTCAGTTGTCATCCATTTATGATTCTATTGTATGTCTATCTGTCCATCTGTCTGTCTTTTTTTTTACCATAGATGCTGGACAATTAAATTATTTCCATCCATCCATCCATCTATTCATTCATCCATTCATCCATAAATACATCATTAACTTGCCAACCATGAGTCCTCAAATGTAGCTTTATAATTTAGTGCTTTTCTACTGTATGTTAGTGTTTCTTAGATAGTTCTATTCTATTATTCAGTCTGTTTTTCTGTCTATAATTCTGTCATTCTACCTATTAATCTATCATCAATTTATAGTGTTCTTCAAGTTCTTCCATCCATCCATTTATTTATTTCAAGTTAAACCGACACTGTATGGTGCATGCAAAATGGATTACACAAATAGTCAAATGTCTTTTTCAATCAGCATCAATTCAAAAGTGTGGTGTGTTACACATGTTTAGCTTGCTGGATATAAATGGCATTGTAAGTTGCTAGACTATCAATCAATCAATCAATCAATCAATCAATCAATCAATCAATAACAAACAAATATGATCTCCACCCCAAAAAGTATAAATTATAATACTAATATTATACAGTACATCCAATTTAGAACATAAAAAAAAAAAAAAATAATAAATGAATAAAAATAAATTTAGCTGTTCTCAATTTAGTTCTGAATATATTGCGGAGTCCATTAGCTTACCAACATGCTAGCAACAAACTCTACTGAGTACTCTACTTTGGCGTAAAGAAAATAGCTTTGGTGCAGAAACCCAACATTCATTCATTCATATTCTTTTCGACTTAGTCCCTTTATTAATCTGGGGTCGCCACAGCGGAATGAACCGCCAACTTATCCAGCATATGTTTTACGCAGCGGATGCTCTTCCAGCTGCAACCCGTCACTGGGAAACACCCATACGATCCCATTCACACACATACACTATGGACAATTTAGCTTACCCAATTCACCTATAGCGCATGTCTTTGGACTTGTGGGTGAAACCGGAGCACCCGGAGGAATCCCACGCGAACACAAGGAGAACATGCAAACTCCACACAGAAATGCCAACTGACCCAGCCGAGGCTCGAACCAGCGACCTTCTTGTTGTGAGGCGATAGCACTACCCACTGCGCCACCGTGAAAAGAAAAAAAGAGGTACGTTGTATTGCGGAGAGTATAAAAAAGATTTATGAGGAGGAAGTGAGAATAAAAGTTCTTGTCTGCTAATCACAGTTCCTCGTATCTGCCGATTATCTGAGAAAGAAGAATTGTTCTGATGCTGAGTCACATTTGATGAGCTTAACAAATAACATTTATCAGCTGTGTTTATTAGAGATGATTCATACAACGATACTCTGCAGTCAAATGCTCATCTCTCTCTCTCTCTCTCTCTCTCTCTCTCTCTCTCTCTCTCTGAGTCACATCCAAATTAATTACACAGATCTTTTAGGGCTTCTCATTGTTTGCTCCACTTCCAGTGAATCTTTCATTCAAAGTTCTGCTTCTGCCACCATCCCTTGTTCAATAATGCAGTGTTCTGGCCCACGATGATGCAACTTTTTCTACACGGGGTGACGGACTGGCAGAATATGAATACATGCACATGACTATTTTTTAACCAGCAGCGGCTATACGCACATTGACATATGCTGCTGAGAACACGTGCCACATCTGAAAGAGGGAAAACAGGAGGGAAGGATGGAACAAAGAGAGAGTGGGCAGATGGCATTTCAGATCGAGTTATGGCTACGTGGCTATGTGGAAAGTCCCTGTTGTTGGTCAGGCTCTGTTTGAAAGGGTAGACGGGTCACTCAGGGAGACAGTAAACAGCTTTTTAAAAAGAATGATACAGATGTGTGCAGACACACAAACAGAAACAAGAGGGTTTTTTGTGTGTTTGTAAATAGGACAGTGCCGCGTGGAAGTCTTAAGAGAGGTTTTAATTATGAAGAAAATGAGAGGCTGTTTTTTTCCCTCTCATTTTCATGTATGACTGTATTTTGTCTAGCAGGGTGCTTTGTTATTTAAAACCATATTCCTATTTAAAGGCCAATTGAACCTCAGCTGCTTATCACCATTACTTCAGATGTTCTTCAATACAGATCCCAGAGTCCAGAGTGGTTGAATTATGTGGGGGGAAAACAACAACAAAAACACCTCAGAAACGACTGAACTCGAAAAGTTATAGCTGAGAAAAAAATAGTTCTCAAGTTATAATTCTTAAGAACTTTTTTTAGATTTTGATCGTCCCCTTTAGACGTTCTTTTATCTATTAACTACCTGTCGCTGGAATATTTAGTAGATATTTAACAGATCATCTGTAAAAAAAAAAAAAGGGCAGATCTTTAGTACATCTGTTAATGGACAACAGTTCACTGATTCAAATGATCCATTCAGAGTGAGTCTGCATGTAATGTCTCATTGATTCAAATGTTCTGTTCAGAGTGAGACTACAGTTAACAACTCACTGATTAAATCGTTCTGTTCAGAGTGAGTCTACAGTTAACGACTCACTGATTCAATCTAACTTGTCAGAGTGAGTCTCTAGATAAAGATACAAATAATCTGGTCAGAGTGAGTCTGCACTGCAAAAAATTAGCAGTTTTCCATATTTTGTGATTCTTGTCTTGATTCTTTCCATAATGCAATCCAAAACCATAAATAAAAGGCTAACACTTGCGAATCACAAACTATGGAAACAGTTAACAACTCACTGATTCATATGATCTGGTCAGATTGAGTCCATGGTTAGACTACTTAATGACTCAGGAGCAGTTCATAATTACATTATCACTAGTTCTAGTGTAGACTGTGCGTATGGTTACTAGTGTATGAGAAGTTTTTATTCATAATACGACAGTACAGTTGGTATATAAAAGCATTAGTAGCATACTAGCATATCCATTAGTTCATTAAAAATCAAGTACATGTATACTTTCACTTAAAACTGAAAGATGTCTATAATATTTTATTAGGGCATTTGTATTTTTGCCAAACTGCTTTATTTGTTATATTTTTTTTCCGCCACTCTATTCTAGTTAAAGATAGTTGACATGCAATTGCAAAGTTACTTATAGTATAGGGGGGCATGTTAACCAAAATGTTTCTCTTAAAAATTCTTAGTATTAAACATCAAATAATACTACAATCGCAATTTGCTCTCCTAAATATTCATTTATTATTTGCTGCAATTTACAAGCATCATTTGCTTTTCCCTGCTGTCTGCAAGCCTATCTGAAGTCACCTGTGACCTATTTTTGGGTTAGTGACCTATCATAGATCCAAGTGGGATTTCTGGGCCTTGTTCTCAAGAGAAAAAACACAGATCTCGAAAGGCTCTCAGTTTAGTCTCATTACTATCTAGGACAAACAGTTGAGATCTCATTTGTGACTTACCCTTCCTTTGGGAATCTTTTATGTTGCCAGTGTTTGCATTCATAGAGCCAACTTATAGCCAGAAAGCGTAAGAAGTATTTTCATGCCCATAATTTTCAGGCCACAGAAACATGAAGATAAACATATGGTGTATGGTTATTTCATAAGTTGCTAATAAGGATTTATGTAGCACGCTCAGGTGTAGTAACACCAGGCGGTACACTCATACATCACAGAGTGATTAAGTGTGTCATCCTCCATCCGCCGACCTTGATGAGGGGAAACTATCAGGCACATGAAGGGGCCACAGTTTGTGTTTGAATGAAATATTAAACGACGCCTCCACGGACGCAGCCTCGCAAAACAACTGTACATTTTTGTCTCCTCTCTGTTGCCTGTGCTTCTTTGTGTGTGAAAGTATCATTCAGATGTTAGTGGCACAGTTTCAGTCTTTTCTCCGTTGCACATGTTGGAAGGAGTTTGTGTTTCTTGCTTGTATCAGTTGCTGAAACTTTCGAGTGTGTGTGTGTGTGTGTGTGTTCCCTTACGGGAGGAGCAGTGGAGGGGAGACAGATGGTCTATCTCAGGACCATCCAAATGTAGATTAAATATTAAAGATTTATTTGAAATCTTTATGATGATATAAAAATAGATAGAGGTTGAAATGAGCAAACACCTGTTTATGGCCTGCTTCACTTTTTCTCCACTGACGTGGGAAACTCTTCTGGGAACAAAAACTTGCCATGATAAAACGTCCTTAGTTAACGCATTAGGTATAATGAACAAACAATTACCTATTATTCTATATCATTTTTGCATATGCAGTTCTAATATTTTAAATTGTATAAGATAAAAAAATGAATCAACAGCAAATAGATATACTATTCTATATTATTATAACATATATGTAACACTTGATTCTTTTAAAAGGATTGGCATGTTCCAATCAAGATTTGGTTAGCTTGATCTCAAGAGAAAAGTAACTATTTTACGTATTGTCAGAAAATTGTCTAATTCTTACAAATTCATGCGATTTCATTCATATGAAAACATACAATTTTTAAAAGAAGAGACTTGCCCGCAAACCCTACCCCTAAACCCAACCATCATTGGGGGATAAGCAAATCAAACTAAAATGTGCAAATGAGATCAATCAAATTAATATGAATTAGCCCCTTTATCAAAAAGTTGTGAATTGCCGGGAGATCGAGATGGATTTGGTAATTTACTAGTAAATTTCCAGTGACTCTTTGTGAAAGTTACATAGTTATGCCAGTAGTAAGTATCACGTTTTGACAGAGAACTTTGTGCGCCTGGAGTAATGTAATGTGTATTCATATTGTGTATGGCCATAAACCCAAAGCGCTTCACAATCATGAGGGGGGACACCAGTGTGCAGCATCCACTTGGATGATGTGACAGCAGCCACAGGACAACAGCGCCAGTGCGCTCACCACACACCAGAATGGAGAGACAGTGATAGAGATGGATGGGGATGATTGGGAAGCCATGTTGGTAAGGGCAGGCGGAGGGAATTTGGCCAGGACACCGGGGCCCTTTAATGGAAGTGCAATGGGATATTTAATAGTCAGGACCTCGGTTTAATGTCTCATCCGAAAGACGGCGCTCACTGACAGTATGGTGTCCCCTTCACTTTACTGGGGCATTAGGACTCACACAGACGGCAGGATGAGTGCCCCCTGCTGGCCTCACTAACACCACTTCCAACAGCAACCTAGTTTTCCCATGTGGTCTCCCATCCAGGTACTGACTAGGCTCAGCCCTGCTTAGCTTCAGTAAGTAACGGGTCTTGGGCTGTAGGATGATATGGCTGTGGCATATCATCCTGGAGTTAGAAAAAATGTCATACAACTCTTCAGAAAAATTACCTGAGCATCAAGACCGTTGATACAGTGTGGTTGCCTAGTCTAGCATCATAAAACGCACAGGGATTTGCTCTTTTAAAGAGAGTCTTTTCTAAAGTCAACAAAAATGTAATTTTTACCACACATTTTCAGAACTGAAAGTGTGTTCTACATCCAACATCAAAACCTTCATTACCGGTAAAGTTCTTTTTCTTTTGTTTTGTTGCCATAACTTTCTCGTCTTAATTCATAATTTGACTTCTTATAATTTTCTCTGAACAAATGCTGCTTTGTGGAAAGTCCTTATATGGAACTGGCGTGGGCGTGTATTATGCAAATTACTAATCGCGTGCATATGGACGCTTCGTGAGAACACTTTAAATTCACTGACAGAAGAACAAGTTTCAGAACAAACTTATGTGCATATGCACATTTTATAAATACGAAAAACGTATGCAGTTATTAATGAACGAGATCCATTATTTGCTTATTGATATATATATATATATATATATATATATATATATATATATATATTTTTTTTTTTTTTTGCCTTTATTAAATTATAATGGTGTTTTGGGGGCCTTAAAAAGCAAACCTTTCGAAACGCGAGTTCAAATTGCAAGTTTTTGAAAACAATACTGGCATCACCTCTGTAAATAGGTGAAAATAGTATCATATGTATGCACTTTACAGCTCACTTCAAGCCTGTGTTAATGCTGCTCAAGACACTGAGAGACATCACCAACCACGAGTCTGGCATGCATAATAGCAAGCATAATGCATAATAACACTGTTGCCATGTAAATAAAACCCTTAGTTACCAATTAGTTCACCTGTGCCTGATTTAGTTAAAGGTCCAGTTAAATTAAAAAAACATTTTTTTTAGACATTAGTATCAGTATGTTAGTCTTCAAGGATATCTATAAGCTAGTGTGGTACAAAACAATGACACAATTCTCGTTTAGAAGATATAAAACCGATATAAACATGTAAAGCTTACAGTTTGTCTCTTCCGCCTAAATGGACCAACAATTTTTTGTCATGTCACCTCATACTTCAGTTTCTCATCAAATCTTGACCAATCAAATGCTCTTTTGTATCTGACATGCCCCGCCCCCTTCAAGATGCTTCTTATTTGCTTTTCATTTGATGCGCTTGAGCTCAACCACTCTCACTGGCAGAGCTGTGAAAAAAACTAAATGCTATTGGCTGTTTTTTTAAAAAGGGGAGGAGCTACTCTATGTCCCACCCTCTCTTCATTTTTCAGTGGAGATTACGTCAAACGTTTCTCAGAATTTTGACATGGCAGTGATTACCCACAGTCTTGTGCCTACAACTTAATCACAACCCTGTTAATATTCATGTATGCAGACTTCTGATATTGCCTAAATATATATCATGATGTCTAATAAATGTTAACTGACCAAACCTTATTGCAAAATGTTACTGGCATACTGGCATTTCAGTGGAACAGAATAAAGATTACAATTCTTATCATCCAGAAGGCAGCTATTGCTCATAATAGCCATCTCAAATTCTGCTGTCAAAACTTGATGATGAAACTTGGCAGAAAAGTGAATTTTCCATCTGAATATAGTGCAATATCATTCTTAAAACTAGAAATGTCCAATTATTACGTTAACAGACTGTTTAATATTTGATCAGATATTACTAGAGTGTAAATCGAGTTGTTTCAATCATATAAAAATATAGGGTAATATCGAAGATGGTGTTGATGAGACAGCCGTGAAACCTTTGTAATTATGCCATGACACACGACACGTCATGAATATGAATGAGATTTCATGCATGCTTATGACAATTGTCATTGAATGTTCCTGTTTGACAAGGATTTTAACACATGAACTGGGTTTTATGGCGACGCGGTGGCGCAGTGGGTAGCACAATCGCCTCACAGCAAGAAGGTCGCTGGTTCGAGCCTCGGCTGGGTCAGTTGGCATTTCTGTGTGGAGTTTACATGTTCTCCCCGTGTTCGCGTGGGTTTCCTCCGGGTGCTCCGGTTTCCCCCACAAGTCCAAAGACATGCGGTATAGGTGAATTGGGTAAGCTAAATTGTCCGTAGTGTATGTGTGTGAATGAGTGTGTATGAATGTTTCCCAGTGATGGGTTGCAGCTGGAAGGGATAAGTTGGCGGTTCATCCCGCTGTGGCGACCCCGGATTAATAAAGGGACTAAGCCGAAAAGAAAATGAATGAATAAATGAACTGGGTTTTATTTCATATTTTACTGGCTTTTGAGCTGGTAAAAGTTTTTTTATTTTATTATTTTATTCTTTGTATTTTATTTTTAACTTGTTTTTCTCTTTGACGTACTCTTGTTTGTGGTTTTTAGTTATTTTAAAACATATTGGTCAACTCGGGTTGTTTGTAATTGTGCTATATAAATATAAAAACTATTGCCACTGGCTTGCTTGGTTTGGGACTTGTGGAGCTGCGCATCGATGGATTTGCTCTTCAGTGTTTGGACTTCCAGCAATGAAATTTAAACTTAACTGAACTGAACTAAACTGAACTTCAACTCTGAAAACTGGACTGACACAGATTTAATTTACTAGAACTTCTATGTTAAGCTGCTTTGACACAATCTACATTGTAAAAGCGCTATAGAAATAAACATGAACTGAATTGAATATAAATAAGCTGTCATTGTCATTAAGTGTCATCTGCTCAGTTATCTCAATTTAAATGCAAAGATGATGTTGTTTAAGAGAGATTTCTTCAACCCAGACTCATTCTGAAAACATACCGCTATATACATTTCTGGAGAGCACCAAATACGTCCCAGGAGCTACATTTTTTTTTTGCAGTTTTTGTTTTCGCAAATCCACCAGAGGCCACTGTGTACGCATTTTCAGATCTCAAATTTCTCTCGCGAGTGCCATTCATGCCTGCTGTTCTTGCGTAAATCCACCAGTGGCCACTGTCGACTGACTAATTGACTTACTGAATGACTGACTGACTGACTGACCGATCAACTGACCCACCCTCCTCCATCCCTAAACCCAACCGATATTGTTTTTAAAGCACCGATTGACCAGCGCCCACCCACTTCCCTAAACCCAACCGCCAGTTTTAAAAAGCAATCCAGAAAAAGAAAAGCCCTCGCCTGATTTTTACCACCTCTCTGCGTCTCAAGTCTAACTGGATGAACTGGTAACATCGGGAAAGCAGTCCATACGGAGGTCAGTGGTCAGCTGGTAATCGCGAAAAGGAACGGCGTCATACCGCCCCGTAGCGTTCATTTTGAAAATGAAATGCAGCCATACGTCCCTCTGGCAACATAATTCACAATCTCCAGAAATGTATATAGGGCTACGTTTTCAGAATGAGCCTATGTTGGACTTCTTTGTTATGACAACTTGACATAAACAAGTACATCATAACATGTCTTTGTTTTTGTCGTGACAATTTGACATTCCCAAAACAAAATAACTATTCATAAATCTGTCATAAACATGATTGTCATAAGACTACTATAATTGTATTATGAATTTCATTTTGTATTATGAATAATTTTCTTAACTACTACAGTGGCATACATTTAATTTGTCATTAAATGCCATTTAATATAAATGACACATACATGAATGAGTATTGACACTTACAGAATGTTTTTAATAACACATTAAATTTGTTGCACTGAAAAAAGTGGGTGACACGGTGGCTCAGTGGTTAGCACTGTCAAGTACTGTCGGGTTCGAGTCCCGGCTGGGCCAGTTGGCATTTCTGTGTCGAGTTTGCATGTTCTCCTCGTGTTGGCGTTGGGTTTTCCTCCTGGTGCTCCGGTTTCCCCCACAGTCCAAAGATGTGCGGTATAGGTGAATTGAATAAGTTAAATTGCCCGTAGTGTATGTGTGTGAATGAGTGTGTATGGATGTTTCCCAGTACTGGGTTGCAGCTGGAAGGGCATCCGCTGTGTAAAACACATGCTGAATAAGTTGGCGGTTCATTCCCCTGATGAATAAAGGGACTAAGCCGAAGGAAAATGAATGAATGAATGAAAAAAAATGATCACAATTAGAATGGCCACACGTTTATGACAGATTTATGACTATAAGTTATGTTGTCTTGACAAAGACACTGACATGTTGTGGTTTATGTCAAGTTGTCATAAAGACATCTCAAACAATGTCACTTTTGCATTTAAAATGACATAACTGAACTAATGACACTTAATGACAGTTGCCTTAAGCATGCATAACATTTCCTTTGTGCAAACGTGCCATGGCATAATCATAAAGGTCTTATGAACACCTCATTCAAGTAAAGTGTTAGCGAATATAGTATGCTTAATGCAATGTGATTTGTCAGACATCCTTTATAGATATTAAAAATGTCCATATTTACGTCAGACTTACAGTATCTGAATATGTCTGACATAAATAAACATGTATATAAATAATCTGACAGTGTATTGGCACTTTTACTGTCAGTTTTTGTTCCATTGAAAAAAGTGATCAAAACATATTCATGGCAATTAGAATGGCCTCATGACATTATGTTTATGAAGTTTATGACTGTAAGTTAGGTAGTCTTGACAAAGACACTGACATGTTGTGGTTTATGTCAAGTTGTCAT
>CAIGQV010016735.1:8097696-8131682 GCA_903798115.1 Danio jaintianensis | reverse complement strand
CTTGACAAAGACACTGACATGTTGTGGTTTATGTCAAGTTGTCATAACAAAGACATCTCAAACAATGTCACACTTGCATTTAAAATGACATAACTGAGCGAATGACACTTATTGACAGTTGCCTTAAGCATGCATAACATTTCCTTCATGCAAATGTAAGAATGTAAATTATCATACAAATTTGTTTATATTGCAAAATATGTCTTTTTCACCAAGAAGGTTCATACAGACTCCAAAGGCAGATACTGATAAGATCAGAGCCTGGTTAATATGTGTGTGGACTTCGGGGGTTTTACACTGTGGTCACATATTGATTGGTCAGTTTGTATGTCTCAGTATTTGGGCTTTGGTCACATGGTCAAGAAAGATACAAAATAGGTAGTAAACTTTGTTCTTTCGCTTTTCTTGCTCAGGCTTTTTCCTGCTCTGCTCCTCCTCTGCTCTGTAGTCTATCTTCTCTGGCTCTATTGCTATCAGGCTCTCTTTGCCCCCCGTCTCTCTCTCTCTCTCTCTCTCTCTCTCTCTCTCTCTCTCTCTCTCTCTCTCTCTCTCTCAGGTAACTTTATTTTACATTTAAGCTGGGTACAAGTAATATCATATGTTTATTTCATTTAATGTTTTAACATTTTATACAGTTATTCGGTAACTAATTCATTTGTAACCAAAGCTAGTTATTGTCATTAAATAAAGATTGTCAGATGTCATTAAGATTGCAGAAGGATGGTTTGACTAGAAATGTACAGTTTTTACCATCATACTGATAACTTTTAAGTCATTCAGCAGAACTACAGTTTGAACCGCTGTAGTTAAAAACCCATTCTTACACAAACGTGCCATGGCATGATTATAAAGGTGTCATGACAGTCTTATGAACACCTCCTTTAAGTAAAGTGTTACTGATGCTTAATTTAATGTGTTTTGTCAGATATCCTATATAAATCCTAAAATGTGCATATTTATATCAGACTTATTACACTGTAAAAAAAATGCTGTGTTCCACACAATCAATTTGTGTTGAGACAACATGAAGGAATTAAGTTAACTTAACAATTTTACTAGTCTTTACAACTGTCCCCCAAAAAACTCATTTTTCTGAGTGTAGAATATGTCTCACACAAATACACATGTATTTAAGTTATCTGACAAAACACATAGTACATTAAGCTTACTTTATATGTATAAAAATGATTTCCAAATCAAAGCATTAAACAATTTACAAAGCGCAAAGGTGTCACCGCAATGTGTAAATATGTAAAACGTGCCAGATTGCTAGATTTCAGTGCTGTTGTTTACAGGGAAATTGCTGGCTGCACATGGGATGCAGACATAAGCTAGCTCCTAGCAGGGGAGCGAAACAAGCAGTTAGCACATATATCTCACTCACACAGAAATATACACATATGAGCGCACACATTTCCATACACACACACACACACACACAATCTCCGATTCACTTAAATGAGACATAACGTGCATGATTTATGCATCGGAAACAATCTGTTGTGTTGATCATCTTAAGATCCCGTCCACAGTCCTCTGGGACAGATTTCGACATGCGAGGGTGTGATTGACAACGAAACGTATCCATCATCATAAACATGCAAACTTCTTTGAGCTCTACTTACAGCAGCGGCGTGTGTGTGTGTTTTACACAAGGGACCACATCGCTCTGTCACCTTGGGGATGTGGTTTTCCCAAAGGAGACTAGTTCTCAGATTCTTTGGGATGAAAAACCACACGTCTTATTAGAAACTAGGACAACCCCCCCAAACCCCCACCCTCATCACTGCAACCTTGCTCGGGTTCAACTTTTGTTGCATAGACTGGCGATGTTCATACGAGATGGTAAAACACTGTCAGCTGCAGGTAGGCAACATCTCACCCACCCACCCACACACACACACACGCACGCTTGCACACACAGCACAACATCCGAATGTCCTCGAGTGAGCAGAAAGGTAATATGTGGTGACAATAGCACCCAGCAGGCTTGCTCGCAGACTTGTCTTAGTGTGAAATCTGAACTAAAAGCGATTAAGAAAAGAGGTACAGGTGCAAGTCTCCCATATGGGGGAAAATATATGATCAAAATTATTTCCACATATATTTGAAAATACACAAAAAAATAAAAAAAGACATTTTTTTGGCCTGTATATACATACAGTGCTCAGCATGCATAAGTACACCCCTCACAAATCTATCTTTTAAATTAATATTTTTTAATAGGAAGCTATACAATATTATATTTGTGCATATACATTAGATTAGTCAGTACTGAAGCCAAATCTGGAGCTTATATAACAAAATAATTCATAGAATTTATAGAATTTATAGAAAAAAGAAAAAATAACTTACGATAATGGTCCAAAAATTAACACACCCAAATTTATGTTATAGAAAAATATTAAATACAAATTTTAAAAAAGAGAGAAAAAAAATCAAGAGAAGCAAAAAAACTGAAACATTTAGTTGAAATTTTGTAGGTTATAATTTTTTTTTTTTGCAATATTTTGCTTTAATTTAAATGTGTTATCTTTCAATTTCTAAATACATTTGGTGGCTAAAATATTATTTTAATAAATATATCTGTTTAATAAATCTGCTTTGTTTAAATGCACCAAAATACATTACCTACACTCACTGAGAAATGGATAAAAATATTCATTTTCAAAATGGGGTTTACTCAATTATGCTGAGCACTGTATATATCCCACTTATATAACAAAAAATATATACATATACATAAATTAATAATCGTGACCTTCACAGACACACGCAGACACACACACACACTCACACGCTCACGCACACACACACACACACATTTCCTCGTTTCCTAATGTAGTTTTCCCGAGTCTACAGGGAAGCTGGATCTTGTAGCCCACTCATTCTGACTCTCTGGCTATTGCGTTTTTGAGTGTGGATGGTCAGTGGTCATCTGTGACCTTCAAAAGCAAACCCTGAGGCCCTCACAGCTGCCCGAGAGCCGCCCGGATTCAGAGCGGGGGCGTAAAAGAGCCTGTCAGTCAAAATGAGAGACTTGGACACAATCAAGCGCAAACGTATGTGACACATTTATGATTAATAATGCAGTTGTGTCTTGCCTCGCCTGGACTCGTATTTTCCAGGCTGTGTAAATATTGACAGGGCAGCAGGACAGGTACAAAGGTAATCGGCCTAACTTTGTAAGGCTGAATAATTGATGGCAAGGCGTTGGAGGGTCTGAAGCATGCGCCGGCGTGTTAGCATTCGCCGCAGGGCTCGTATTAAGTATGCAGATTTGGTTGAAACGCTCCTGGCCAGAAAAACACTGATTTTTAATTGATATATTAAACAGACAAACAGATTGCACAACCCCAGGACATGAACAAAACAGTGGCGGAAAACTCCCCCGCGAGGCATTGGCATCTTTCTTTTTTTTTATTTTCTCCTTCTCACTGTTGTTAAGTTCATTTTTTATATTTTCTATTTAAGAGGACAAATGGATTGGGCTTTTAACACTATATGTTATCGTAGGAACCATCACTTTTGTTATAATAAAAAAAAAATATATAGATTTGTTTTATATAGTCATGTGTTTTCATTTGCATGCCTGCATACAAATATGGTTCTATTTTTGTTTTCTTGCCTGTCAATCAGAAGTAATCAAGAATTAATTTTAAATTTGAATCCTATAATCAGGAACACTCAGTAACTTTTAACTATTCACTTTTTATTAACTTTTTAACCTATTCTAAAATGGTTTAATTAGTTTATTTATCTTTACTGTTTCATTTTAAACTTAGCTAAGTTTCTATAAATTGTTTCATTCATTCATTCACTCGCTCACTCACTGACTCACTCACTCATGTCTGTTCTTGCATATCTGCACATATTGTTAATGTGGGTTTGATTGTTTCTGCTCTTTGTTGCCCAATTATTTTTCATGAATATTTAATTTTTCTTTTCAATAAGACTGGAGGGTCTTGCCTTGAGGCAGGACTAGCACATAACATATGTAACCTGATGTAAAATAAAATAAAATAAAATAAAATATTTGTAATAATATTAACAAAATAACAAAATATTTGCTTTAGTAAATACATTATTTAAAAAATACATTTTATTTACTAAAATAAATATTTTGTTATTTTGTCAGGTCACTTAAAACATGGTATTGAGCTTTTAAATGATTAGCATTATGCTAATATGCCCTATAGCTAATATGACTGAAACTGTAACTATTTTAGAAAACAGCAGTCAAAGCAAGATTTTATGTACAGTTGAATACATAATTATTATCCCAATCAAATATGTAAAATGTCAAATATTAATGTCAATAATAATAATGTCAATAGCTAATCGACAAAAAAAAAAAAAAAGAAAGAAAAAAAAAAAAGAAAATTGTAGGGGGCTAAGGATGTTAACCTTAGTTTTTCATTTTTAAATACATTCCAGCTTAAAAAAAAAAACATTCTCCAGAAGAAAAAAATAACAGGATATAGTGTGAAAATTTCTCTTGCTCTGTTAAACATCACTTGGGAAATATCTGAAAAAGAATCAAAAATTCACCTGTATAGATTTTACAGTGTATGATGTAACAGAAGCACAAGTGTGGGTGCGATTCTGCTGTCAATAAGATAAGTTGTATGTTATACAAAAAACCCACTTTAATAAAAACCGTCAGACCCAAAACTCTCAGCGATTAGTCTGTATCACATACGCCAGATCTCTTGATGAAGCTAATTTGTTCTAAAAGATGTAGGATGTTCTGCGTACCTCAGGCTTTTATTTTTAGACTTGGGCCGCTTTATGCGAGCGTGTCAGCTGCAAACGTACCATATTTTATTAAATATGAAATCACTTGTCAATTGGCATGGCGCATTAAAGTGATTTATAGTGCCTGGGCTTAAAATCAGAGTCAGGCAACATGGATGCACGCAGATAAAAATGCTACATTAATCTGTCTTTCTCACAGCATAAATAGCTGCCAATCAGTATGAATAATTAAAATGTGGGTCAGTGGTAAGTGCTCGAGTGGCTTTCCCTAGCAGGAGTTTATCCCTCTCGTAAAGGAGAGTACAGTTTCCCATTGCTCAATTCTTCATTATAGAACGACATAAACAGAAGGCACATTTACAATACGCTGAGCTTTTATCCACCGTTTTTTCAGTGTCCCATGATGCTTTGTGTGAATTATGAGAGTAACTTTTGATAAACTGTAAACAATCAGTGCTTTTTATAAAACTGGGAACAGTCAAGTGTCATTATTCTCCAGGCAATTTTTCCATTAAATATTAAAAAGAAACTTATTAGAGTTAAATTACTTTTAGCAGACCACTAATAACCACAAAAACTTAAGTGTATGGATGTGTTGAATATTACTTACTCTAATTCACTGTAACAGTTAACACAAAAAAGATTTGACCAAAGATATGCTTGAAACTCTATGGTAATTTTTGAGTGAGATGCTAATGGTCTAATCAGATTCAATGATTTATGCTAAGCTAAGCTAAAAGTGCTCCCGCCTGACCTGGAGATCAGCTGAATGGGTTAAAAAACGGTAAAACTCAACAGTTTATTTTTGAGCCAGGTGCGATGCAAGTGTTTTTTGTTAGTTTCAGTCTGGCACAGGTGTCACATTGTCATGTCTGGTGCCACATTTTTTAAAAGCAAACACATTTGCACCCATTTGTGCACCAATGGCCGTACTGGTCTGAAAAAGTGTCTGTTAACAGAAATAGACCACACCACTGACAAACTAAAAGTTGCTCTAAAGTAAATGGTGCAGATTTTTTGTTGTTGTTATTTAAAATGCGGGTCCAAAATGCATGTACACATTGCTTATTACACACACAGGGATGCACAGCAGCAAATACATTTCCAGCAGCATGGAAATATCTTTAAATTTGAAATAGTATATGATATAAAACGTAGAAGATTATTATTGTCTACATAAATATAATAACTGCTACCTCCTCCCGTGCCTTCACCTCAGGGGGCTTTGGTGGAATCAGGCTCATTCTGTAGATGGTCTGCTCGCACACTTTAACACAGCACGCGATCAGATCGTTTCCTTCCTAGTGAAGCATTCAGGTTTTTCTGCCATGTAAACAGCGAATGTGCCATGGCGTATAGAGCCCCAAATATGTAGTTGCATGTGCCTAGGTTACATTTTTTGTAAAAAACAGTGTTCGTCTGTAACAGCGCCATCTACAGGTACTTTTCTAAACAGATTTTCAGCCACAGAATGAGTGCTTATGAATTCTGAAAATAGTTTTCTTTCAGTTCGTTTTTCTGTGACTGTTGTCAGTTTCAGTAAGTTTTAGTTTTTTATTAATTGTAATTTTCTTTACATTTTATTTCAGTTAACAAACATGTTTTTTTTTGTCCAGTAGTTTAAGATTTAGTTTTAGTTTGCTAATATATCTTGTTTGCAGCACAACCTAATTATTTAAAGTTTTCCAAACCAAAAATACAACCCAATTTATAACACTGTAGGCATATGCTGAAAAAAAAGTGGATATCCTGCAATGCTTTGAATGATGATGTAACATTTAGCATGTTTTATTTCTCAGAAAAGTCAACGCCACTTCTTTTATTTCACCTTAAGATGGATTAGGGCTTGTCTCTAAGATTGCAGAAAGGAGAAAAGACAAAGACCGAGACAGAGAAGAACCAAAAGTGAGAAAAAGAAAAGAACACTACTGTCTCTATTTGTGGTATTTTGTTTTAATGACAGGGTTTATTCTGTATTTTCACACTTTGGCTGCAATGTGGAAATTACGCATTGGAAATCTCATTAACTACCTTCGCTGTGTGTTGACATTTCATTTGCATCAGGCAAGCCGCACCACATTGCGGATTTCACACTCCATCCATCTCATTTCCTCCTCAGATATGTCTGTTGGCTCAAAAGGAAATAATGTATAACATTCATTTCCCCAGTCCTTTATTAATGCACAAACAAAACCGCCAATTATAACTGCATCTATTTTTTTTCTCTCCTTTTCCCTCCATCTCTTATTCTATTGGATTCGTCCTCCATGCCATTTTGTCAGCACACTTCAGCAAATTAATTATTTGCTTCTAATGTTGTCGTCTACATATTTGACATACAATTCTTGATTAACACCCTAGCTGTGAACACAGCAGCGCTCGCTCGGTAGGGGACAAGCCATCCAAAACTGCAACGCAAGTTGCTTTCTCTTTTTCTTTTCTTTTTTGCATGTGCATGTGCGAGGGAAAAGTTGTGGATGCCTGTGATTAGTGTGTAGGATTCGGCAAGAGTGACACTCAACCTGACATGAGGTGCACTTGTTTATGCCCTGGCTTTCGCTGGCGGTGCCCTAGATGACTTGTAAACAAGCTACGCCGTGGATTCAAATCAGTGGCGCAGACGACGCGCTCATCTGACAATGCAGGTGATGTGTGTCTCTGCTGTTCATGCCTGTTCATTTGATACGAGACAATTACTCCATCCTCACCTCTCCTGTAGCACCACAGTGTATCTGGGCTGAGAACAATATGAACCTCTTACTAATGAACCGAACGCCGGTGACACGTACTCACGGCCATGAATAATACACACGTCTCCAGACAAAAAAACACCCAAAACTTTAAATTCTGTCATTTAGCAACTATCATGTCATTCTAAACTTGTACAGCCTGTACAGCTGTAATGGTGAACAATTTTGTTTTTACATTATGAAAAAGCAAAGTATTATAAACTAAGCAATATATTGCAAAGTTGTCGATTTAAGTCATGAAATAGCATTGTGTGACAAACATATGGCGGATCTGGATTGATCCTGTTCTCAAGTACAAATAAGTTTAGATCAGAATTGCACAAAAGCAAGATAAGGGATTAAGCTGGGATTTTCAAGCTATCCTGGCTGAATTTAGCCTTGACTCTTTTCTAAATTTAGCAAAATAAAGTTAATTTTATTCTTTGTAGCTAGTCCATTATAGAGCAGGCTAACAACCAGGCTGTTATTAATCCTAGTCCTTAATCCTTATCTGTTAGTTTTGTTGTCAATTCTAGAAATTAATGTGCTTTACAGTCACTCCATGTTCTTGGCTGTTTACATATATTTTCTAACCATTAGAATTAAAATATGTATGTTCAAATGTATTAGCAATAATTTTATACAGCATATGTTTATATATAGCCATTTCAGAGTTCCGGGTGCTCCGGTTTCCGGGTCCAAAGTCCAAAGACATGCGCTGTAGGTGAATTGGGTAAGCTAAATTGTCCGTAGTGTATGTGTGTGAATGGGTGTGTATGGATGTTTCCCAGTGATGGGTTGCAGCTGGAAGGGCATCCGCTGCGTAAAACATATGCTGGATAAGTTGGCGGTTCATTCCGCTGTGGCGACCCCAGATTAATAAAGGGACTAAGCCGAAAAGAAAATGAATGAATAAATAAATAAATAAAATCAATTAGAAAAAAACAATAAAGAACAAACTAAATGTCAAAAATTAAAGAGAAGACAGACAGACAGACAGGCAGGCAGGCAGGCAGGCAGGCAGACAGACAGACAGACAGATAGATAGATAGATAGATAGATAGAATAAAAATATTTACAACAGAACAGGATTAAGGGGGTTTTCATATTTGACAGGCTTGGATTTATTAAAACCAACTCTGGTTTGCTGTGTTGGTGTGTTTCATCTGTGAATGCTGTCATCCAAACTTTAGTACACACACAAATAGACAAAGAACCCCAAAAACATGCAAATGAACTGCTCCAGCTAAAATATGAATGCAAATTTGACCAAAAACATAAACGAACCAAAAATCGGACACAGTAACAAAAAGTGGCTTTAAATATCTCAGTAATATAATATTGTGAGCTCGGTTTCATGACCCACATTTCAAAATTTTATACGTGTAAAATCTTGAGTGTATCATTTACATCTCTACAAAAAAAAAATGGGTTTTGTATGACAGAAACAATGATACTTACAGCAATGTTTCTCAATTAGTTTGATTTAATGACCTGGCAAAATCTGAAGCAATGGCATGAAATTCCACACCAAAAACATAGACAGAGGAAGACATTGCTTTTTTGTGAATTATAAAGCCTAGTTCATGGTAAACTATGGCCCTGTCATGTATGACGCATCATACACCGATCGCTGTTCAGCAAGTTTATCCTCCTGATTGGTTGCCTTCAGATGATCATTAAAAATGATTGGGAGCTCATAAACTACTCGGCTCGGCTTCACTCACATGGTATGAGCCACGGCCATGAGCATAAATTGATTCCACACTATTTTTGCCAATGGGAATAACAGCAAATGTCACAGTGTACACCCACCTTTACAGTATCGCCATAATATACGTACCAATTTTATAAGAATTTATTGTGCTTTTACGTGATAATAAAATCCACATTATTTTAGCAATTTCAATGTATCTTTTTTTACTTTAAATTTGCATTAAAGTCTGAAATCAAAGTTCACAATATTAATTTTGTTTTTCTTTAGGTGAACAATTAATCCTTGAATAGTAATCATAGAATCAAAGTCTTACATTAAAGTGGCCGCCGTTCTCTGACAATACTGTTAGTTTGCTATGAGGGAACGGTGTGCAAAAAGAAAGCCCCGGCCCCTACTCAATATTCCATTTCAGTTGCAAGTACATCAACATGCTGAAATAAAAGTCTCAGCAACTTCCGGTTCATGCAAACTTTAATTTAAATACTTTTCGAAGATATTATATGACACATCAGCTAATAGTGTGTATGACATAATGTGCTGAATTAGTCATAAAAACAAGACTAATGCATCCGGTCAACAATGGGGACTGAAAAAGTAGGAAAAAAACACATTGCAAAAAAAAAAAAAAGAGGCAGAAGAAGAGAAAGTTGAATGAAAAGTCTCAATTAAACTGACAAAAAGAGTAAGACAATTCTGAAAGGAAAGAGAGAGGGAGAGAGAGAGAGAGAGAGAGAGTGAGTGGGCTAAATTGAAATGGAGAAAGTAAGATAACGTTAAAGAGAGAAAGAGCGCAGGATAAGCACCCTGTTCTCTCTATATTCTGCCCTCTTTTTTTCGAGGTGGTAGTGCTCATATCTGCTCCCACCATCTGGGAGTCACTGATCCAGAATTCCGTTTTTCTCTTTCGGCACGTAACCAAATCTCTCTCACAGTCTCTCTCAAAGCATGTGGATCCCATTCGGAGTGGAACGAATGGGATTTCAGTAGTCTTTGATCTTTATTTTCAGATGATGCCATCTGTGTGCACGGGCACTGGTTGGTGAGCATGCATGTCAACAAGCACCAGGCATTAAACCTGAAATGAGAGTAATTACTCACTGGGACAACATAAACACATGCCATGTGCAACTGTGTCCATGAAGGTTATATTTAAAAAAGAGATGAGGACCGTTCAGGAAGAAGGCTGTCATTATTAAAAGGCTTATATTATGTTAGAATTTTAAGACCTGTTTTTCAGCTTGATGGTCATGTTTAAATGTGACGATATTATATTTGTAATTTTGAACCTCTTATTCAACATGTTAGAAATATTCAGCTTTTAAAGGTCTATTTAGGACTTTATCCATTTATATAGTTATTTTAGGCACAGTAAAATACATAAATAGAGCTGAAAATGATTAGCCCTGTGATTTCTTTTTTATAAAAACTTTTCAACCTGCGACCCCCAAAATAACAAGGCCAGTGACTCGCAACCCCCACTATCTTCTGAGGTGGTTATACATATACAAATCTTACATGTTGCTTCATTTTTGGTGTAATTTTGGACACCATCCTCCATGTTCAGTCATGGCCTGTATTTATTTTTAATGTACATGAGTGCCGTAAAGGTGTCAAAAAGTTTACCTGGTGCCATAAAATCAATCTGCTGCATCTAACGCTATTGCTGTGCATTTAACATAACGTAATTACCCCAGGGGTCAGAATTCAACGAAAAAAATAAATAAATAAAATAATAATAATAATAATAATAATAATCGATAGGCTGACAGATTTTATTTGCATGCTGTTTTTTTTTTATATAACTTCTATTTTTAACTTTTGTAGGTTATGGATAAAATATGGTAATTCCTACTACCTAATTCTAATAGTTTAATAAAATGAATTTGATTTTTGGAAATCACCAAGCGACCCCCACTCATTGTCCGGTAACCCCCAGGGGCTCCCGACCCCCACTTAGGGAACCACTGAATTAGACAAGTCATTAGACAACAGTGGTTTGTTCTGTAGCCAATTAAACAAAACATATCTTAGGAGGGGTTATAATTTTGACCTTAGAAAACTGACCGTAAAAAATATAAAAATATATATTTTTTTTTAAAGAGCAAAAATCAAGAGAAACATAGATTGTATTTTTTTTTCAATATTTTGAATGAATTTAAATGTATTATCTTTCTATTTCTTAAAATGTTCTGTGATTAAAAGGTTATTTTAATAAATATATATTTTAAAAAAAAATCTACTTAGTTCAAATGCACTAAAATATATTACCTATATTCACTGAGAAATGGATCAAAATATTCAATTTCAAAAAGAGGTGTACTATTTTATGACATAGATACATACATACATACATACATACATACATACATACATACATGCATAGATACATACATAGATACATACATAGATACACACATAAGTACATACATACATACATACATACATATATTAGGCATGGGCCGGTATATGATTCTTATGGTATGATAACCTTGGATAAAAATATCACGATATCACAGTACTGTGATTACTGCTCTAAAATATGTTCTTTTTAAATGTCTGGGTAAAAAAATAAAACTTTTTCCCCTTTGAACACAATATATTTTATTTTGACAAAAATGTAAAATATTTTGGAACAGTAAACATGTCAGGCTAAATTATTACAATGAGTCGTCGACTTCTGCTGTCTTCATTAGTTTTAAAAACACAGATTTCTTTACAATTTAAATGGCATCTTAAGATATCTTTTCTGCTGGAGATACTGTTGTCCTAAAAAATAAACAAAAAAAACGTAATAAAAAACTCTTACATATACCGTAGGAACAGTATAACAGAAAAAGTTGGCGGTTTTAAAACCTTGACCCTTTCAAACCGCGGTATACCTTGAAAACAGTTATCATCCCATGCCTATATATACATAAAAACATACATACATACATACATACATACATACATACATACATAAGGATTTTATGATTTTTTACATGTACAGTTATATAAACCGGGATCTGCAACAAGCTGAATATTAGGCCCAATTGCTGCACAGCCAAAAATAAGTAGTCTATTTTGTATTTCCAGCAACATTCAAAAACTGGGTTGATAACGTGCCAATTTTAAAGCAAGTTAAATAATAAATTTATTTGACAAAATCAAAGAATTGTATCATAACTGGCAATGTGCATGAACAAAGTGAGTTTGGATCAAGCATGAGATAACAAATATCAAACTAGTCTAAGATAAGTCCAAGATTGTATTGATGCAATCTGTTGCAACGGTTTGTGTGGGTAATATGCATTTTTCATTACTGCTTTTTAGATACTGCACACTGTGCCGTTCAACAAGTATATCAATACCAAATCTGCTGGGTTAATGCCTAAAGAAAGAGCGATAGTTTCTGTGGTGCATCATTTGCATGTCATTCTGATATATTTCAATTGGTTTTCTCATCTCAAGTGTCTTTTAGGATGTCCTCTTTTTCTCTGCAGTGTCTCCTTCTTCCACCCGTTCTCTCGCTCCCCAGTTGGGCCGCTCTGTTTCCTGCGTCCCACTTATTCAATCACCATAGCGGTTTGCGTCCTTGCGCTCAATAAGGGTATCTTGGGGATTCAGATACACATCAAGAGATCTGTTATGAGGGGGATTTGAGATTAAGTCTCGTAATGACAAACTACATTATTAAGTATGAATCTGTCAGCAAATGACTTCTCAAAAATGTGGTGCTCAAGAACCTGGAGAACAATCAGTGTTTTGTGTTGCATTTCTATTTATAGTGATTTCTCACAATTTGTGGACTTTTTCTGGGTGAGTCAGAGAGAACGTGACCCTGACAAGACCAATAGGCATGGTCAGGATTTTTGTTAAATAAGAATTTTCGGGTTGTTTTTCACCAAACCATGTTGTATTTGACCAGAACATTTGTAATATGTGACATATGTTGCACTAGAACATTCTAATCTATGCTGGCTGAATATGGATAAGCATAAGCAGAAGATTTTTATGTGTGTGTGTGTGTTTCAAAAAAGAAAGAAGAGGAAAAAATGATTAATTGTATTTACATTGTTTTTTAAAAGGTTTCAAAAAATGTATATGGGCTGAATTTAAACAAACATTCATTCATTCATTTTCTTTTCGGCTTAGTCCCTTTATTAATCTGGGGTCGCCAGATGAACCGTCAACTTATCCAGCATATGTTTTACGCAACGGATGCCCTTCCAGCCGCAACCCATCACTGGGAAACATCCATACACACTCATTCACACACATACACTACGGACAGTTTAGCTTACCCAATTCACCTATACCGCGTGTCTTTGGACTTGTGGGGGAAACCGGAGCACCCGGAGAAAACCCACAACAACACGGGGAGAACATGCAAACTCCACACAGAAATGCCAACTGGCCCAGCTGGGACTCAAACCAGCGGCCTTCTTGCTGTGAGGCGACAGCGCTACCCACTACACCACCTATTTATTTATATAATTTTTTTTTTTTCCTTAAGGTGGTAGTTCAGAAATCGAATGGGCAAAGAATGGCATTTTTTTCTGTTTCCAAAAAAACAACAACAACAAAAAACATACTACCTATACTAAACATCAGGTCAAACATAAACAATATCAGCCAATTTATGTTTATACACACCCTTGAACTCTTTAGTCATACCATATTTAATGGTTCTTGTTTCTCTGCACTTTGCTGTACCAGGTGAGGAACCTAGCAAGTTTACAACATAGGAAAAAGTATACATATGGAGCTGTAACAAAGTATACCATATGTACATAAAACAGTATTGTGCAAGAAACTGTGTGGAAGCATCTTCGTTAACTGATAATCTGCCCAAAAAACCATAATTATCATGCAAATTTATTAAATTGTAGGCTTTTCATGCACATCACGATTTTGCCAAGTACGATGCGATCCTGGATTGTCATCTATGTTGATACTGGAACATAATTTTTGTCGGAAAATGTAATCCATACCTATTTCCTACCCCTTAACCCAACCATAACTGTAAATTATTCCCAAAATCAGAGGGGAATAATAGTTGGATAACGATCATGTAGAAGTGCATAAACCTAATCATAAGCCTAAACTTAACATAAATGATAAACATATCCCTTAATTCTGATTGGCTGATTGGAATGTTGTTCCAGGATCAACATAGATGTTAATCCAGGAACATGTCCTGCTTTGGAATCAGGTTGGAGATGTTGGTAAGCTGTATTTCCAAACTGTAGTGAACTCTACTGTATGTAAAAGTACCTACATATTGTGTGAGGGACATTTTTTAAAGCAAAATCAAGGTAACGGTAACTGACAGATTCATGCGCAGACTTGACTAAACAACCATTAGTCCATTATTGTACTGTAATCGCTAATCTATGAGTACTGTCAAATAGATTAGCTTGTCTGTTAAACTCCCAAAGTGATTCGACCCAGAGCGTCCAGAGAAAGTATGATGACGACCAACATGAAACAATAGCTGGAACGGCACATCCCTGCTCATCAGGTTAAAGTCCCTCAACATTTGTTGGAGTGGAGGCTGAACTGGAGTGTCTGTGATTTGCCCAGAGTGGAGTTTTTTGGATGTCTGGTGTTAAATTCACTAAAGTGGTGCTTTAGATCAGGAGAGGCAGAGGAGAGAATCTGTGCAGAAGAGAAGGGGCGCAGAAATTCAGACCACCCCCATGCTTAATTGGGCCTGCCTTCGTTTGACACACATCAAGTATTAGGTTAAGTACCTTTTATGGATAATTGGAAAGTGTAAATTGACTGTAATTGTGCCTGCCATGGCTATTATGCCCATTTGTAACCTCACTTAAGCAAATTAATTCAAAGAGACTCCTGATTGTTCTTTTTTCCTTTCACTTCATACACCCTGGAAAGAAAGAAAAATAATGGTTGTGTTTGCAGATGTATAACATATAGGTTGAGGAAGCAGGAGTGAGTATACAGTAGAAGTCAAAATTATTAGCCCTCCTGTGATTTTTTTCTTTTTCAAATATTTTGTCAAATGATGTTTAACAGAGAAAGGAATGTTCACAGTATGTCCTATAATGTTTTTTGTTTTTTTTCTGGAGAAAGTCTTATTTGTTTTATTTCGGCTAGAACAAAATAAGTTTTTTATTTTTTTAAAACCATTTTAAGGTCAGTATTATTATCCCCTGTAAAGAATATATATTTTTTTGATTGTCTACAGAACAAACCATCATCATACAATGGGCTCTATTTTAACGATCTAGGCACAAAGTCTAAGGAGCATGGCCCAAAAGCATTAAGGGCATGTCTAAATTCACTTTTGCTATTTTAAGAAAAATATGGTTTGCGCCCCGGTGCATGGTCTAACAGGGTTGTGCTTATTCTCTTAATGAGTTATGGGTGTGTTTTGAGCATAACGTGCATTAAACCAATCAGAGACTCGTCTCCCATTCCCTTTAAGAGTCAGTTGCGTTGTGCTGTGGCGGATTTGCTATTTACATGGCAGACTTTGTAAGTTATAAAACTGAACGCTTTACTAGGGAGAAAACAGTTTTTCCCTCTTTACTTTTTTCTTTATTCTTATGCCCCATAGTGATGCATACGTCTCCAAATCCCGACAGGTGGAGAAATCTAAACTTGTTTTTATTAAAACAAATATAAATATGCATATAATAAATAATACTGCTAATAATAATAACATTATACAAATGCAGATTGTCATGAATGAACTGAAAAAAGCCCAGCCGAGGTGAAGAAGGCATGGAGGCAGTGGTTTTTATGTAGAAAATAATAAAGGATTAAAATGTTACAAAAATTATTTATTTTTTCATATGTAAAGATATCTGTGTGTGGCTGTACATCCTGTGTGTGTTAAGCAATGTCTAAGCGTTTGAACCTGCATAGGCACATAACTAACACGCTCTGCTCAGCTTTTAGTTGGTCAATAGCGGAGTCTATTTCAGTTCCTCAAAATAGCAACGCGCCAACAATGCGCCTTAACACACTCTTTTTCAGACCAGCACACACACGAGTCCACAAAGTGGCGCAAATGGATTTACTATTTAAACAATGTGGTGCAAAACGTGAAAATTAGGGTTGCGCAGCTCTGAAAATAGCAACAAATCGCGCCATACACATCTTGCGCCTTATTGCGTCGGGTGTATGATAGGGCACAATGACTTGCCTAATTACCCTAACTTGCCTAGTTAACCAAATTAACCTAGTTAAGCTTTTAAATTGCACTTCAAGCTGAATACCAGTATCTTGACACATATCTAGCAAAATATTATGTACTGTCATCATGGCAAAGATAAAATAAATCAGTTATTAGAAATTAGTTATTAAAACTTACGTTTAGAAATGTGTTGAAATAAATCTTCTTTCCATTAAACTGAAATTGGGAAAAAAAAATATACAGGAGGGCTAATAATTATGACTTCAACTGTATGTGTGAGAAAGATTGTATATGCGTGTTAAGAGCTCTCTTGGAAACTAACCATAAACAGCCATTGCCTGAGTGGCTCCAGGTAATAGTTGTCAGATGAATTAACTACTACCTGTCAGATCTTTAGAAAAGTGCTCATCGTTTCTGTGAACTAAAGTGGAAGTGAATTAGTCCCTCTCCAACACAACCACAAGAAACTTGTGCCTTTCTTCTCAAATAATAGGCCTCAGGAGGCAAAAATAGATAAGGGACATTATATTGTGTGAAGTTTTTTAGCTTCACGTCAGGCTTCATGAAACAGATTCATAAAACGAATGTCTGCATCTGCGTGATCTCTGAATTAGTTCTTCTTATAAATAAATTATTTTCCTAAGTCACACCTTACTATAAAGCACAGAGGGTAAAAAAAAAAACTGCACTGCGGAGAGAGAGAGAGTCATACTGGTGTATAACATACATCATACCATTTAATTGATACATATTGTAAAATAAGCTATAGCAGCATTAAAAATAATAATATGATACTTGCATATTGCATGGCTGACAAATTTGTAATACTGCCTGCAGTAAATGCGCAAAAATAGGCAAACAAAGTCATTTTTACTGGAGGTTTTTTTGGAGCACAAAAGTGTCCTTAAAGCTCCATATGATTGCAGTTGTGAAAATTTTGTTTTTCTAGACTTTGAACATCTTGTAACCGCATTGCTGTATATGGAGGATGAGAGAGCTCTCTGATTTCCTCTAAAATATCTTAAATTATGTTCTGAAGATAAATAAGAGTCTCAGGGGATTGGAACAACATGAGGGTGTATAATTAACAACAGGATTTTCATTTTTGGGTGAACTAACCTTTATTCAAAACAGAAAATGGAATATAAAACAAACAGAAATTGTAGTAGCTTAAGGTATAGTCACATAATAGTTTGAAGTCTGCATGAAGCGGAAGCTGCGAGCACTTTTTTTTTCATATTGTGACAGTTCCTGGAGAAACAGAATGTTAAATGAGAAAACAGTGGGCATGGCTTATTTTTTCTACTACGAGCTGATTGGATATAAAGTAGGCATTTCATTCAGAAATATCTGGAAAAGGGTTTTGGGAGATTTATTACAACCTAACAGACATCTCCCCCTCACCATTTCTCTTTGTTGTCAAAACTGACAGTTGGAGGGGCATGGTTAAGTATGTTAGCCACGCCCAATACCTCAGACAGACGCAATCTGAGAATTTAACTTAAAACAAACAGGAAGTGCATTTTCAGATTTAAATTTTAGATTACAAGGGCAAACAATTGTTTTTTTGCTTAATGACATGCACAGATTAAGTGTTCACCACAAAACGAGCAATGTGAGCTAACTAAATCAATATGGTTAGTTTTGATTTCATGTGTACTCTAAATAGTCACTTAATTATAGTCAGATTATGCAATTTTGGACTGCTAAATTGTTGTTGTGTGATTGACAAGAAACATATCCGACTAGATGCTGCTTTGCAACCAATCATCCTCGCTAGTCATGTTTACCAATGTATGTGATGTCATCAGGATCCGCGCTCCTACTGGTCAACATCACAACTGCCGTCCACTATGACACATTTAAATGAACAAGTCATGACACCTATTATCATTTACAAATCACTACGTCAAACAGAGCACAAAAAACATTCTGATATTGTGCAGTCATCTGGGTACTTCAACCTATTGTTTTTTTAATTTATACAAATTTAATCAATTCAGCCATGCAACTATTTTCACATGCTATTTTAAACCTACTGTATAGCATGTGATTATGCATGCATTAAAATTCAGATCTTATCAATGTATCATTTCACAAAATCTGATGTGTTTCATAACAGCATGAGGGTGAGTAAATGACAGCATAATTTATTTTTTTGGCTGAACTATCCCCTTAAAGGCCGCATTATAAAATAAAACACGTCTCTGAGATTAAAGGCGGCGGTGGCGTTGATGAGCAATAACTAGCTCAAATAGTTTGCATAAAGCCTTAGACATATTTATGTGTTATGGGTAATGACTCCTGTCCACTACGGAATTAGCCACGATGTTTTTCCACAGGCGGGTTTTTGACCTTGCTCTCCATTTTTCCCACATCTCTATGCCCAGCTCAAGATAAACAACGGGGAAAAAAAACTCTTTCAGCTTCGTGCAGATCTGAATCAACAGGAGATTAAAAAATAATCAGAGAGGGGAGTTATTACTGCGTACCCATCAGCGTTTTTGAGGGCCGCATCAGCCTCCTGCCTCAATAGAGTCCGTAGCCGCAATTAAGCTAGGTCAAAAAACACACAACAAACAACAGTCATCCGGCACCCGGCGAGTCTGCCTGTGAAGGACGCTAAAAAACACGCTGTCCACATTTTCTAGGTGTAATATTGTGTTTGATGTCAGTTTCACTGCAACAAATGCATTTGTTGTTCCTTTACAACCTGTGAACATTGCCCTGCTTATATCCAGACTTTTTGTGTGAAGGTTAAACACACACACACACGCACACACATGCGCACACACACACGCACACACACACGCGCACACACATGCAAACACACACAGTGTGAACAGTGTGCCAAAGCTAAAATATCAAATTGGTGATGGCTGATGCTCAAGAAGGCACTGAGAAGCTTTTATATGGGGATCACAACAGAGATAAGTGAAAAATAAAATGTTATGCTATCTTTAAACGTCAAAATTTGTAAAGCTTGTTTTTACCTTTAGATAGAAAATTAAGTAATTTGTGATTTTTCATTTTATTTTTACATTGTTTTAAAGTTTTCATCTGGCAATTCAGACTTTTTTCCTCTGTATTATGATTTTTGACTTTCAATTGTAAGTTAAAACATGCAAATTCTGTGAAAAAAACTTCAATTTGCAAGAAAAAAAAAATGCTGTATATGATGTTATATCTACACTTGGAAAAAATTCAATATTCAATTAGAGGTTCTAGCAAATTATTATTATCATATTTCTCTGCTATAAATGTACTTCCTGGGGAATAATGTGACTTATCTTTCCCTTTTCTCTTTTCTCTCTCTGTCCAGGCCCTCATGCTTAGTCTATGCTAGCCTACCATTGTAAAATAGCACAGCACTATCCCTGATTGTAACACCCATTATTGTTGTCTAATTATTTATTTATTTATTTATTTATTTTATACTACCTTATTTTATACAATTTTATCAATATCATTACTGTCAATTTATTAGGCAGTGTATTTAGGGTTTGTTGAAGTGGGTTTATTTATAGAAAGAAATCTCTCTGTATAAATAATGACATCTGTACTTGGCATAAAAATAAAAGAAAAAAAATGCTGCATATAAAATAAGTATTTCTTTGTAATTTCAAGTTTAAACTGCACATATTTTTTAAGAAGTTGTATCTTAAAACTCTGAGGAATACCAACAGTGTTGGGGTAACGCATTACAAGTAAAGCGAGTTACATAATAATATTACTTTTCTAAGTAACAAGTAAAGTAACGCATTACTTTAAAAATTAAGTAATAATATTTGAGTTACTTATTTAAAAATGTAACTGAAGTTTCTTTTTAGATTAATTAATTTGCTTTAAAAAAAATTAATTGCTGAATTAAAATGAGTGTAATCACGTTGAATCACACTTAATGAGAGAATGAGCTCCCCGCAGGAACAGACAGAAACCAAGATGGCAGAGCCATGATTTTACTGAACTTATAAGACAAAAATACAAAAGCAGCAAACACATTGCTTTCAATTTTCATTAATCTGTATACATGGCATGTATATCATCAGGAAGTTTTCAGAAGGTAACATTATTCTATTTTTTTTCTTAGTTTTTTTTTAAGGTAAATAAAGGTGTTGGTTAAACAGTGTGTCGTTAAATGCAGAGCTCCTCTATTTAAAAAAAAGAAAAATACCCTGCAAGTTCTGAAAGAGATCAAGTCTCAGGCAGGTATGAAAGAGTAACGCAAAAGTAACTCAAAAGTAACGTAACATTACTTTCCATAAAAAGTAACTAAGTAACACAACTAGTTACTTTTGGGGGGAGTAACTGAATATTGTAATGCATAACTTCAAAAGTAACTTTCCCCAACACTGAATACCATACAGTAGAATTATGACTGTGTATTTTGCAATTTGCATTGTGCCTAAAAACTTGCAATTTCTTTTTAAACTATGTAGAAATAAAATCTATAAATTTAATGAATAATTGCAAGAATTGTGAGAAAGCCTACTAAATGTACAATTTTGAGAAATTGTAATTCTGACCTTTTTTTTTTAAATCAAAATTGTGACTATTTCTCGCATTTGCAAGTTTGCAAACTCAGAACTAAAAGAATTATGATATTTTGGTTTTGATTTCATATTTTAAAATTATGATCTTTTTTTTTTGAAAACCATGAGATGAAAAAAATGTCTATCTAGCTTTACTTTATTTATTAATAATAATTAAAAAAGTATATTATTAATTTAAAACACCTTTTTGTAATTAATGTATTTTTACTTTTAATTATGAGTTAAAAACATGCAAATTCAATGCAATAAAAAAAACCTACAAATTGCAAATAAATATATCTATTTATTTATTTATTAAATATATATATTATTTTCTGTGGCAGAAATTGGGCTTCCTAACACAAATGCATAATCTCACACTCATTCACACAATCTCACAAACACACACTGCAATGAATTTGAAGAATGTAGACATCCAGACAAAAATTACACACACACGCACATGCACACACACAAACACACACACACGCATGCACATGCACACGCACACACACACACACACACGCGCACACACACACGCACGCACGCACACACACACACACACACACACACACATTATTGTTATCCAGCCTCACCAGACGAGCATTTCTTGCCAAACACCTGATACTTACAGATACTGGCTGACTTTCTAGAGAATTTGTGATAAATCCTCAAATATAAACAGTAACGCTTTGATTCTTTGGCTCAGATGAACCCGCATCTACAATGCCCACAGCGCTAAAGCTGGAAATGTGTAAGTTAATGTATTTATATTGATCGCGATCATGCTGCCAGAATCAGTCATTATTGACTTTTGCTCCTCTTTCACAAGACACGGAATCATTCACTCGATCTATAATGAGTAAGCATGTATGTAATTCAACCATCATCTGAAGATCAAAGCTGCTTCAGTCTATACTATTCTTGTGTGTGTTTGTATGTGTGTGTGTGTGTGCTTTTTTGTACTGTTAATATTACATCACTGGCATTTTTATGGAAAGTAAATATTTTAATTCTGAAAAATCAATGACCAGTTTTACCAAATAATTAATTTAGTAATTTATTTATACCATTTATCTGTACTATGTTTTGTATCTTTATTTGATCTATATTTACCTAAATAAATCTAAACAGAAAGCTAAAATGAAGAGTTTACTAGCTTTCATTTATACCTACATGTATTACATGTACATACTACATGTATTTGCTTATGCTTTTTGAATTGTTTTAGCTCTCACTTTATTATTATAATTAGATAATGGTGCAAATGTAGGAATTTTGTGTTCAATACAAAATATGTTTAGAAAACACTAAACATTCATCATTCATCTACAACATGCACATCAGTAAAGTCTATTTTTTTTAGAATGCTTTTTTTCTCCGTCATTTGATGAATTTTGGCTGCCAAGATTGCTCAAAAATATCCATACATTTCTCTCTTAAACAGAATGCAGACGTGCAAACAAATAAACAAAAAGCTTTTCGTTTTCTAGATTGCTTTTGAAAACTATCAGTTGGGTTTAGGAAAGGGGGTGGGTGGGTCAGTCAGTCGGTCGACAGCAAGCTGGCCTGGGGTGCATTTCCCAAACAATGACGTAACTTGTGACTGAATCATAGTACGATGCATCGTTTGGGAAAAGAACAATGTAGTGAAGAGTGTTTCCCAAAACTGTAGTTGCTTTGACGCAGATCCATTGTTTGAACCACGTTAGTTATAACGTAAAACGTCTATAATGACGCTCTAAACGGGGTGGAGTAACAACTTCTTTAGAGAAAACTCCATACATTTTTGGTGCAAATTATATTGTTTTACATGCACATGGATTAAAAAATCCAATATTAGTTTTGGTAAAAACATGCACTCATTTTCCATATTAATTGAAATATATGTAAATGGCACATATAGGGCCTATATTTCCTTTACAAATATTATTGAGAATATTCCATATTCTATTCTAAAACATAAAACCACTTACAAAAAACTAAAACGTATTATAATCTTTGTTGTAATTTACAGAAGGCTATTTATTCTATATTTATTATTATTATTACTATTAATAATTTATTTATTATTATTATTAAGTATTATTAATACTTAATGATTGTTAATTTATTTATTTTTTGAAAAGTATACTTTTACAACTTCAAACCACATTCACACCACTGTAGAAATGTTCTAACCAACAGGCCCATGTCATATACAGTACAGATACATTTCCTAATAAATAGCCTACTATGAATTAAAACCATTAATGTATGCTATATATTTTTATTTTCACAAGCTTTGGAGACAACGTAAATTCCGCGTCATAAGCCACGGCTGCGTTCAAAACGGCATAAATGTTTTCAAAGTGCACTACGAAGGGAGAGCAATTGTCAATATGAAGATCGCTAAAACTGAGCTGTAAGAAAATACTTTAATACTTTGACTTTAATGTTGTTGTTTTTTTTATCAATCCTAGTTTAAATGTTGGAACATTCAAAAGGAATAGGGCATAGGGGGGATAACTGAAAATAGAACACAAGCAGGAACTATGCTTCTAACTACAGCTCTAGAGGAGTAGTTGCAAGCGTACAAGTTTGCGATACAGTTTGCGAATGTTTGTTGGAACAATGGATTTGGGAAACCCCAAATCAATGAACCATGTTTGTAACGACGGAACTTGTGACCTTAGTTGGCTAACGATGGTTTTCGGAAAAATGCACTCCTAGTCAGCTGAAGTGTATATTGCGCCCCTCTGGTTGATTTACGCAAGAAAAGGACGCTAGAGCTGTCCCTAGAAATGTAGACTTGAGTACATATCCGCAATGAGCCTGGGTTGCTTAATGGTGCCAACTGATGATCAACAGTAAAAATTACACATTTTACCTCTTCCCAACGGGGAAAACCACCAACAATCAAGAATGTATCATTATACAGTGTCATGGCTTTGCAATCCAAAAATGTGGTTATAGTGGAAGTCAATGGGGCAAAAACAGCCCAGAACATAACGAAAGAGTAGTCAATTTGAACAGTACACAAGGGTTAAGAGAATCTACTCTGAACGCCCCCTCTATGCATTGACCAAAATGCATCTTAACACTAGCTGTAAACACAAGAGCTTATGCAATGAATATGTTAAGGTTTACATATTTATGTGCGTCACACAGATGACGCGGGCCAGATGTTTTCCAGCCCTTCAGACCAGCCAAAGTAATCCCATTTGACACTTGATGCACAAACAGTTTTCACACATACGACGCATTTATATTCATGCGATGCTCACACACCTCAGTAACTTATGAGCAAGCTCAGCATCCCGTGCTTTTATCAGATAAGACAAATCACGATGAGGAGTCCGCTCGGCACGACAGAACGCGTCAGTAGGCCTTTACTCCACTGGCCCAATGCATGGCTGTCTCAGCGAGCACCAAACTGCCCATTCAATGTGCACAAAAGCAATAACACAACAAATAACAGCACAAATGCACTTGAGAGCCTTAGGCAAAGGGAGCTTATCTGAGTCTTCTGCAGAAAGGAGTTAACTTTGTCTGCTGTTAGGAGGAGCCCGGCTACTTTATCTCTCTTATGCATTTGTCTCCCCATGTCGCTTCAACAAGCATCGTTTTAAGATAATTACCGACAGTTAATTCGATATGTGCTTTTGCATGCTCCGCCAGTCTGAGGACCCTTATCTAGCCGTACCGCCAGGAAGAGTGAGGGGGGGTGGATTTATGGAGAGGCTCCGACTGTGATCGTAATACAATGAGCTAGATATGTGGATGTGTTTATATATATAGGGCCTCCCGAAAAATATCTTTGGACATTTCAGTTGCACTTAAAGGGATAGTTCAATCAAAAATGAAAATGACCTCATCGTTTGTGCTCCTTCATGTGGTTTTAAACCTTTATGGGTTTCTTTCTTCTGTTGAACACTAAAAGAAGATATTTTGAAGAATTTTGATTGCTGGCACCCATCCACTTCCGTAGTAGGAAAGAAACATTACTATGGAAGGAGTACTTTTTCTTTGTTGGGTGAACTATTCCTTTAATTTCTGAATTTGGTTGCATTATATAAGTAAATATCCCACCAGATCCATTTTTTCTATACTAATATAATTATTTAGGGTGATTTTTTTTATTTTAAACCAACTGGGTCACACATGAATGAAGTCAGTTCTTCTAAAGTTCATACAAGGGTCCTAACAGTTCATTAACTATGGACATTTCCCACTAATCTTTGACGAAAGGAAACTTGCTTTGAACGATGTGATGAATATTTTACTATAGGAAGTTTGCTTTCTTGTTTTATATCTTGAAAATAGCTGCCATGGCTTGATGTTTTGTTATATAATTAAAAGAAATTTATATATTTTTTAAACATGGCTTAAGGGTCTAAATCATTTTTGAGGACACTTTATGTTTGCTATTGAACATATCTTTCGTATTAGCTTTCCAAAATGGCTTAGAACAAAACTGTAAACCAAACATGGATATCAATACATTTTTGATGTAAGTACATAGACAACACAGACTCATTGGAAATAAGCCTAGATTCAGCTTTGTGCTTCAGCCTAGATTTTTCTGAAACTGCAAAAACGTGCTTCAACATATGTTTGACTGCAGTTTATAGTTAAATGATTGCTAGGGTCAGTATGATTTGTTCCTTTTCACATTAATGATATTTACAGGGACATATTACTGACTAATTAAGAATTATTTTCATGCAGTTCTTTGCACAACACTAAATAAATACAAATTACAAATAGTAGTTTGTAATCAAATACATTTGCCTCACCCGTTTATCCAGCCAATTCAAATGTTATCAGTCGATTGAATGGGCGTTATCAGTGGTTTATCAGCTGATAGATATGGGCCAGTAGGGGCCGATTGCCCTGCCCTCCTCCTTCCCTAAACCCAACGGTCATTATTTTTTTCAAAAGCACCGATTAACCCGCCCTCCTCCTTCGCTAAACCCAACCGTCTGTTTTTAAAAAAGCAATAAAAACAAATAATTTACTTTTATGGCTTTTGTCTTACCTGCTTTCTGAAACCGTTCTTCGCCAGACTCGAACTTCGTCATCGCTGTCAACTCCGCACCACGTCACAAGTCTGCCGACGTACACGGTGAGCCACTGGAGGAACTGATAACAGCTCAAAATCCATTTATATGGAGGTAAGCGTGTATACCACCACGCAGCGTTCGTTTTAAAGACAAAATGCAGAATGAGCCTATGCTGATTATTTATTAAATTATATTATTTCCCATTAATTGTATTTTATCAACGTCTACCCCTACCCCAACCCTAAACCCAACCGTCACAGTAATGTAAAAACAGATAGGGATCTGAACTGTTCTCTATTAGTATAGCTGATAAATTATGTGGATGGTTGATAACAGCCTTTTGAGCCTACCAGTAGGCGCAGTAGGCCCCTACTGGCCCATATCTATCAGATGATAAACCACTGATAACGCCCATTCAATCGACTGATAACATTCGAAGCGGGTGGTTTATCTCTATATGGACAACTTTTCTGCTGTGGTCAGTTTGCTCAGATGCTCACTTTGTACTGTGTTGAATTTATGATGCATAGTGCTCGGGTCCAAGTCTGGTGAAGCACGGTTCCACAAAAGAGGTAGAAGCAATGCAAAAGCAATGTAAAACTACATGGTCACAGTGCATTTTTCTCGTTTGCTCTTTAAAACAGGGATAGGTGTAGGTCAGTGGTTTGCCAGGAAATCTGTACATGGACGTGTACAAGGACGTGTTTTTGAAGCACATAACAAAATATACCATAAGTAACCTATTTCAGATTTGCACATATTTACATAATGCCTGTAGTGTATTTTGGATCTGAAACGTGTAACAAAATGTAACTGGTACAATGTATTTTACATTTCGCAAAAAATGTAGGCTGAGGCAAGTTTTTTCAATTAGCCCAGGTTGTACATAGAAGTCACCAAATATATGGAGGCACAAGAATATCTATAAAACATCATTATAAACTCCCACTAGTAGAACTTCACTCTGCCAGTGAATGGATGGATTACACAATCAAATAAGAGATTAAATTAAAACATGAAAATAAATCAAAACGCAGGAGGAAAATTAGGAAAAAATCAAAGGATATTATGCACTGGTTATTAATGCCTGCAGCTAACAGGTGTGTGTGTGTGTAGAAGTAGTTGGGTTTGGCTTTCTCATCATCTCTTTTTTCTCTGCTGGACGGTGTAGGGGTCTCAGCTTTGGGCTGAGTAAATCAAACACCTGCTGTTCTTCACCAGCACATGATGAAGAAGAAAAAAAACAAAAATACACACTGTTACACTCTTAAAACCATCACATCCAATCGCACCACACTCAAAGCCGAACAAACCGTTTCACACACACGCACACACACATTGGGGCTCGTGATTTATGAGGACTCTACATAGGTGTAATGTATTTTATACTGTAAAAAACGTTTATTATAAGGCCTTACTCTACCCCTATCCCTAAACCCAACCCTGACAGGAAACCTGATGTGGCAAATTTTTTATGTGAAAAACCCTGTTACGTGTCCTCATAAATCACCTCAACGTTGAAATATGTTGTAATAAGGTCATACCCATGTCATTATACAAATGTGTGTCCTCATAAATCACATAAACAAGTACACTGTTTTTGTTTTTGTGAGTTATGAGGACTCTCCATAGGCGTAATGTATTGTATAGGCTAAAAACGACTTAATATATGGCCTTACCCTACCCCTAAACCCAACCTTCACAGGAAACCTGATGCAGAAATTTAGATTTTTAAACAGTATTAAATTGCGAAGACACAAGTTATGTCCTTATAAATCACCTCTACATTGTAATACCCAAGTCATACCGATGTCATTATACAAATTCGTGTCCACACAAATCATGTAAACAAGTACAAACACACACAGACTTTTGGTTTGGAGAGAAGTCCACTATCTTGAGGGATCAAACAGTGAGACCTGGTCTCATTTCTGCAGCACTGGCCAAATGCCCAGTCACACACTCACCACTGCCAACTCCTCTAATGAAGTCCGGTAATTAAGCAAGACCCTGAGACCCGAGGGTCTGTGCGTGGGTTGAATTTTTGGACTCAGAAATCTTCCTTTCCTCCCCATCTCCTCCCAAAAAGCGCCAAGTCCTGTGATATTCCCAGTATCTCAAAAACTCGAAAACACTTCAAACTTCTCCACTCATCTCGTACCTCAGTCGGAGGCTGCAGTACCTCTACATTGTCTAAACCTGCGGTGAAATCATCAGCTCCACAGGGCCTTTGTCTTCAATCCGGCTTTCACTCAAGCCTGCTTCTTGATTACAGTCAGACTTCACCCTGCAGTCCTCGGCGCGCTGGTACTGCGTGATTGCGAAGCGCGTGCATGTCATATATGATCTGATGTAAGGAGTTTGACTGCGAGGCCGTCGGCGCAGAGCATTTTTCATCGGCGCGACGGGGGCTTCGGGGGGGACTCTCGCTGCTCCGTCCGCCTGTAATGAGCCAGTGCTAATTATCCTCAAGAGACGTGGTGCTAACCTTGGGCTCGCTAGCCAAGGACTTCTATTAAACCCCTGCCAAGATTTACCACAGAGGAATTTGTGCGTATTAATGAGACGATAACAGTACATTTTGGTCGAATGATATGTGGGAGCGCCGCTAACAAACAACAACTCCGTAATCAAATGTGGAAAGATATAAACAAGTCCAGGAGGTGCACGAACGTGTTGTAAAGGCCGACAAGGGTCAAGTGATTGTTAACTTGATTTAACAGCTATTGGGAAAATAGGGCCTTTCTAAACTCTTTCCCCCACTGAAGAGCTGTTGATTTAAGCACTGTGAATTGATAGAGAGGGGTGTCATTGTTGATCACATATATTCAAATCTTTCAAGGCCCCAGAACGTTTTGATGAACAGTAAATCTATCAGAAGAAAGATTCTTCATTTTATTCAAACTTTTTTTTGTTAATAAAAAGCAGAGAAGAATGTATTGTTTTTAAAAGGCTCTGTCCATATTGGAGATGATTAACTGTTGATCATGGACAATGTGAAGTATTTTTGGGGGTTTTATTTCATTTTTGAGTCATTAGTGTACATATGTAAAGCTGAATTAAAATGAATGAATGAATGAATGAATGAATGAATGAATGAATGAATGAATGAATTAATTAATTAATTAATTAATTGAAGGTGTATGCATTTTTAGCCAATCGTTAATCTAAGTTTAGTGTTCATTCATTCATTCATTTTCCTTCGGCTTAGTGGCTTATTTATCAGGGGTCGCCACAGGGGAATGAACCGCCAACTATTCCGGCATATGTTTTACACAGCGGATGCCCTTCTAGCTGCAACACAGTACTGGGAAACACCGATACACTTTTACATTCACACACTACGGGCAATTTAGTTCATCCAATTCACCTGCAATGCATGTCTTTGGACTGTGGGGGAAACCTGAGCACCCGGAGGAAACACACGCCAACACAAGGAGAACCAGCGACCTTCTTGCTGTGAGGTGACAGTGCTAAACACTGAGTCACCGTGCTGCCCATTTTAGTGTTTTTGTGACTTAAGATGTGCAGCAATTAATTATTTGTTCTGTTAACTATTTGTTAAGTGAGAAGGTAATGTTAACATAAAAGTTGAACAATAGATGTATGGGTTTTTATCCAAATCATAGGTGAACACACTGAGAATGCATAATATTTCTGTCAGGTCACCTGTTGAAAATATCATTATGAGTCAGGTGAATTTATTGTGACAATAGCACCATTTATGTAACTAAAATTGTCACAAAACAAACTATTTGTTGGATTTAAAACAGTGGTTGTTAAATATTTTAAGTTATCGTTCCTTAAAATAAAATAAAATAAAATAAAATAAAAATGTATCAAAATAATTAAAAAAGGAATAAAATAAAAATAAAATTAAATTAAATAAAAAAAATTATTAAATTTAATTAAAAAGTTATTAAAATAATTAAAAAGGGGATTAAATAAATACAATAAATAATTAAAATAAATAAAATTAAAATAAAATATAATTTAAATTTCTTAAATTTTAAAGTGTTAATTTATGTCAATAATAAGTGGATACACAAAAATGCCATTTTAAAAAAAAGCTTTCAATAAATTTTATACAAATTCTAAATGTATACAAAAAAGGACTTCTTAAAGGACGGTATCTTAAACAAATCAAATGATGAAAAATTCATGAAAGAGTTAATGAAGATGTTTGAATATGATAAACAGAATGATAGGCTAGTTCTCTAAATGTAGTCAAGTCAGAGAAGACAAGAAATATTCATAATATTTAGCATTAGCTTATCTTATAATGTAAAAGAGAACGGAGGCAATTTGAAGAAGCTCTTATTAAATTTACACATTCACACAGAAATATTAAATCTCGGCATACTTCCCCACAACCTCCTCGTCTTGGCTTCTAATCAAGAAAATATTGACGAGCAGTTGGTAAATGCCCAGAAGGTCACCGAGATGGAGGGAAAAGACGTCAGGCATTTATGACTGTACAAGGAGTAGATTTTTATCCAAGCATCTGACACAGGGAGAACACTGCAATTTAATGAACACCATATTCAGTGCGCTGAATATTAAAAATGCACATATCAATAACCAATCTCTGGAATCTACCATCTACTATTTCTTTTAAAAAGCATTAAAAGTTCTGCACATGAACCAAAAGTCCTAAGCCACCAATGCGCAATGTAAATTTGTTGGATTTAAAACAGTGGTTGATAAATATTTAGTCATCGTTCCGTAAAGTAAAGTAAAGTAAAGTAAAGTAAAGTAAAGTAAAGTAAAATAAAATAATTCTTAAATTTTAAAAATGTCAATTTATGTCAGTCATACAACCCAGGCTCATTCAGAAAACGTACCCTTATATACATTTCTGGAGAACGCCAAATACGTCTCAGGAGGTACGTTTTTTTGCAGTTTTTGTTTTCGCGAATCCACCAGAGGCCGCTGTATACGCTTTTTGAGATCTCAAATTTCTTTCGCGAGTGCCATTTGTGCCTGCTCTTCTCGTGTAAATCCAACAGAGGCCGCTGTCAACTGACTGACTGACTGACCGATCGACTGACCCACCCTCCTCCTTCCCTAAACCCAACCGACAGTGTTTTCAAAAGCACTGATTGACCCGCCCACCCACTTCCCTAAACCCAACCGACAGTTTTAAATAGCAATCCAGAAAAAGAAAATCCCTCGCCTGATTTTTACAACATTTTCAGTTTTTTACTGCATTCTCACCCTGTTATTTATTTGTTTATTTAATTTTTTGGCTTCTGTTTTTGTAATACCCGCTTTCTAGAACTGTTCTTTGCTGGACTCGAACCCCGTTGCCATGGTCAACTGCTCTCTGCGTCTCAAGTCCACCGACGTACATGGCGAGCTAACTGGACAAACTGGTAAGAGCAGGAAAGCCGTCCATATGGAGGTAAGCGGTCAGCTGGTAAGCGCGAAAAGGAACGGCGTCACACCGCCCCGTAGCGTTCATTTTAAAGATGAAATGCAGCCATATGTACCTCTGGCTACATAATTTGCGATCTCCAGAAATGCATATAGGGCTACATTTTCAGAATGAGCCTATGCTGCAATAAGTGAACACATAAAAATTGCAATTTTTATAGAAGCTTTCAATACATTTTATACAAATTCTAAATGAATAACAAATCAGGACTTCCCTGTATCTTAAATGCCCATAAGGTCACTGAGATGGAGGAAAGAAATATCAGGCATTTATGACTGTACAATGTGTAGATTTTATCCAAGCATCTGACACAGGGAGAACACTGCAATTTAATGAACATACATATTCAGTGCGCTGAATATAAAAAATGCACATATAAATAACCAATCTCTGGAATCTATTTCTATCTAACTATTTCTTTTAAAAGTTCTGCACATGAACCCAAAGTCCTAAGCCACCAATGCGCAATGTAAACCGATGCACTAATTAGCGACGAATACCATGCTATTTTGACACAAAGTTGCAATGATACACATGATCTCATTTTAAAGTGCTAAAGAGAAGCAGAAAGGAGTGTGAAAGTGAGCAAATATTTTTGTTTGTTTGCGTTTGTGTGTTTGTTGTAGCTATCTGTCCTTTTGTTATATCGATAATAGTGCCGAGCTTCCACCCTTCTGGCTTGATTCTCAAATAGAGATAATCCAGATTTCCGTTTTCCTCCCCAACCCACTTATTTGTTTGGACTTCCCGTGGCCTCCTTCCAATTCCCAGCGCAATATCACATCAATATATAACCAATTTTCAGCTCCAGGACCAATGCACAATTACCACGACTGCCCTCAGTGGATCTCTGGAGCTCGGATAAGGGAATCCATATTGAGAAGATTTAATACAAATCAACACTCTGACCCACTTACTCGCTTCCAGAGCATAACACTCTCACCCCTTTTTGGATATTTACATCAATTTCACAATTACTTCACATAAACAGCGCACTTTAAAATTAAATCATATCAGTATGCATTTGTGTCACGCATGATAAGGAGAGGAAGGGAGAGGGAAGACGTATTTAAATCACACAACACTTACAGCAATTATTAAAACTCAGATCATTACACAAATTTCCATGTTTTTCATCCTCAAATTGCTGATCACATCAAGCATGTTGCAGTGTGTGTGTGGTGTGATTTACCCTTCAAAACACCCACACACACAAACACGCAGTGTGTGCACATCACACATGCACAGTTCACTCTGGAGTCATTATGCCAGTTGTCAGTTCACATGTTCATCTGATGGTAATCTGTGAGATTTATGCAAGGAAAAAGGGGTGGTTTGAATCAAATCGCATGAAAATAAATTTAGCAGACTTCCATTACACAAAGCATTCATGTAGTTTGAACTGCACTGTTAGGCTTTGCCGCAATTTTACAGTTATTTACTGCAAAAACACCCAGTAAAATACCACATCCATTCTTTACAGTTCATTATTGTAGTATGCACGGCATTATGGGTAATTTGTACTGCTAGGGTAAAATGTAAATAAATTACAGTAAAAGTACTGTAAAGGATTTTCCCATAAAAAGAAATTGCAGTAAGCCTATTTTACAGTAAAATGAAATCGCAGTAGGGGACTGCTATACTGTAAAACACATTTTCAGGTATGATGACAATATTCCTTACGATTCATGTAATTCTAATTCAGACTAAAAAAAACGGTGTCAAGGTGCAGACATTTAGTCTTTAAAACACTGAATGACTGAAAACATCAGCAGATATTCTGACTCTGATTGGCTGTTGTCATTAGTGTTTATTTTAAGCTTTGAGTTCACCTTTGGACCGCTTCAGCCAATAGCAGGACAGCAACTACTGTGGACTTGGGGATAAAGATAGAAAGGATTGGTCAAATTTAGATAAACAACATTATCGCGATAACAACAATTTTGCGATTTATTGCGTAGCCCTAGTTTGAACAATTTCAAGCTCACTTCATCTGTGTATTTGTCTTCATATCTGGTAATTTAAAGAGCACTAAATGCTTGTCTGATGAATTGGTCTCTTGTAGAGAGCATGTTTTCCCATCTGGACTAACCATTGCTGAGGTGGCTAAAAATACACATCTGTTTATACCAGCCATAAATGTGCAGTTCCTCTCTTGCACGCACTTAACACAAACACCCACATCAAACACAAATATGTTGATTATTTCCTCCATATATTTTGAAGATGTCTCATTAGGTGTTGAAACTGTTCGTGAAGTTATGGTTATCTCTCTGGAGAGAAATCATAATCTGTTAATGCTGGATGACAACTGGGGATTATTGCTATTCACCAGCCTATTTCTAAAGCAAAGAAACAAACAAATCCGCATAATGCTGCTAATTTGTGAGCTCAAGGAGTCTGTAAGAGTTACGATGTGTGGATGAATAATGTTATGCATTAGATATTGAAAATCAGTTCTTTTGAATAGTTTGATTTAAAGAACCAGTTCAAAAAAATCCATTTGACTCATGATTCAACTCATATTGTTCAGTTAAAAACCTATGTATGTATGTATGTATGTATGGATGTATGTATCTATCTATCTATCTATCTATCTATCTATCTATCTATCTATCTAT
>CAIGQV010016735.1:8069047-8081447 GCA_903798115.1 Danio jaintianensis | reverse complement strand
AACAACACAACAAAGAACAGAGCGCAAGCACCTGTCAACCGTGACACGCAGGACTGATTTTTCTACTCAGCCAATCACCACAGACAAGAAAAAAATTAAGTAGAGACTGCAGTTTGAAGGAAAATAGTGGAGTAAAAGTACCGATGCAGCAATAAAAATGTACTCAAGGGAAAGTAAAAGTACACATTTTTAAAACTACTTAAATTACAATTCCTGAGAAAAACTACTCAACTACAGTAATTTGCGTATTTGTAATTTGTCACTTTACACCACTGGCTACGAGCTACTGTCAAACAACACTTCTAAACAAGTAGCTAGCTACACTACAAGTCACTTCCTAAAAGTAGTTACATAGAAGCAATTTTTTCACAAAGGCGTTTATTACAAAAAAGGCTAATATGAATGAATATTCATTTTAAGCTAAATGTAATAGTTTAAACAGTGCAATACAATTATGATGTAAAAGCTTAATGTATTATTGCACACAGTTTTCTAACCTCTCAGAATGTCAAGAGTCAAAACTCGAAACAGCAACAAATGTAATTTAGATTAAGCACAGGGTAGCATAAAAAAAGCAAAAGTGACAAATGGCTACATTTTTATAAGAAATTTTATCGAAGCCCTCGGACTATGTTCTTACTTCAGGCTAACTGCAAAATGTTAGAATACTTTATGGGTTGATCTTCAACTAACTTGAAAAACATTGACAACAAAAAAAAAAACAGTTATAAATTCATAAATAAATAATGTTTGTGATACACTATTGTAGTATGTGATCTTGTAAGACGAAGCTGTGCTGTTCAAAGTTCATTGCAGGTTCACTGAATAGACTTAAACAGTTGTAATAATAAAAGTTGGTGTTTTATTGCCTCTAGTGTACATTTTTAAGGGGAAAAATGCAGTAAAGTATGCAAAGGTAGTATTTAGAATAGATTACAGATTTAAAATGTAGCAAAAATATTAGCAGATACACTACCCACTTCATTTTTAACATTTAGTTAAGTAATCATCAGAGGATCCTTAAAAAATGTATCATGGTTTCAGCACACTTTAAGCAGCAACACCTTTTTCATAGTTGATAATAAATGTTAATAATAATATAATAATGATTTACAAAAAAAAAATCGCTGAAAACTTGATTATTGAAGCTGAAAATTCAGCATTGAATCACAGCAATAAATTGCATTTTACAATATATTAACATAGATTTTAAATAGTAATAGTTTATAATTTGTTGGGAAGTGGGAAATGCCAGAAGCCCCATGACATAATATTATGGTTTTAAATATTCTGAATGTTTTAATAGCATATTGTGATTTATTAATTTCTTTTTTAAGTGGAATCAATCCTTATGGAAACCTTAGACGGTATGTTTTTTTTAGATTTGTACACAAAAAAGAAAAAGTCTCAGTGCATAATTTGTCTAAATATCTGTCTGATATCCATATCGAGTCTGAGTAAGAAAAATCTCAGAATCAGATTAAGTCATTAAGACAGTCGATCTAATCTGTCCAACGGTGCCCACTTCAGATCATCCCAAAAGACACAGAAACTCTCCACATAATAAGTGTCCAGCAGGAAGCCCTCGCATGGATGTGCATTTGGGGTATATGAATATTTAACACATTCACACTGATTAAACTGCTCGGCGTTTTGAAGCTTTAACATGAAATGATCATCATCATGAGAGATCTTATTTCCTCTTTATATCTAAGAAAAGCAATATAGCCTAAATTAAACTCCCCTGTGGGATCCGCATGAATATTCCAGAAAATTTCACATCAGAAGCACCCAAAAAAAACACACTTCTTTCTGCTCCATATCCCTGCTCCCTCTCGCTGTCATCCACGCATTCAGACGTACAGATCTTTACAGACATCACCATTGTGTTGAGCTGTCAGTTCTGGCAGTAACTCAGCGGACATGTTCCAGTCCATATCTATCATCTGGCTAGCCTTCAAACCATCATCCATCAGCCAACTCAGGCTCCTGCAGACCCCTGCCTGATCCCATCATATCAAACTTCGGGGAGCTGCTCTGTACGGGTTACAGCTGACAATGAGTGAGTGCCGTGGCCAGGGTTTTAAAACTTGTGCTGATATGCTGTTGATGACCCTGGGGTGATTTCGGACACAGCTGGGACCAGAAGATCTTTAAACACTTATAATGGCTCTCCTATAGCTGTATGTGTGTTGTACGGAGGGACTAAAATGCTCAAACGCATGACTATAGCACGAAATGTGAGTAAAATGTGGTGTTGGTACAGCAGTAGGAAAAAAAAATTTACTAAGCAGTTGGCTGCAAACAAAGTATAAGGAAGCAATGTTATCAAAGATTGTGCTGCATTTTATAAATATGCCATTTGATGCACTGCTTGATTCTGCACTGTGATGTTTTCACATGAGCAGTTCATGATAATAGTGTTTTCAGTGTTTTTAACAAGCTGCAAACACATTTGCCCCTGGTTTTAATGAGGATAGCTTAAAGATTGCTGTGAACAAATATGAATTCAGAAGGGAAGTTTTCCTGCTAAATAAATGCTGCATGACTGGCCTTAAAAAAAGTACTTTCTTATTTTTGTTTTATATTGCTGTGTGTGCGCGCATGTATGTATACAGGGGAGCCAGGGGGAGCTCGGCTCCCCTAAATAAGGCATGGGCTTCCCTGAAAACATGATTTGTGAAATTTTGGGGGGTCTCAAAAAATATTGACAATGTGTTATTTTGACGTGCGGTTTCAGTATTGTGTAATGTGATCATGGATTATTATGTGTAAAAGTGCAAAAATATCATTCATTCATGCATGACGGTTATTTACACCTTACTTAAAAAAAAGATTACTACACATGCTATTCTTGTCATGAGCATCAAGATGTGGGGGCGCTGAGGAGCAAAGTCCAGTCATGTCAAAGACTGACAGCCAGGTGCTTTATATAGAAATTGAGACACTGCTTATTCATTTTCCAAAACAAATGATGTGACGTTGTGTTTCGTTTTATTTACTTCATGCAGTAGGCCAATGCAAGGTTCTTTTTTTAAACACTGTGACATTGCTGTAAACATGTTGGACAATTAAGCTGAAAGCAGGTAAACTTGACAAAACGGAACCCCTTTCAATGGTGTTTCTTTCATCTTCAAATTCGCGATTATGTTTTACCAGAGTGAAAAGTGACATCCCATGACATTCTACAGCCCTATGTAAAATCAAAAAAAGCATATGCTGTCCTTAGTGCCATCATCTTGAACTTATAGAGCAAATAGAAAAATGATAGCCTACATGACAAGGTTATTTATTTTGTTGTAAAGTGAAAAATATATGTGTTTGTTGATTTTATATAAATGAATGTATTCCTCTCACAGAAGCGCTGCAGGTATAATTAGACAACAATGTTCTGTTGTTTAGACTGCTGTTGTTTGTGCATGTAAAAATAAATCCCTCAAAACGATATTTTCAAGGGTCAAAGAAAGTTATTGATGGGAAAACAAGCGCTTTTTAGCGAGAAGGTAAACCAAAACTATTGTGGTGTTTTGTTTATTTAGCCTACTTTGTAATATTAGTTACAATTATACAAATATTTGTTTTATATCAAAAATAAAAAATAAATTGTTTATACATTGCTGTTTAAGGACAGGGAACCCGAAATTATTAATACCCCAGGCAAATGAATACCCCAGGCATGTGCGAATAAATCGTGCTATTAGCGCGGAAATAGATGCGTGAACATTACTGGCTTCATTTGAGTGTCAAATTCACTTCACAATAGACGTGGATTCGTGTCATGTGTGGGGCTTCTGTCTGCTCGGTGACTCTAGCTTCGTTGCTAAATAGCTCTAAATACTCTAAATACTCTCTCAATTTTATTGAGAGAGTAGCTGTGCTTTATGTGCTTTAGGAAGGCGCCGTGTCTGAGTCCACTAGATTCTTTCAGAGGTGCACCCAGCTGTGTGAGTTCATAAACTCCTCCAGAAACTATCCCTGGATGATTGAAGCTTTCAGCGGTGCTTCTGACTGACCTGAGCCCAGTTTGATGATCTGTTGTCCGGTGTCGGCAGGAGGATTTCCCCTCAGGACACCAACAACAGGCACTACGTCATAATTACGCCTATACTAGAGCAAGCTCCTGATTGGTTAACACGGCGTGAATGTCTGTTAATGTTTAGATTTTCCAACTCGAGCGATTAGCGCAATTTGCTCAATTCTCGCTGTGTCATTCGCGCCACCTCATTTGCACGAATCACGCGATGTGTGTGCATTCACTTAACATGTAAATCACTTGCTCTTGACGCTTCATCCGCGTCTGGTGTGAACGCGCCATTAAAGTTACTTTTATTCAAGTTTTTTTTTTTTTTTTGATGACCAGGAATAACATAGGCTTCTCCAAAAAGATAATAAGACAATGTACAAGAGGCATCAATTTGGAAAAAAAATGTATAAAATTCTCATCATTTATTTACATTCGAACAAAAAGTGGAATGTCCAAAATGATTCATACCCTTTGCAAACTGTCACAATCTATGGGAAAATCCAAAATTCTATAACATTCTAAATAGTTGCTGTTCTAAAGCATCCCAATTACCCTGATTCATTGGAAACATGTTATTTTAATATACAGGTGAAAAACAGAAACACTCTGCTGTTGTTTTGTGGACAGTCATGGCTAAGACAAAGGAGCTCAGAGAGAAACTGCGACTGTGCATTGTGGCTGCTCACAAGTCAGGAAAGGGCTATAAGGCCATATCTAAATGTTTTGAAATTTCATAGGCTACAGCGCAAAGTATTTAAAAAAAAATTAAAGACGTTCTGTACTGTAAAAAAAAAAATCTCAGCGGATGTGTTCGAAAGCCAAAAGTGACACCAATGAGGAAACCACTTCTCCAGAGAAGGCACACAATTTTTTGTCCATGGCAGCTTGTTATTTTAGACATTGTAGCTAGTGTGCTTTTGTGTCACTGTATGCCATTTATGTTTTATATATACACACCAAATACAAATACTTTTTTTTTACATAAGCTAAACATTTAACTTCTACAGCTAACTCAATCATAGCAATCACCGTGGCAGCCGACAAGTTAAAAAGCAGCTGACAAGGCAAAAACATTTAAAAGTATTTAAATTTGAAATAGCTCAAATGAAATAGCTAATTTGAAATGGCTATCAATGAAAAAAAAGTGGGTTTTTTTGCACCCAGATGGTGTAGTTCCATCACCCACTAACATGGACTAACTGGACAATGCTAACCACTGGCCCTATAAATCACATGCAAATAAATCATAGGTCTGTGAATAACTGTTTAGCTAACTTTTTAAAATTCATCTGCGTGCCATACATTATTCGTGAGGAGAGCAGATTACAAAAGAGGACGGCTAAATAGATAAGACAAATATGTCGAGTAAATAAATAGATCTATTTACACTTGATTAAATTTTCCATTTTACTTCATGTCATTTATTTTAACAGTTTGTCTTTGGACTTTTAAATATTCATTTAGAAACTTATTAGAGCTCCAATTAGGAGGTAAGTGTTCTAATAACCATCTTAAGAGTCGAACCTTATCTAAGAGAGATTAGCCTTCTAATACTCCGATTTCCCATCTTCAAATCAATTTTAACATAACAGAGCTAAAACCTGTTTTTGAAAAAAACTAAAAATAAAAAGCCACGCAAAGACCTCAGCTGGTCTTTAACTGTATTCTTTGAGCCTCAGGACGCTTAATCTGATGTTATAGATTTTTAGTCTTTTAATTAGAATGTTTAAGCGCCAGGCTTTGAGGCCTGAAGTTAATGAACTGAGTTGCTGGAGGTCTGCACAATATGAAAAGGATTGACAGAGCGAGACATAAATTAACCACTGTCGTCTATTAGGTCTAGATTTACATCTTTAGCATTGTCTTAGCTGAACATCATTACATAAAATGGTCATTCAGTTTGAGGGGCTTTTAGTCTAGTCACAATGTTGTTATCTCTTTCTTTTATTTCCTATCTTTTTTAAAGTGTACTGTCAGCTTAAAGCAACATAGGATGTGTGCTATATTGTGAATACAGTCACAGCTGAGGGTGTTGCTATGATGTGAAACAGTATTCACATGAATGCAGCATGTCTTGATAGTATTAAAGGGTACCTATGATGAAAATCACCTTTTGGGAGCTGTTTGGACAGAACTGTGTGTAGGTATAGTGTGTCCACAGCCATATTGGAGTGATAGAAACACAATAAGTCTCTTTTTTTTTTACATTTCCTGACGTTAAAATAGCATCCAAATCCCTCCTGTTTTGAGGCCGACCACAACGTGATGTAGGAGTGCGGTTTCCCCACCCACCAATTGATTGACAGCCGCATATTAACATGTCTCCGTAGTAGCACGTATAATCATATCAACAAGACAGAACGTGCGCAAAGCAACCGGGATTTAAAGATCTGTTTGACTCGTTGTGCTCATCAATCATCATCAAATGTGATCAAGAATGAGTTTTACCAGTTTAAAACGTTTTTAAAACAGTGCAATGTTTGTAATGAACAGCGATTTTTCCATCTTTATCATCACAGCCGCATGTCAGTTCAATTATAAAAGAAGACGCTTCAATCCTGGTTTGTGGACGTTAAAACAGATTTATTTTGTACATTAACATAACGGATATTCATACAGCAGTGGATATTAACGTGTGTCCTGTCACATTTGCGTGCAAAAATAGTGCAAAGTTAAACACATGCGCTGTGTGTGTCCTCTGTGTGTGTGTGTGTCTGTGTGTGTATGTGTGAACTTTGTAATGACATTGTGTGTGGCTCATCGTTCTCACGACTCATTTACTCCACAACAAATACATCAAATATTCATTGGTAAAGTTCTTACTGTAGTATTTCTCACAAATGTTACGTGAGATCTGCTTCCTTCATGTCTGTCACTGTGCTGTTTATCTGACGCAGCCGAGGCGGAGATTAAGGCACACTCTGACAGGCACGTGGGAATGGTGGGCGGGGAGAACTAGCATTAAAGGCACAGGCAACAAAAACAGCTACATGGTTGTTCAGAGCAGAAAATCCAATATTCTGAAAGGTATAATAAATAATCTGATGGGTGTTTTGAGCTGAAACTTTACAGACAGATTCTGGAGACACCAAAGACTTATCTTAAATCTTGAAAAAGGGGTAAAATAGGTGCCCTTTAAGATGTCTCTTTTTAAAAGTACAATCATTACAATCAATCATCATGCTAGAAAAATAGTCTGACAGTGACAGCAAACAGCAGAATGTGTGGTAAAACTAGACACTAAGAACTGCTCTCATGCGCTGTGTCATAGATTTATTATACAATACATGATATTTCCTTACAGATATGATATCTCTCACATCAGTAAATGCTTTAGAAGTAAAAACTCCCTTCATTTTCTCCCATCGGGGAATTAATTTTTAATAACAACTGATAAACCCTTAAAGACAGACTTGTTGTGAGCTCTGCAGTACGTGCTTTTAATGAACCCATCTGTTCATTTATTCACATTTCTGCTCTACTACTAAATACTTACTACATTTTTTAAACAGTGATGTTTAACAGTGGAACTGGAGCAGAATGACTATGTTAACAATGATGCGGTATAGAAATACCACCAATCAGCAAGCAAAGAGTACAAAAGGAGATTGTAGCTCCGCTCACTCCTATGACATATGATGTAACCAAGCCAGCCTCCCTATGTTCTAACGAAATAATTAAATAAAATTAAAATAAAATAAATAATAGTAAAAAAAAAGTGAAATCCAAAAATTATTTAGATGTTAATACCATTAGTATGTTTTGTCTTATGGCTATCTATAAGCTAGTGTGCTTCAAAACAGTGCCACAATTCACATTAAGAAGATATAAACATCCAAAGCTTGCTCTTTGTCACGTTCGTCTAAATGGATTAACATTTTGACTTCACCTCATACTTCAGTTTCTCATCAAATCTTCTGACCAATCAAAAGCTCTCTGGTATCTGACATGCCCGCCCCCTTCAAGACACTATTGTTGTTTGTGCTTGAGCTCAACCACTTTCAATGGGGTAAAGTCTAGAAGAGATACAGCTGCGGATACTCACATCAACATAGACAAATTTTTAACAATAATTACTAATTTTTACATTAATGTGAGGGGTAGGTTTAGGGTTAGAGTGTGGGTAGGTGCTAATAAAATACAATTTAATGGGTAATTTAATAAATAATATAAATAATTCTCAAACTTATTCTAGCAACTGGCAAAGCTGTGAAAGAAAAGAAGAAAAAAAAAGCTATTGGCTGTTTTTTAAAGGGGAGGAGCTACTCTTATGCCCCGTCCTGTCTTTATGTTTCAGTTCAAAATACATCTTACATCAAACAAAAAATTCACATTTCAAAACATTTAATGGGACCTTTAAAGTTGACGATTACACAGCTCTCTAGAATACTTGATTCTGATTGGTCAATCACGACATTCCAACGTATGCTATTCCCATTAAACCACTGTTATAGTTTAGTAAGTAAGTATAGTAAGTAATAACACAGACTCATCCAGGGACTACAAATCACCTTGACCATTAGTGAGTGTATTCATATAAGGATTTATAATGTATGTATTATACTTATCTGTCAAGCCGCTGTTCTTGACTGTTTGGCGTCATCTTGTGACTAAATAATATGTAGGTTATCTACCTTCCTCGAGATTTACGTTTAATTAAAACGTTAGTTAATTATTACAGCTCAGGTGAATGTTTTGTGTCTAATTGTTTATTTTTGTGGCAAGCAGCTAGGTAATAAGTGGGATAATGTACATCTCGATGTTTTAATCACAGAATAAATCCCTTTAGGAATATACATCAGTCGATAATAGTCAATATTTATTCTGTGAGAACAACCACCGTCTTTCACTTATGCATTTTGACTGATTTTAAACTATTTCAAATTTGGTAACAAATTTGGAAATGGTGCAATTCTCTTCATAGCGGTCTTGTTGGTTCATGGCTTGTAACTCGTTATTGAAGATTTAAAAAATCGATATGGAAAAAAAAACTATGAAAAAAAACTTACTGTACAGTAAAGTGTTACAGCATAACTCAGTGAAAAAAAAGGACAATGAACAATAGTCATTTATGCTTTCTGTTTTATAAAATATACATATCTGCAACATACACACTGTAATAAATGATTAATTGGATTTACAATTTTTTAAAGGTAACTAGTTGCAAAAAACTTATATAGGCTAAATTTAAACAAACAAATTAAGTTGAACATTACTAAATTCAATTTGTTTGTTTAAATTCCTTCATTCATATTCCTTTGGCTTAGTCCCTTATTTATCAGGGGTTGCCACAGGAGAATGAACCGCAAACTATTCCAGCATAAGTTTTACACAGCGGATGCCCTTCCAGCCACAACCCAGTACTGGGAAACACCAATACACACTCATACAATATGGCCAATATTGTTTACCCAATTCACCTATACCGCATGTCTTTGGACTGTGGGGGAAACCCACGCCAACACGGGGAGAACATGCAAACTCCACACAGAAATGCCAACTGGCCCAGCTGAGACTCGAACCAGCGACCTTCTTGCTGTGAGGCGACAGTGCTAACCACTGAGCCACCATGCTGCCTTGTTTAAATTCAGCCCATATAAATTGGATCATTCTTTTTTTTTTTGCGCATCACATCTTCAGCAACTATTAACTGTAACAATGCCATACAACAGTTTAATTCCAGAAAAAAGACCTTGCCCAAGCCATTTATTAGGATGCTAATCCTTTCCATATAGCTGAGTGTTTGTCCTTGAGTTAAAGAGTCAGTTGCAGGGCCTGATAAATGCCATTCAATCTTATTAAACACAACCTGCCATTCCACTCCTCCGGTCGCTGCTCCATGTTCCATGAGGGAACAGACCTCAGCGGCAGGGAAATTGTGTGTTCTTTGCACTCTATAGATGTTACATAGGTCAACGTCCTGGTTTTGGCCTGCCTAATGGTTTCATTCACCTTCCGTTGTCATTATCGCTAAACCACAGGCATATTTGGCTTGTTTGACATTTCAGATGAACACTGGCACCCGACGTGAAAAGGCTGACTCATGATTTTAGAGCAGGTTGGCGTCATGCCTGGCAACGAGCTGTCAGAATGGTAAGTGACCGTTCTTAAGATTTCTCTCTTTGGGAGATGCTGCATGAATACAAAGAAGGAGCTATCATGCTCTCTGCGAAAGGCTGAGCTCAGCAGAAAGGCTGGCATCCGTGCACTTGCTAGATTTATTGTTGAACACCAAAGGTATGAAGAGTAAAAGCTGAAGTGTGTAATGCCGACGCCACTAGTGTCACCAAGCGGAATTGACAGCAAAAATAAATAATAAAACAAGTTTTATGAGCACGTCCAACTGTCCGAGGTTGTGCCGTTTTTAGAACTGACTTGAGAATGTATTTTAACGTATGCATGAAATCAAAATTTACAATGTTTGTTTTACTAGCACATATTGTTCGTTTGGGCGGCACGGTGGCTCAGTGGTTAGCACTGTCGTCTCACAGCAAGAAGGTTGCTGGTTCGAGCCCCAGCTGGGTCAGTTGGCGTTTCTGTGGGGAGTTTGCACATTCTCCCCGTGTTCGAGTGGGTTTCCTCCAGGTGCTCCAGTTTCCCCCACAGTCCAAAGACATGCGGTATAGGTGAATTGAATAAACAAAATTGGCCGTAGTGTATGTGTGTGAATGCGAGAATGTATGGGTGTTTCCCAGTGATGGGTTGCGGCTGGAAGGGCATCCGTGGCGTAAAACATATGCTGAATAAGTTGCCGGTTCATTTCGCTGTGGCGACCCCTGATAAATAAAGGGACTAAGCCGAAGGAAAATTAATGTATGAATGAATATTGTTTATTTTAAGGTGAACAATAAATCTTTGATGAAATTTGCTGTTAGTTTAACAGTTACATAAACTGTTAGTTTGCTGCAAGTGAAAGATGAGAGGAGAAGCACAAAAATAAAACCTCGGCTTCTACTCAGTATTCCGTTTTAGCAGGAAATACATCATCGTACTGAACGAAAAGCCTGCTGCAACTTCCGATGTACGCAGATTTTTTAATAAGTTATGCATTTAATATACACATAAATATGTTAGAAAATGTTCATATGACATGTACACAACATGTTTTGTATAAATTTGCTGTGTGTTTTCCTGTCTGTAACAAAACAGCAGTAAGAAAACAGCAGTTAAGCAAGCATCTGATAATAGTGATGCTTATCGATTCTCAATCATTTTATACACTGAATTTTTTAAGTGAAGTTTAATAATAAAATAATTTCGAGAGGAGCATGTGCTCATGATTGACCCAGCTGGCCCACATTAGCTAATCACGATCCTCCAATCAAAGGATCCCAAGTCACTATATATATCCTCATTTCCTTTCTACAACTACCTTTGTCTGGAAGAAACCCCCCTTCCTCCCTTTTTATCCAGAATGGGCAGCCCAGTGACTAGCACTGCTGCCTCACAGCAAGAATACCACTGGCTTCGGGTCCTTGCTGGGCCATCTGGTATTTCTGTCCGGAGTTTGAATGTACTCCCCGTGTCCGCGTGGGTTTCCCCCGGGTTTCCCGGTTTCCTCCCACCATCCAAATATGTTCTATATTATAGACAATATTAGCCTAAGTCTCTTTTCCTAAATGTCTTACTCTCAGGAAGTTCACCTTAGCCTCAGCAGCGGGGAAGTTTTGAGATCGACCTAAGCTCAATCTCCCCTCGCCCTGCGAAAGGAAGGGGAGCCCTGGGCCCGAGGATCCCTTGAGCTCAGGGCTCTCTCCCATGACAGCAAACCATAAAAGCTATTTATAAATCATGAGTTAAGTGTGAACTCTTGAAAATTCATATAATGTTGTAAGAAAAAGTGACTAATAAACACAAAAACCAGCCAATTATGTCACAACAGTTCTTTGTTTTTCCTTAAGTCCAATATTTTCAATGAATTTGTTGATACAAACTAAACATGCTGAACGATTCATTCACAAATTTGACTCGTCTCCTCATCGAATTCAATTCACTGAATGATTCAGTCTTACTGTGCGTTCACACCGAAAGTGGTGAGAGTGTCAAAGTAGCCAAAAGTCATTTATTTTCAATGGGAGCCGGCGGCGAGGAGCGGCGTGGCGCGTCTTCGCCGATGTCGGCATCGAGGAGAGTTGAAATCAAGTCAATTTTTGGGTAATTAGCTATGGTGGCAAGCAATCGGAATGTAGAAGTCCACCGCTTGAGAGGGTTCTAGAGAACACAGTGCTGTGAACTTTGGTTCCACAGTTGTTCCCAAGGGTTTGATTATTGCAGTCACTGGATTTCCAATTATTTACGATGTTTTCTTACAGGGACATACATTAAAAAATAGTTACTGGTGAGTTACTGATGTGCATTAATGTTATATTAATATAT
>CAIGQV010016735.1:8047605-8068647 GCA_903798115.1 Danio jaintianensis | reverse complement strand
TATATATATCTTAAAAAAGCAGGAATCTCATGCTAACTATAAAAGACAGTACAAAACTATTGCTGCTTCAGAATATTTCAGAAATATGGACACATATTGGATAAGTGGAGCAAAGCCACACCGCATGCAACAACTTGATCTACCATAGTTGAATGAATGATAAGAAGCGCGCAACATTTTCACGCTAGAAAGCTTGTTTTTATGCGGGAATGTAAGTGATTTGCTGATAATGCACAGTTAGTGAGATTTTTAGCGAACAATGACACAATTCAGCTGACTTCAAAACATTTGTAAGATAACACATGAGTTTCAGACCACTTTTGAGATACTTTTCCAAGTGCTTTTAATAATAATCGTATGAAAAGTATCAACAAGTTAGCTTGTTAGCATTCTTCTTCTGTGAATCACAAATGAAAAGCATACACAATTAGAAAAAGCCAAGTAAACTGTGACCGAGTTTTCATCAATTGAAGTTAACATTAATTATATTAATTATAAATAAATGACCAGGTACATACTGTGGATAAATTATAGTGCTTAATTATGTTCTGTACTTTGCAGGCAGTGACAAACACACTTGCACTTGCAACACCATAAGAGAGACAACGTGAAACCTTTCGGGCTTAAACAAAACACAGCTCACACTGTCAAGGTAGTTTAGTTAATACTAACGACTTCAACAAATCTTTAGATGTCTATACTATTATGGTATAGATAGGGGACTCTCTCCCAGTACCATTTCTTCATATAAAATATTTATTTATTAGTACATATGATTAATGCGATTCTAATCTAACATCATCTGATAATTTATCATCACTTTTTAAATATGACTTATAAAAATTTGACACATAACACATTGTGCAACACTACCTCACCAAGGTTGAAATTGGTCAGGCAGAGAGAGAGAGAAAGAGAGAAAAAAAACTACACCTAAACATCGTTTTGAACGTTAATGGGATTTCTCCTTCCTTTTTTTGCATCAGAAGCCTTTGTTTTACACTGACAAATGCTGTTTGCATAGGAAAGTGTTTGATTAATGAAGTTTTTCCCGTGTCTGTCATGGCTCCCTTGGCGCTCCGCAAAATTGATGGGGAAAAAACCTGAACTGACAAAGAGGCATTCGTTGCAGCCTCGCTTTCCAAGAAAAAAAATGAAAAAAATCAAAAGTAGTCGTTTAAAGCGTGTTTACGCTTCCGGAGCATGTTTTGATTAGTAGGCACAAAGTTATGGCCATAAGTTATGTCAGCGGCATCAGCTAACATGAGTGAATAGCACACGTCCCCGTGCAGATGAAAAAGACATCGGTTACAGAAAAAAAACACAACCTCTAATTAAAAACCCCCAGCTGGGTCCACTCAGGGAACAAGGGTGCTCGTCTGGGCTTGTTTGAGGGGGAAAGAGAGAAAAAGAGGGAAAGACAGAAAGTGCTGTGCAGCATATTGTGCGAATGGTCTATAAAGGGAATCGCTGATGCCTGTACAAACCGAGGGAAGCTTAGGTATGACCCCGGCCCCGCTAGTGCTGTATTACAGGAGGGAGGATAGGACAGGTGGCTGCTGGACATAATTCACAGTGTCATACACCGGATTGCTGAAATCATCATCGCTGTTATGTGCTCTGCACTTTTATCCTCTCGGGCGATGTCTGGACAGCCAAAGGGTTGAGTCTCGAATGTCACAGTTTAGCAGCTCGCAATTCCTGAGCCAAATTGAGCCTCAAATCTTACCGCTGCTTCTTGAGCCATCAGGAGGAACACCTCGAAAAACGGACAGATGTCGACGGCTTGCTCGATTAACATTCTCCGGCTCAAACTTTTATGCTAATGTGACCCTTTTGCTGGTCTTTCCTAGCCAAACACCAGCCTGGGACGTGGTGTGCCGGAGCAGCTCTGTTAGTGCAGATCAAAACACAAAAACACAATGGAATTGATTTGTATTTGCGAGCCCACTGGCCCGGAGGGCTTGTCGTGACTTTTCTGGCGCCATCCAATTGCGCTGTTGTTTGTTATGTACATGTAAACACGAGCCCTCTCTGTCGGCATTTCAAATATGGATAAATATTTGCGTTTGATAACATTTGGACAGCATGTTTCGGTATTCAAATCACCCAGTTGTGCTGGAATACAAACAATGATTCTCTTTCTCTCTCTCTCTCAGGCACACGCACACACCTCTCTTTTGCGTAGGAGTGAGCCACTGAAGTTAGAGTACACTACTTCGCAGTTGAAAAAGTAGTGGGCCGAGAGATGATACCAGAGGTATAGTTGAAAAGCCCACCATGGTGCTGGCATGGCCCGGTTCCCCCCGGTGCCCCCCCTCCAGTTCCCAGTCAATTCGCGGGGCTCTCTGAAAGGCCACAAGGGGGGCTTCTCAAGGCCAGCTCCAGCCTCCCGCAAAAGGCCACTCAGCTGACATTTCGCACTCGCTCAAGTGATTCATGGCAAAAGCAGCGGTCTGCCTTGTAGTGGAACCCTGCTGATATTTCATTTTTTCATAAAGGTGAGGCATTATGAAGATTTTTTCCCCCTTCTTTCCATCCCTCATTGTGCCAACCTAGAAGCCGTTTGTTCTCTTGTTTTCGGGAAGGCGCCGCGGAGGATAGCAGCCGCTTTGGCATTCTCAGTAAATACCTCAACAGATTTTAATATTTCGTCATGACTTCAGCCGCATGTGACATTTCAGCTCTCGTCCAATATTGGCGGATTGCGACTCTGGGGTTTGCGAAACCACAAACTCATCGTTATTCAAATGGACCGTCTTCAATTGTGATGATCGCGGAGGACATCTGCAAATGAGAGGAAGGTAAAGGACATGCGAACGTTTTGATTGCACTCATTTCCTGAGAGAAATGCCACCCTGTAGGATTTGAATAATCCAGTTAGTGTTTTTTCCATTGACCCAGGCTTTTAATATTTTGTGTCAATACCTCTCTGCGTGACTCTCGATTTCAACCGAGCATGCTAGTGTCGATGCAAATGTAGCCGCCACTAATCCTCTTTACGGGACATTTGTCAGCGAAGGACCCAGACCACTAGCCTCATTCCCTGCCATTCTGGCTCTTATCAATCTAATGACATGATATTCAAACCGAGCAAACAATCCTCCAGTTCTTTCCCCTCCTCACCCGCTCGCACCGGGTGGCTGGCAGAGGATCAGCGCATGCAGACATCAATAGTCAATAAGCTCCTGCTGGAAGTGAGATGCAGATTTGACGACCTTCAAGATTTAGTCAAGGACAGGAGATGTGTGAACACATGCTCTCGTCATCTTTATACTGTCATATAACAGCTGCCTCAAAGGATCATGGGTGTGCTGGATGGCTTCATGGGAAGAACAAACAGACTGTGCATCTTTCTATGGCCACTTTTAAGATAATAGGCACTTTTGCACACTTTTACATGGATCACAGTTTTAGTTGCCATTTTTGGTAACAACAATTAGTACATTTTGGAAATAAAAATTGTTGTTTTCTTTGTTTTGCTAGCATTAATATCATTTATCATAAATTATATTTTTACATAATTTCAAAAAATTTAAACTGTTGATTCACTGACAATCAATGTAATTATACTGCCTATATATATATATATATATATATATATATATATATATATATATACACACACACACATACAGTGCTCAGCCTAAATGAATACACCACACTTTGAAAATGAATATGTTTATCCATTTCTCAGTGAATATAGGCAATGTATTTTGGTGCATTTAAACAAAAGAGATTTATTAAACAGATATATTTTTAAAAATATTTTTTTAGTCACCAAACTCATTTAGAAATTGAAAGATAATACAATTACATTTAAGCGAAATATTGTAAAAATATTACAACCTACAAAATTTCAACAAAATGTTAAAATTTTTTTGCTTCTCTTGATTTTTCATTCATTCATTCATTTTCTTTTCGGCTTAGTCCCTTTATTAATCTGGGGTCGCCACAGCGGAATGAACCGCCAACTTATCCAGCATATGTTTTACGCAGCGGATGCCCTTCCAGCTGCAACCCATCACTGGGAAACATCCATACACACTCATTCACACACATACACTACGGACAGTTTAGCTTACCCAATTCACCTATACCGCATGTCTTTGGACTTGTGGGGGAAACCGGAGCACCCGGAGGAAACCCACGCGAACACGGGGAGAACATGCAAACTCCACACAGAAATGCCAACTGACCCAGCCGAGGCTCGAACCAGCGACCTTCTTGCTGTGAGGCGATCGTGCTATCCACTGTGCCACCGTGACGCCCCCTCTTGATTTTTCTTTTTTATAATTTTTCTATAAGATAAATTTGGGTGTACTAGTTTTTGGACCATTATCGTAAGTTATTTTGTTAGATAAGCTCCAGATTTGTGCAATGTATATGCACAAATATAATATTGTACAGCTTCTCATTAAAAATATGAATTTAAAAGATAGATTTGTGAGGGGTGTACTTATATATGCTGAGCACTGTGTGCGTGTGTATGTATTTATAAATAATAAATTCATCCATTGCAGGAGGCTAAATATATTTCAGAGCTACTCTATAATTATGTATGTGTTTTTTTTAATATTTCATTTTTTACATTTCAGACACTTCCTTCCTACATTGCATTTAGTGTGACCGGCGATACCACATCCTTTGCAGACATGACAGGATTTGCAAATGCCCAGGGTGATTGACAGAGGTATGACATGAAACATTCAAACACAGATCCTTTTAACGGGATTCTTCCAAATAATCTGCCAGTCTTTAGGAAAATCCATAGGACTGTTTTAAAACGAGCTTAATTTGAGCAAGCCTGTGGGTTTAAGCTGGTGTGCCAGCTAATCTCCAGGCAGTTGTCAGTGGCTGCCCCGTTACGGGTTGACGTCGAGTACGAAACAGATCAGGAGTGGAGCATTTACACCAAATCCTGCTTTACAAAGGGCACACGGCGAGGGAGAGGCCCAAAGTAGCTTTAGCTTGGATTGCATTTCCACACAGCGCATACTCACGCATTCTCTGCATAAGACAAATGGAGGGTAAACAAAAAGCAAAACAATAAATGTTCAATATCATCACCCACACAAAGAGCACTGGCGAATACGGAAATGTTAACACAATAAGCCACTGTAACCAAACAGCATTTTACTAACACAATACCTGACAGCGCACTGCTTTATTACTCGCTAAATGAGTTTATTGTAAGACGTTTATTTATTTATTTGCACATGCTGGTAGGGGACTAATTAGGCTGTCCATTGGAGTAAATGAGGCTGGGTTGGTGGTGGGCGGGTGGATGGCATTTCGAGTTCAAAATCCCACAACAACCTATGCAGCATCAGAAGTACTTCTTCGGGGAAGCCAAAAAAGGACACCTTTTTACCGTGCAGTCAGGAAAAACAAAGTTACTTTTAAAACAAACCCTCTAAGTTCACTAAATTCATATAATGAAAACTTCTAACATTCTCACGAAGCCTCCTGTGAGGATTTGCAAGAAATAAGGACAAACAGTGCATCATGATGACTGAAAGTCAATGCGCTGACTCTCTCTGAGCACATCATCAAACAGACACTAGAGTAGATCCTTTGCCCTTTACACATTCCCTCATTCCCTTTGCTTTGTTAGGTTGGGGCAGTGTTAGATTCAAACCACACACACACGCTGCTTTGAATTTTGGCTTTTTCTTAGTCCTGTTTGACCACAGACCTCGCAGCTGGGTCACAGTGGTGCTTTTTGCCAAACAGCTACTTCACCCTCCAATACAGATCAGTGTTATGTTCTTCACACTGTATTATTGACTGCTGCTTCAACTGGATTCTGGAGCTCGTTCTGTGTTTCCAAATAGCATGGATGCTTGAAGTCTGTATGATGTCAACTGTTATTTCTTTCCACTGTGGCCCTTTTTACACTTTCTAAAGCCTTATTTCTATGTACCTGATATTTACACACAATTCACAGTGATCAGATCACAAGTTGTCAGCTGAGATGCAATGCCCACAATGTTTTTTTTTTTTTTTTACTTCGTTACACTCAAAAAAATGACATTTGCTGTTTGTTCAAACTACGTATTTAAAATGAGCTGAAACACCACAATTGTTTTTTTTTGTTTTTTTTTACATTCTACAGCCTACTTGAAGTTGTAAAAACTAACAAGTAGTTTGTGAATGAGTGGTATGTGAAAATACTAAAATAGTTGTTAGAAACCTTCAGTACATGTGGTCATCAGACTGCTTCTCCACAAACAAGGAGAGGGAGAAAATCACAAGACATTGTCTCAGAAAAATAACTCCAGAAATGTCATTTTGCATGATATTTCCATCAAATCCAAAACATATACTCAAGAGATGTGTGGCTTTTGACCTATTACTTTCTGTATTGCTCCAGGACTAATTTCATATATTTGTTTATGAAATAATAAAATGTTTAGTGTGGTGCATTTTTTTTGTTTTTGTTTTGAGCATTATAAACTCCAGATGATGGATAGTAAAGCCATGTCAGTGAATCAGATACATGAACTGTGAATGCAGACCAAATTACTCAGCAACTGTTACTGTTTTAGTTTGGGAAGGTCATTTTTGAGAACACCAATATAGTCCCAGAAAACTTTTTTCAGAAATCTAGTTTTGCATGCTATCTTCATCAAATTTGAAATATAAACTCATGAGACACTTGGCTTTCAAGACAGATTTTTTCTAGGTTATTACATAACTGATTTCACTTGTCTGTAAATGGAAAATCAAATATTGAACACAGTACATTTTTTCTTTCTTATAATGTAGAACTTTTAATATTTTTTATCATGAATCATACTAGCTGGACCAAAGTAAAGCTCAACGTGTCTTCTTTCCAATGATACCAAATTTTTGTTTGTAGCTCACTGGGGTCAAGAACTGTTACTATTTAAAGTAAGGTAGGTAAAAATCTCCATAAGTGAGTGCTGGCTAACAGGTTTAACTTAATTCCTTCATGAAAAAGAGGGCTTACCAAGTGTTTTGTACATCTAATTCCTAATTTGTAATCTTTAATTTAGCAGCTGCCCTTTAAATTCACAACCTGAATAATGATCTCTTAACTGTACTGTTTGCTGGAAAAAAGAAAGGTTGTTTTAATGAGTAAGGCTAATGTATCCTTATAACTGCGTTATAAGTGTTTTTGCAAATTTTTGCTAATATTTAGGGCTGTACAAACAGCACACATAATTACTTTATTGTTATCATGTTTTCTAACATCGACTCTGGAAATGTATCAACACTAACATGGCCAACTAAATACATAATTTAAGATTCACAAAAGCTGCTATTTGTCATACAGTTGACAAATACAAGTCAAATATGAAAATAAAGCATCAAAACACAAATAAAGCTTTAATGCTTTCCCTCTGTGTATTAGAATGTGGTGTGTTCAATTTTAACCTTTTTTCTTGAGCAAAATATTGATTAGGTTACATTTTACCCTGATTTACAAATGACACACACTAAGATGTGTGAAATAAATATTTTTTTAAATGAAATAAAAAATTGCAATTCAAAGAGTCTGTAAAATGCTTTATCCCAATCCTGAATCTCACACAAAAACACCCGTCACTTTTTCTTAAGAGATGCTCACTGTGCTGTCAGTCTCAATCACTGGATCTGATTATGAAGATGAAATAATGGCTCCATTATAGAGACCAACAGTTCTCTGTTCTCACTCATGATATTAAAGTAGAGACTGCCACCATTTTGGCTCAGTATTCTGGCTCACCTGCTTGAAGACTTGAGGCCAGATTGACTGACAGCTTGCACTAACGAAAACCCTCTTTTGGCCTTACGAAAAAAATATATATATGGATTTGCAATGAGAAGTGTAGACACAATTGACCTATTGGTAAGCTCCCCAAAGTGATAACCATCTTACAATGACAGCTTCCAAATCTGACTTAAATATTTTATTTTATTTTATATTTTATATTTTATTTTATTTTATTTTATTATATTTATTTTTTTTTTGAATGCCCCTAAATACGCACAGTACATACACAACAGTTCTAACATAGGCAAGGCAAGGCAAGTTTATTTATATAGCACATTTCATACACAGTGGCAATTCAAAGTGCTTTACATAAACAGGAATAAAAGAGACAAGTATAAAAAAAATAAGAACAAATAATATAAAAACAGATGAAAACAGGGTAAAGACAGTTTTTCCATATTCCAAAACACCGGTGTATCATATTTTCTCATTTTACTCTGGGACTTCCCCATTCTGGTGATCACCCCCCCCCCCCTTTTGTGGACTTTTTCGGTACATATAGCACCAGCAAAAATAAAAAGTTAAATAAAAATTGACAGGACCTATTAGGTTTTCCGACTACAAATCCACACACACACACACACACACACACACACACACACACACACACACACGCACACGCACACGCACACGCACACACACACACACACACACACACACAAACACTACAACGATTAAAAAAAGCCATGCAACACAAAAAAAAAAAAAAAAAAAGATGCATGCAATGAGTGTGCCGAATAACAGCTGATTGTAAAGGAAAGAAGGTGCCAAAAAAAAATCTAATTTTGTGTTATTTCATCCAGATTTGTCTTGACGGACTCCCTGAAGTGGCACTTTTACACCAACAGGCTATTTGTGCGTGTGCGTGTGTCAGCGAGTGTAAATGTACTCATCTGAGGCCTCTTCAGATGCAGAAATTCCCCTTCTTTCTAAATAATAGATTTAGAGCATCTGTCTGGTGTTCTGAGGCTTGGATTGATCAGCCAGAGCGACGAAAAAAAAAAGCAGAGTGGTGGAGGGGGGAAAGACGAAAGGAAGCTTTCACTATGTCTCGCAGACTCTAACTCTCATTCTCCATCTTCTTTCCTCTGTCTGTGCCATGTTTCCTGTTCTCCGTTAAGCCTGGAGGGTAGAGGAGGCGACTTATCCTGTCTTTGTGGCAAATTGACAAACAATCTGAATCTAATTACCACCACAATCCTCAGACATGTATTATGAGCGCCACACATCCTGACAGAACGCGAGTAGAAGCACAAAGCGTTATGGCTTGAGAAATATCGCTTCCGCCAGGAAACTTCAAAGCAGAACAGGCCGATCCTGTTGGAGAGGTTTTCTCTAGATTATAAATGTCAGGAGAAAACCTGCAGGTTTATCACTGAGATTTTAGCCAAAACAACACAGCCCACCTACACACTGCTGTGGAAATTAGCATTGCTCTCTTTTAAGTTAGCTTCAGACATCACATAAAAAATAAAGCGTTCAAATTCACAATAATGCCTCAGATTTTTTTTTTATTCAATCATGTCTGAAATATTAGTCGCAACAGAAAATTGCTTGTGACCCGCTAATGGCTTTTCCTCATCAAAATTCAGCATGGTCCTCCCCATGTAACAATGACAAATATCACAGCTCAGACACATTGACATCTCTTCTGCTCACGCTCAAACTGCACTATACCCATCACTGGCACAGCCTCTTTTGACTTGTTCTTCAAAGGATTTGTTGCCATGGCAATAGAGAACTTATGGGATGTTTTGCAAAATGATGATGTTTCACACGAGACATTGTATATCTGAGCAGCCTGTCTGTGCGTGCTGGTGTTAAATTTAAGGCATATCTCCAGCCGTTCACCTGTGCTTCCTGTTAAAAACAAGCTACACTGCCATCTAATGGAGTTAGTGCTGCTGCTAACTGAAAGCCAGTCCTACAGATACTGAAAATGCTCCTGATATGCTCAAATATTAGCCTCCACGCAGTGTGTAGGCATGGGACGATAACCGTTTTCAAGGTATACCGCGATTTGGAAACGTCAAGGTTTTAAAACCGTCAAAATTTTCCGCTCCTAAGGTGTGTGTATTATTTTTTATTTACTTTTTTTGTTTGTTTTTTAGGACAACAGTATCTCCAGCAGAAAAGATATCCAAAGATGCCGTTTTAAATTGTAAAAAAAAAAAAAATCTGTTTTTGAAACAAATGAGGGCGACGCGGTGGCGCAGTGGGTAGCACGTTCGCCTCACAGCAAGAAGGTCGCTGGTTCGAGCCTCGGCTGGGTCAGTTGGCATTTCTGTGTGGAGTTTGCATGTTCTCCCCGTGTTCGCGTGGGTTTCCTCCGGGTGCTCCGGTTTCCCCCACAGTCCAAAGACATGCGCTATAGGTGAATTGGGTAAGCTAAAATTGTCCGTAGTGTATGTGTGTGAATGAGTGTGTATGAATGTTTCCCAGTGATGGGTTGCAGCTGGAAGGGCATCCGCTGCATAAAACATATGCTGGATAAGTTGGCGGTTCATCCCGCTGTGGCGACCCCAGATTAATAAAGGGACTAAGCCGAAAAGAAAATGAATGAATGAATGAATGAAACAAATGAAGACAGCAGAAGTCAATGATTCACTTGAATTATTTAGCCTGACATGTTTACTGTTCCAAAATAGTTTAAATGTTTCTAAAAATAAAATATATTGTGTTTAAAATGTTTTGGTTTTTTACCCAGACATTTAAAAAGAATATATTTCAGAGCAGTAATTACAATTCCGCAAAACCGTGAAACCGTGATATTTTTATCCAAGGTTATCATACCGTCAGAATCTTATACCGGCCCATGCCTAGCAGTGTGTACCGTAGCTTGTGAATCTAAAAGGTCTGCCAAGTCCCTCTGAAATCAATAATTCAAGTGCTTTGAGTGTTGTTATCAATATGTTAGATTTAAGGTTATCCATGGCCGTGGTTAATGATATTAAAATGCAGTTGATATGGAAGCCCTCGATTTGATGTCAACTGAAGTAGCATCAATCCAAAAGCTGAATTATTTGATTGAAGATTAACAATTTTTTCACTTATTTTAATGGATTGACTTGCATGGATTATTTATTCTCCTTATGAACAACAATGTGAGCTACCAAAATAAACTTTTAAAATTTGATTTCACACGGACTTTAAAGTACAAATGAAATCAAAACTAACCATATGACATTGCTAGTTTTGTGGTGAACAACTCCTCTGCGCATTAAGAAAAAAAACTATAATTCAATGGCTTTAAGTGTTGTTATCAATATGTTACATTTAAGGTTATCCACAAGCAAGTGCATTCCAAAACAAAGACAAAATCTGACTTTAGAAGAAATGAGCATTCAAAGCTTAAATTTCTCACTTCTGTCAACATGGATCACCAATCACTTCAGCTAGACTGTCACAGGGTTCACCTAAAACATATTAACTAACTAATTTAAACTAATGTTTTATTAACAAAGTTTAAGAGGAGCAGGTTCAGATAATTAACCTGATTAAATACAAGCAGCATGCAGCTGATTTACCTTATTTTCTCGACAGTTTTCCTGCATCACTCCAATGCTGGAAAACGGTACTCTGGGCTCGGGCCAATATTTTATGTCCAGAGCCCTCCTCTTGGACAGCATGCCAAATATGCATAACCTTTACTCTGTTCAGTATATGTAAGTGTGAACTCGTGAAGTGTACATACGAACTCTTCACTCACACACATCTATGAAACACTTGTGCACACATATAGTATGTGACCCTGGAACACAAAAACTTAAGTCATAAGTTGCACCAATATATTTCTGGCAATAGCAAAAAATAACTTGTGTGGGTTAAAATTATAGATTTTCCTGTTACGTGAAAATATTGCACAATATTAAGTAAAGATCATGTTCCATTCAAATAAAACTTCCTACTGTGAATATATCAAAACTCTATTTTTTATTAGTAATGTGCAATGCTAAGCACTTCCTTTAGACTATTTTAAAGACGGTTTTCTTAGTATTTTGATTTTTGTGAACCCTCAGAGTCTAGATTTTCAAATAGTTGTATCCTGGCCAAATATTGTCATATCCTAACGAAGTATACATCAATGGAAAGCTTACTTATTCAGTTTGTATGTGAGGTATAAATCTATTCTATAAATGATGACTGATTTTGTGGTCCAGGGTCACATATGCCTATTATACAGACATAAGATTTCATAATAACCCACAAATCAAAGTCAAAATTTGTAGAAAAGTCTTACTCATATTGTTCTTTTGATGGAAGTTGGAGTTAATTACCTTGTTTATTATATACATCCAATAGTTCGTTGCCAGACATGGCTCAAATTGATACTGTATACAGTACAATAAATATTGTACAGACTTGACAATGTTTAAGATCACAGAGGGAGGCAAGACTTCTGTCAGATAGTAAAGGGCATTTCCAACACTTGCTGTAAGAAGCAGACCAATCACAACAGAATAGGCTGATCATCTGACCAATCAGAACATAGCATGCTCTTAGAAAGGAGTTTATGAAGAACAAATCTTTAAATGAATCTAACAAATTGAATCTACGAGAAATTAGATGTTTTTAAATGTACATTAAGAAAACAAAAGTGTTTTTTTTTTTCTTGGACGCATGTAAACCTACTGTAGAAGACCTCCAAAACAAAATGAGAAAGTTTAAATGAGGATAATAGGAACAATTTGAAGTCCACATGAATCGGAAGTTGCAGAGACTTTTATTTCAGTGTGTTGATGTACTTCCAACTGATACAGAATACTAATTAGGGGGCGGGGTATTCTTTTTGCGCATCATTCCCTTATAGCAAATTAACGGTAAGAGCATGGCCGTGGTTAATGATATTAAAATGCAGTTGCTATGGAAGCCCTCAATTTGATGTCAACTGAAGGAGCACCAATCCAAAAGCTGAATTATTGGGCGTGGCTAACACTTAACCACGCCCCTCCAACTATCAGTTTTGACAACAAACAGAAATGGTGAGGAGGAGGTGTCTGTTAGGTTGTAATAACTCTTCTAAAACCAATTTCCCGATTTTTCTGAATGAAATTCCTACTTTACTACATCCAATCAGCTTGCAGTAGAAAAACAAGCCACACCCACTGTTTTCTCATTTGATATTCCGTTTCTCTATCAACTGCGTCACAATACGAAAAAAAAAAAAAAAAAAAAAAAAAAACGTTGCAGCTTCCGGTTCATGTGGACTTTAAGGCTAAGACTAAACACGCCAGTTAATTTAGAGCAGCCACAACCTTCCTAGCTAGTGCGTAGCATGATGCAACACTGTTAGACAACATAATCGGAATAGTCAAACACACCCCGCTCTCAAATCTCTCTGCCAACAACCACATGGACGTGGGAGTCTGTGTTAATGAAACAAGGTAATGAGCTGTGCCAGTGCAAATGCTACGCTGTGTTGTCCTGGACTTCAACCTTGCGGTTATGGACGCTGCCAAACATGAAAGGCAATCAGGCTTGTTAGATGAAGTAAGATCTAATACAGGAGCTTGGCCAGACACATCTTGGGTTGTGATATTCAATTAAAGCAGCAAAAAAAAAAAAAAAAAAAATGTTATGATTAGCTTGACTTGAAATTGAATATCTGCCAACGTGGGCTGCATAAATGGATAATGTGGTATTGTGACGCAACTGCTGTGAACGCGACTGTGTCACACATGACAACGCAGGGAGTGATTAATAGTAACTGGAAAGCAATAAAGCACACACTGATTCACACACACATGCATTTGCTGTACATTATCCGTGTGATTATCTGTTGTTGGGCTTCATTCTGCCACACAATCACACAAAAGTGAAGGTACAGCTTGTTCAGTTCTTCGAGAACAGGATGGTTAAGATACAGAGAGTGCGATGAGGAGCTGTAAGAGGAATTTAATAGGGGCTTCTTGCACAGTGGTTTGTCTTCAGTATTTGTAGTGGCGTTAAATCTGTGGCTGTGTGATAGGCTTCAAAGGGTAGATGGAGGCATTGGAGGAAAAATAATTATTATCATCATCATCATCATCAACATCAACATTAATCACACCTCACAAAATAATGTATTTTTATTCATGTAAAAAAAGCTTAAAATAAATTCAATTAAGAGCTGAAAGTAAAACTAAACTAAACATTAATATTTCTACACTGCAAAAAAATTGTGTTGGGGCAACACGAAGGAATTAAATCTGTGGAAAGTGGATTGAACATAAAACAATTAAGTTGTCGCAAAAAAACCTCACAAATTGTGTTTCAGCACATTTAAAATAAGTATTTTGATCAACAAACGTAATTTTTGAGTGTATTCTCCATTTATGTATGCTTAAAATGACAGTACAACATGCACTGACATACTATGTGGAAAACCTAAAAATACTAGCAGTAAATCTTATATACAAATACGCTTATTTTAAATAAGTAGTTTGAACAAACTGCATTTTTTGAGTGTATTCTCCATTTGAACCCTGACATTCTGATTGTGTGGAAAATAAAATAAAATAAAATACTGGAACATTTGTCCTAAAATAAAATAAAATAAAATACTAGAACATTTGTCCTAAAATAAAATAAAATAAAATAAAATAAAGACAAAGAATTAGAAAGAATTTTCATAGTGATGTCCTCAAATAACCTTTTAGTTAAAAGTTCTACAAATAATTATTTTTCATAGTGTTAGCAACATTTTAAACATCTAAATAATGATTTTTCCACTGCAAAAAACAACACACAAAATTAAAAATGTATTATGGAATTAAAAGTTTCCATAGCTGCCAATAATGCCAATAAAGACCCTTTATTGTTAAAACTGTACCAATGCAAACAGCTCAGGTTGGAAATTTTCAGTTTTGGATGAACTATATCTTTAAAACTTAATGCAAAGACATCTTTGATCTCTTGCACTCTGCACTTTATACCAAAGGCCAAAAGGACCAAAGGACGTTTTCTAAAAGCACAGACAAATGCAATGCCTTTTTTCAAAGTTGGCCCTGCTCCTGACCCTACAGGAGCCGAATAAAACTGTGTACGAGTTGGAAGAATGAAGAGTTATACAAGAGGTATTAAACAAGATTACACCAGACAGATGTGCCGACGCTCTGTAGGGGTGGAGAATGGGTGAAGATGACATTTTACTTCTATAAAATCACAGTTAACTAGAAAAAAAAAAAAAAAAAAAAAAACAGCACACACTTTTCGTATTAGTGGATTTTGCAGTGGAAGTGTTACATAATTACCATGGCATACTGTAGTTGTTTTCATCAGGCATGATGTGAGAAAACAAAACGTCTCAAACGCAAAGCTCTATTTTCCACTTCCAGAGAATGGCAGCTGAATACATTACTGACAGTTTATATTTCCAAGTGTGTCTCAGAGACGCCCGTAAGTGGTTATCAAGCTAGTCTGGTAAGCAAGGACACTCGTGTTTAAGAGCATCTAGAGAAATGGCTGAACAGCAGATGTAAAACATAATTACATATTATTTCATCTTGACCTTGCTAACGTCCTTTGTACCTGTATATCATTTTCGGTCCGCATAATGCCTCATTGTTTAAGGGAATGTTGCTAATGAAGCTAAAGAATGCAGATGCTGAAATGCCACATAGTTGAGCAAAAAAAAATAGCCCTATTCACCACTGTTTCATTTAAATAGGAATGAATTGTCGGATGAATTAAGTGACTGTAATAACCGATGTATGCTTGGTGATACTAATGGATGATCTGGATGGATCTAGTTTTTTATTTTTCCCTGAGTAGAGTTGGTTTTAAAGGCCCCATGAAGTAAAAATAAAGCTTTTTAGATGTTAGTATCAGTATTGTTAGTGTTTAGGATATCTAAAAGCTAGTGTGCTCCAAAATTCACGAAGTAAAACTGATATAAACATGCAAGGCTTGTAGTTTGTCACTTCTGCCTAAATGGATCAATGGTTTCATTCACGCCAGCTCATGCGTCAGTTTCTCATCAAATCATAAGCAATCAAATGCTCTCTAGTATCTGACATGCCCCGCCCCCTTCAAGACGCTTCTCATTTGCTTTTCATTTGATGCACTTGAGCTCAACCACTCTCACTGGCAGAGCTGTGATAAAACAAAATACTATTGGCTGTTTTTAAAAAAGAGGGAGGAGCTACACTATGTCCCACCCTCTCTTTGTGTTTTGGTTGAGATTACGTCAAACATCGAATAAAAATGCACTTTACGGGACCTTTAAACATTTCTTAAAGGGGATAGTTCACCCAAAAATTAACCATTCACTTGTCACAAACCTGTTTGAGTTTCTTTTTTCTGTTGAACACAAAATAAGTTATTTAAAAAATGTTGGAAACCTGTATCCACTGACTTCCATAGTTTTGGTGTTTCCTGAAGATGTCAGTGGTTACATGTTTCGAACATTTAAATACAACATAAAAAAAATTATTTTGTGTTCAACATAAAAAGGAAACTCATAAAGGTTTGGAATTACTTGAGGGCAATTAAATGGAGAGTAAATATAAAGGAGTAAATGTAAAATTTAGGGTGAACTATCCCTTTAAAGATATGTAGATTTTTTGATGAAATCTATCTGTGTTGAAGCGGTAGAATAAAAGATAGAATAAAATGCTTTTTTTGTTTAAAAGCAGAGGCTTGCCAGAAAATATTCTGAGGGCCGTCAAAATAAGAACTGAAAACTGAATATTGAGGGATTTTCTTTTTTTGTGCATCATTCCCTCATAGCAAAACTAATGATAAGAAGTTAACAATATTGTGGCTGGGCAGCATGGTGGCTCAGTGGGTAGCACTGTCGCCTCACAGCAAGAAGGTCGCTGGAAGAGTTGGTGGTTTATTCCGCTGTGGTGACCCCAGATTAATAAATGGACTAAGCCAAAGAAAAATGAATGAATGCATAAATATTGTGGCTGAAGCAGTCAAACTGATGTCAACAGAGAAAGACCACCACTCCAAACGCAGAAGCAAATGTAAGACTTTGATTAAAGATTACAATAAAAATAAAAATAAAATAAAATAAATTCCGGGCGACACGGTGGCTCAGTGGTTATCACTGTCACCTCACAGCAGGAAGGTCGCTGGTTTGAGTCCCGGCTAGGTCAGTTGGCATTTCTTTATGGAGTTTGCATGTTCTCCCAGTGTTTGCGTGGGTTTCCTCCGGGTGCTCCGGTTTTTCTCCACAGTCAAAAGACATGCCGTATAGGGACTAAGCCGAAAGAAAATGAATGAATGAATGAATGAATGAATGAATGAATGAATGAATAAATTCCAGTGGATTAACTTGCACATATTAATTATTCATCTGGGGCCGGTTGCACCAGAAGTGCGCACAGTAAGTTAAAACGTAGCCTAGTTGTGACGTAAAGGGACACTAACATACACACTACTAAATATTTTTGTGTTGTCTGAACTTAGTTTAAACCAGAAAATATTCTGAGGGCCATCAAATTAAGGTAAAAGTCATCAAAAATGCAGTCGTGGCTGGCAACTTTTTATTTAAAACGCTGATGGAAGTGAGTTAACAATCAAATGAGTGATGTTGATGTGCATGTTATATGCAGAAGCAAATAAGTTAGTGAGAAACATGTATAAGTAGTCAGATCAGGTGAAGATAAAACTTTTTAGAGCACACAGTAAATCTTTTTATACTGGTCTCTCGTGGGCTAAGCTTAAAAATTATAGCCTACCTACAATTTAGCTTACAATGATTATATGAGGATTTTGCTTAAAAAAATTAATTAATAAATAAATAAATAAGCTGGAGCAGAGATGAATGTTCTGTAAGGTAAAAGTCCAATCTTTTCCAGCTTTAATGAGAAATATTGATATATAAATTGTATTTGTTGGGTGGAGGATTCACAGAATGCTATTAAAATGTTGTTGTAAAATCCTAGACTTACTATCAGTCTCCTATGAGAGAGTATTTGTGTATAGTCATTTGTAATATGCATTGTACTCTGTCTGTCTGTCTGTCTATCTATCTATCTGTTTTTCTTTGTTTGTTTTTGTTTGCTAATTGACCTTGAGTCTGTAAATAAATTTTGAATGAATAAACGAATGCCCTGACATTTCTTGGTTTCGCCAGGATGACGCGTGTCATTTGATTAAGCAATTCATTTACCGTCATCCCCAGTGACCACACATAAACTGGACCTGCAGGATAGCTTTCAATATGTGTTGGTAAAAGAAACAACAAATTGGCAGTTTGGAGAACTTATAAGCACATCATTATTCTTCAGTAAATAGGGAGCAGAGGAAGGGTGAATGCCTCTTCTTTCACAGTCAGCCACGCATGGCGGAGGTAATCACACTTTCATTTCCAGGCCTAACAGTGTGCCATGCTTTAATGATTTTAATCAAACTCATTCACTCACTCTTTCAATAAACAAATATGAAGAGTCTGTTTTGATTTGCTTTCTTTTTTTACCTCGCCGCGAAGCCAAGGGAACATTAGAGGCGTGTTAGGAATTATCAAATATGTTTGCGTGTGTGTTTGTGTGTGTGTGCGGAATACATGATAATGCTATAATATGAACCAATCATTCTGCAGCCACTGTTGGTTCATCTTTTATTTTGGAGTTTCATTATGACCGGTGATTTATGTGTTCTTTTTGTGTACCGTATGATTGTCTGGGACTCATTTTGAAACACTCGACACACTGAATTTGTTTCAGGAAGAAATGCATTATCTAGGAAGAACAAAGAAAGCTCAATAAAAGTATCATGGTTTAGTATAAAACAGAAGCTGTGATTGATGGAAATGCGTTTAGCAATGTAAAAATCTTTGTATAAAGTCAGTGATAGCAGAATATTCACAAAATATTCAGAAATAATATCCTAATCAAAATACACTGCTTTTGAGAAGTCATCAACTGATTTTATTACATTTATAGCTAACTTTTGGGGACATTTTTGGATAATTTAAACTTTTCTATTGAAAGAGAGTCTCTGAATATTGCCTTCAGCTCGACCATAAGCTTTAATCTGAAGGCCCTCTGGTCTTTACCGACTCTAGAGATGATTATTTCTCCTCAGGGTTTATTCTTCTCAAACTAAACCTGGTCAAACCAGTCATATTTAGATCTGAACCGGAGCTCTGCAGTATTTTCTACCTCTTAAATTATATTATTTACCAATATTTTCTTTGAATAATATTGCAATTAACCCCTGATATTAATAAGGGACTAAGATGAAGGAAAATGATTGAATTAATGAATATTGTAAATAATATTATAATAGTAATATTTAATATTTGTTTTTAGCATCATGTATTTGTGCACTATACTACACTGTATGCAGTACAAATATATGATAATGTCTGTGACTATATTTTAAAACAAAACCTTTACATTTATATTTACATTTAATTTAGCAGATTCTAAAAATTCAGGGATGTTTTTAATTTACATACGCTTTCAAATTGCATTATGCCTCAGTGATCTCTGCTCCATCTATTTAAGATTACAAAATTGTAACAAAGGAAATGACATTGACATTTATAGATTATGTAAATCACGGTACAAATAATGAGCTGCCAGTATTTTGTACTCCCTCTGTTATTCTATGGATTTTTTAAAAACGTGTAATATTACTAAAATAAATAATAAATAATTAAATAAAACGCATAAGTACAAACCGATGCATTTGCATGATGCAAGTGCATTTAAAAAGCAATTTCAAAAAACTGAAAATAAAACATTTAAGTTTTGAACAGGAATGATTATGCGTGCTTAAACAATTTATTTAAAAACACTGAATGTTTTACAATTTAATAACTTTTATTGTAAATATTTGCCCAAAAACAAGACTACAAATTACATTTTATACATAGCCATACTAAAATATTAACTACTAATTCTTGCCTAAAGAAATATAACTCAAATGTAAAAAACATCAAATAAGTTATAATGTTAATATGAAGTATTAATATTAAAAAACATTTCACTACAACAAGACATTTTTTTCATATTATATTATTAATGATAAATTGGCAGCTTCTCTGGGATATTTAGCAGTTTTCTTGAACAAACACTTATTATTATTATTATTGTACATAACCTTTTTAAAAAATGTATTTGTCTTTTCTTGTGTTTCTCATTGTGTACAGTACAAAAGATCTGTACATTTTTATTATTTTTTTTATGTTTCCTGCTGCTTTTGCACATTTATTTATAATCAAAGCTGGTTGGATTAATGAATGACTCCGCTAAATGAGAGAAAGACACCAAAGTCACATAGGCACACACACACGCGCACACACACACACACACACACACACACACACACACACACACACACACATCTGTGCTGACACTTGGCACGGGTGTGTAAGAGCAAACACACACACACGCATACACGTGCACACACACACACTGCTTACTCTAATGCACAGTTAAGCTGCATTCCTGGAAGACATTTTATGTGCATTTGTGTGTCTTTCTCTGTCTGTGACTATCTATGCCTTGTGCACCCTATAGGAGTTCATAATTTCATAAACCGTTTTCCTACGTTCTGACATTTCACAAGGAGCTGCGGCACAATTATAAATGAGATAAATATCAGACTAATTATCGTTGTCAGCGCAACCAAATACGCATTACTGTATGCCAGAGAGAAAGACAATAAACAATGGCAAAACAAATCAGCAAAGAAAAGACAGTCCATACAGTACCAAGCCACACTTGTGATAATTAATGTTCTGCAAAACTTTTTTTTTTTCCAGGAGTACAAACCGAGTCTGTAGAGACTGAAGTGGATTTTCCGAAGTTGGTTCATGAAACAAACCATTTATAGACACAAAAGGATCCCTTTATGCATTCCCAGTGTACAACTTTTATGTTCGGCTGTAATAAGTTTTTCGAAATGGCTCTGACAGGCAAAGAATATTATTAGCATCTACCTAGAAGCAATTTGGAGATGCTCTAGTGTCACAGACATAAATATTTAATGAACCAGTGTAAAAGGTAAAAATGTAACTATGAGACGGACAGGTGCGCAGGGCCTCTCGTAAACCACACACACACACACACACACACACACACACACACACACACACACACACACACACACACACACACATTTCACAGTCAAGTGTATGTCGTTTTGGCTACTAATTATGTGTTTTGCATTTTCCTGAGAGAACTGGCAGTAGACCAGGCGGAAGACGCAAGGGCATTTATTTATTTATTTTTTTTGTCATTGGGCTGCTGTTCTGGTGAAAGAAAAACAGAAATTCAAAGAAAGAAATTCAAAACAAGTCATATCTACCTCACATTCTT
>CAIGQV010016735.1:8029327-8042683 GCA_903798115.1 Danio jaintianensis | reverse complement strand
CACGCACGCACGCACGCACGCACGCACGCACGCACGCACGCACGCACGCACGCATGCACACAAATAAATAAACAAATAAATAAATAAATAAATAATGCATACTTTGGATCAACTTAAGGGTGAATAAATGAACCCCGAACCATTTTGAACCTCGGATAAACAAAATCAAATCAATTTCATTTATTACATTTTTCTTATCTGCACAATGAAGACAAAAATGACAGCAATCCTTGCTTTAAATTAAATTAAGCTGAGTGCTTAAACTGGCAGAAAACATAACTAAAGTATATGCTTATAATAAACAGCATTGGTGTGGACATTAATACAGTTATTCATTATCATTACATGTATCTGCAGTCCCTGTAAACGGGTCTTACTCTGGTAAAGAGTAAGGCTTTTTTAATCAGTTTCTACCAAGCAGTTTCAGACATATATATTTATATATATATATTACATGCGTATGAAATGAAGATTTAAAGTGGTCTGAAACACAGGAGGTAATTGTGCTTATTGAAGGAATGTGTGAGCAAATTAATGGACATGGCTGGTGATACTAGTGTGAAGGGAAGACAAATTCATTTTCAGCAGCTAGAAGCTCGGTTATCTTTATTGAGCAGACTCACAGACAAATTAGGCTCTACTCCTACTCCTGTGTGTGTGTGTGTGTGTGTGTGTGTGTGTGTGTGTGTGTGTGTGTGTGTGTGTGTGTGTGTGTGTGTGTGTGTGTGTGTGTGTGTGTGTGTGTGTGTGTGTGTGTGTGTGTGTGTGTGTGTGTGTGTGTGTGTGTGTGTGTGCGCGCGCGTGTGCTCATAAACAATCAGTCACTGCTTTAATGTTAGAATACAAAGTTTTTTTTTTTCTTTCTGTGATTTTCTAGCATGCAAGTGTTACAAATACGGCCACTTAAAACTCTGTTGATTTTTTTTAAATGAAATAATTTCATTTAAAACCATTTTCACACTTCTGCTAGTTTAATTTGCCCACTAACAATGTCAAACAATACAGTAGGTAGACATGCAGCACATGAAAATCCTTTTTCCTCCACAATGTTATTTTTGCCACATCTCTAATAATAGCGAACTTACATTTGCATTTACTGGAAACTACACGATAAAAATGGTCTGTTCTAAAGACTTTTTTTTCATACATTATAAAAGACTCATATTGAATCACAAACAAGCTGTTTAACACTTTTGTCAAGTTGCTAAACAATTACGCAATTATTAAATCAAATCAGTGGTAAAATTGGTGGTTGTGGTGGAAAATACTCATAATTTGTACACAAATTAGTTCTAATAATTAGTGATAATATATATTATACATACTGAATTTTGAACTGGTTTATGATTATGTAACCATTTTTTAGGTAATCGTGTTAATCACAAATCAAACATTGTTTGTTTGTTTTATTACCTATATATTTGTATGATTAATTTTTATGATTAATATAAATTTTTTATTAATATATGTACAGTGCCTATAGAAAATCATCATACCCCTTTGAAATAATTACTTTGATTTCAGACTGTATGACAAATATATCAAAATAACCAAATAACTTTTCCACCCTTTGGAAAATTTTGGTAGCCTTCTTCTAACCTGTGCCTTTCTACAACTTTATCCAGAAGGTCTTTAGAAATCAGGGTGTAATGTAGTTAATGGTATAGATTTTCACAGGGTATGATGATTTTCTATAGGCATTGTATAATATTATTAATAATATTTAAATATTAATATTTTTATTTACAAAAAAACTAAATCGAACATGGCTTTATCTTTTAGTAAAACATAAAATTAAAAAAATAACAATAAATTATTAACAAAAAAAACTCACTCCCATCCCGGACGAGCCCCCGCGTTATTGAAATAAATTATTAATTGTATTTTTGTGTTTACTTTTTAGAGTTATTTTAAAGAGCACTGTTTTTAGTTATATCAACAAATGAGTTCATGAAGAAAGAAAATCAGATATGTTTGAAATGACACAAGGCAGATTGTATGATATTAGATTTTCAATTCTCACCTTCAGATTGGAAAGTTGAGTCACAATGCACACATGCAGTGTATAAAAGTATTACGCCCCTCATGGGTTGTTATTAAGCAAGGAATTTTTTGTGACATAACAGTTTATAAAAGTTTTGTGTGCCATGAAAGTGGAGAAAACAATTGGAAGACAACATCAAACACAACAATAATATAGCACCAACCTGATTTCACCAAGTAGGACATGTTCCTGGAGTAACATCTATGTTGATCCTGGAACAACATTCCAATCAGCCAATCAAAGTTTAGGGATATGTTTACAGTTTATGTTAAGTTTAGACTTACGGTTAGCTTTATGCACTTCTACATGATTTTTATCCAACTATTATTCCCCTCTGATTTTGGGAATAATTTACAGTTATGGTTGGGATTAGGGGTAGGGAATGGGTATGGATTTTCCAACAAAAATGATGTTCCAGGATCGCATCGTGATGTGCATAAAATACAAAGATAAGGCACTTTGTATTGTATGCACAATTTGACCCTCATATTAAAAACAAAAACAAAACAAAAAAATAGAAAACTGTTAGTTTCAATAAAAGTCAACCCATTAACATGCACAAAATCCCTATAGTTGAAACACACACACATACTCACACACACACTATCAATTACATGGGCGAGACATGTGTGGAAATGTTCTCTTTAAGCTCTTTAATGAAGTCATCTATATTTGTTAAGTCAGGCCGTTGTTTCGCAACCTTGCAAAGGTCATGGAAAGTAGTGTGCGATGTACTGCGACAGATAATGTATTTTCTCCATTGCTCTCTGTCTGGCCTCTGTGCGCTTATAAAGAGAGGGAGTGGCAATGCTTCACCCTGATTAGCATACTAAACGCCATCACAATCGATATGCTGATTAACTCTGAAGCCCTTGATGGTAATCTCATTCACAGATAATTCAATATGGCTCTTATCTGAGAAAGGCATCCCCCTTCAACAACTTTGTGTAAGGTCCCCATGTAGATATCTGGCATAAATGGTTTGGCAAAAGTGAAGACATTAATTACCCACAAATAGAGGACAAACTAGTCTCTTTATCGCTCACAATCGCTCCTGGTCACCATCTTTTTCTCTGTCCTCTGTTGGACAAAAAATAGTTGTGTGTATCTAAAGTTTGGCTTCTCAGAGTGAATGTTAATTGGACAGACATCAATATATTGATTGATAAAGAAATAAAGAAATTACTTTTTTTATATAAACTGACTAAATATGCTCCCCCAATATACAGTTGAAGTAAAAATTATCAGCCCTTAATATTTTTTTTTCTTTTTCAAATATTTCCCAAATGATGTTTAACAGAGCAAGAAATTTTTCACAGTATTTCCTATAATATGTTTTTCTTCTGGAGATAGTCTTATTTAGTTTTATTTAAAAAATAAAAAGCAGTTTTTATAAAAACAAAAAAAACAAAAAACATTTTAAGGTCAAAATTATTAGCCCCCTAACAACATATTTTTTCGATTGTCTACAGAACACAGTGAGCTCTATTTTAACGATCAAATCGCAAAGTCTAAGGCTCATGGCGCAAAAGCATTAAGGGCGTGTCCGAATGCACTTTTGCTATTTTAAGGATAAAATTACGCTTTGCGCCCCGGTGCATGGTCTAACTGGGTTGTGCTTATTCTCTTAATGAGTTATGGGTGTGTTTTGAGCATAACGTGCATTAAACCAATCAGAGTCTCATCTCCCATTCCCTTTAAGAGTCAGTTGCGTCACGTCATGGCACATTTGCTATTTACACAGCGGACTTTGTAAGTGGAAAAACTGAATGCTTCACTAGCGAGAAAACAGTTAAATAGACCATGTACAGCGTGAGGATAAAGAATGAGCCTCCTCCATTCGGCTTCTTTACTTTCTCTTTACTTTACTTTTACTCTTTACTTTACTCCTTTACTTTTCCGGAGTAAGGAAACAGTGGAAACTCACTTCACTATAAAACATCCATTAGCCTATATATTTAATTTCGTTTGTTAAGCGCAAAGATTTGTTTCAAAACTATTTCTAAATTCAGTTCTAACTTCCAGCAAACGAATAAATGAACAATAATAATGAAGTGTGATCAAAAAACCGAGTTATATCCAAACACACGTCCTATTCTTATGCCCCATACGGTGTTATTAAAACAAATATAAATACGCATATAATAAAAAATACTGCTAATAATAACATTATACAAATGCAGATTGTCATGAATAAACTGAAAAAAGCCCAGCCGACATAAAGATGGCATGGAGGCAGTGGTTTTTATATTTATGTAGAAAATAATAAATTTTGTAACATATTAATCCTTTATTTTTTTTCATATGTAAAGATATCTGTGTATGGCTGTACATCCTGTGTGTATTAAGCAATTTGTATGCGCAGTTCCTCAAAATAGCAATGCTCCAACAATACGGCTTAACACACATGCTTTTTTTAGACCAGCACACCCATGAGTCCACAAAGTGGGGCAAATGGATTTGCTATTTAAACAATGTGGCGCAAAACGTGAAAATTAGGGTTGTGCTGGTCTGAAAATAGCAACAAATCACGCCATACACATCTTGCGCCTTATGAGTGGGTGTGTGATAGGACCCAATGACTTGCCTAATTACCCTATGTTCTTTCTGTTAAACAGAAATTGGGGAAAAATACAGGGGTGGCTAATAATTCAGGGGGGCTAATAATTCAGGAGGGCTAATAATTCTGACTTCAACTGTATGTAAAAATAAACTGATTTAAACAACTTGACGCACTTTCTATAGATGATGCCATCAAGATGCATCAAAACTGTTTAACTGACAAATAAAGTGACGGATGCAAAGTATTGCACAATATTTTGACATGCAACACATCTGCCTTTGAACATTAATGTCCTATGTGTCATCAATAAAATTCACAAGTTTAACAAGCATGCTACTTTTCAAGACATATAAAATAAATGTGTCAGTTTTAATTAAACATTGCACCATCACTGTTGGTAATATGGCATCGCATATGGTCAGACATTTACGTGTGATTAGATTACTATAATTATTACCAAGTTTACCAAAGTCAAAAGCTCAAATGGAGTTACATGATTTTTGACCAGTAAATGTCAGATGTTATTATTATTATTATTATTATTATTATTATTATAAATAAAATTAAATAAATAAATATATTTGATATACGCTATTTATATCAAATATATTTATTCATTTACTTGTTTATTTATTTATTTATAATAATAATAATAATAATAATAATAATAATAATTATAATAATTATAATAATTATAATAATAATTATTATTATTATTATTATTATTATTATTATTTTATTTATTTATTTATTTTTATTAGCTTAGCTTATATCAAATCTTGTCTGGCATATTAATTAAAAAAAATAATTTAATTATAATATACTAAAGTTTTTTCACATTTGTCACAATTTCACCCCTTATTTTTATATTTTGTTTTCACAGTTATTTAGAAAATTAAAACAGACACTTATTGACACATAAGCTTTCTATGCATCTTTTTTGTCAATTTAATTTGATGTGGACACCATTATTAGTAACAGGCTATGCAGTTTATTGTAGCTGCAGTGTGTGGGTGCTCAGTTTCCCCTGTCCTTGAATATATTTGGCAAAGACAACAACAGATAAAGTGCTATCCAAAGTTTATTTTAGACAGTACTGGCTATGTCTAGATGACAAATGCTAGACTGCGCTTATGTAAACATGACAGCTATGTACAAAAAAATAAAAAAATAAATAAAATAAATCCTTTTTGAAAGGTTTTGCATTAATGCAGCACTGTCAAAATGGTCCAAGTTCAGAAGGATGAGTTAAAATTACTAACATTTCTGTATAATCAATGCCAGGCCAGTATTTCACGATGACACTCAGTATCGTAAGCAGCACAAATACAATCCTGTGACCGACCACTGTTGATTTGGATGTCGAGTAGTTGCACATGGATACACACAAAATACAAACGCACGTCATTATTTTTACATTATCACACTTTTGTTGTTTAAAATGATGATAAAAAAATGCACACGCCCCCCCCAGTAACTTATCAATATATGAATAAATAATGTGATTTTCTACAAATAAAGCATGAGCACACATTGCTTTGCATCTTATAAACACAACCAAGCCTTAAAAATACACTGTGGACCACCCCTTTAAAAGTGCTGTTACTGTATAAATTAAAGCACTGAAAAAGAAATAGTTATACATTTTGGTTGAAAACTGTGTAAATACCCCCAAATATAATTGCACCTATAAATGTTTTTTTTAATTCCTTGAGTATTCCTTGAAAATTGCGAAGGATACACAGTTTTCAGATTTTATTTATTTATTTATTTATTTATTTATTTATTTATTTATTTATTCATTCATTCATTCATTCTCCTTCGGCTTAGTCACTTAGAACATGCAAACTCCACACAGAAATGCCAACTGGCCCAGCCGGGACTCGAACCAGCAACCATCTTGCTATGAGGTGACAGTGCTAACCACTGAGCCACCGTGTCACCCCTATTTATTTATTTATTTACTTATTTATAACATTTGTTGTATAAAAGCCTATTACACTTTCAGTAAAAACACATAAATAAAAGAAATCCGTCACTGGGTTTGTACCATTTCAAAATGTAAAAAGTTTTGCACCTAAAGGGTCCATATTGTAACCTAAAAAGTACAAAATGCACATTTTGAAAATGTAGTGCTCCAGCGACAGCTTCAAAACACTCCTAGAGTCAAAAAGCATCTAACAAAAAAAATGTATTCAGTCACTTCATTTAAATTTGTAATCCAAACAAGGAGAAACAGCCCAAACTGTAAGCAGCAGACAGACTTTATAGACAACAAAACATATGTTACAAAACATAGTCAATTCTCTCTATCTATATTATACAGTATTGACAGATTATTGTTCTTGATAACAATTCACAAAAGAAAAAAAAAAAATCTATTTTCTGAGAGAAACCACAGGGACGCCAGACGTCATCTTGCTCTTCAGGGCCATTTCCTTCCTAATGACTTTCTAAAGCCATTCAGCCGATATGAGACAAGAAATGAACACCAGCCGAAGAAAAACAAGAAGTGACTGTGTAAGTGTGTGTATGCGTGTGTGTGTGTGGGGCAGAGTGTGCGCTTTTTTAGAGCAGCCACCCTAACAATGTTTAATTGTGTCAGTAAAGTGGGACAGCATTGCAATGTGACCTTCCAAAGGCTCAAAACCAATTCTACTTTCAGAGAGAGCGAGAGTCTTCAGCAAGCGGATACCATGTATTCTCATTACGACTGGTGTCATGGAGCTCGCAGAACAACGGCCTACCGCGGCGAATGTGTCAATTCACAGCCAGAACTGTTTCAAATAGGCATTCGGGAGTCCAGAGCCGCAGTAATTCATGTTTGTGTAACCGTAGCCAAATTATGCGAGACAGGACGAGTCTGAACATCTGACATAACACAAATATAGCTCTGCGCCGCTGATGGGGAACTTTTTTTACAGATCAGAGGGCCTCTGCGAGATCAGCGAGACAAACAGAAAATCTGGTCGGAAGTTTTATTCAAACGTGACTCTTTGTGAGCGGGGTGACAGCTTGTGAGCCCCCTGTTAAAACTAAGAGAGCATGAAAGTAGGTCACCCTCCTGAGACGCCTGCTTTTGGGCTATTGAGCATTCTTTCTGAATGTTCTTCCAGGTCCCGGTGTTTGATTGGTGATCTTTCGATTCTAGTGTCGGAAGTCTGGGTTCGACATGAATGTGATGTCATAAATGTTTTATGCCTTTTATTTTTTTTATTTTAGGGAGCTGTATCAGTGTGATGCCATTAACAGTAAACACAAAATGTGCTAAAGTATTCCTCGTTTACTTTAAATGTGCCGTATGTACGTTTTTGACTCTTCTAAAACATAAAAATACCATAATATGTTTGCAGATATTTAGGAAACATGCTTGTTTATCTGAAAAACAATGCTAAAGTCAGTTATTCTCTTTTGAAGATGTGCGTCCTGTGTCAGAATGTCTGTTTTTGCTTTGGTCTCTATAACCAGCCCACCGCCAGTTTACCCAATTATATTTCAGCACTCCGGGCTGCCTTGGTGGAAAACGCACCGTATTTCATTTCAGTCTTGAAGGCTGCTTTAATGTATGAGACTGTGGCTGAAAACGTGACATCTGGAGGACAGCAGCAGCCTCCGAAATGAGACGCAGATTCAGAGTTATAAAAATCCACATTATGCCAAGTTCAGACTGGATGATTTTCAAAATAGTGGCGTCACAGATGTTTTCACACTGCATGACTATCTGGGGCAGCATTCCGTCGCTGCTGTGTTTACACTGCAAAATGGATCGGCGACATGGGGTTTCACACTGAATGACTTTACAATAGGAGAATAGCCGACAACTTTGTCTCAGTCCACAAACTACGTCTCATGACCAAAAACACACAAAAAGTGACATGGAAACAACGCGAGGTCACATCGTATATATTTTGTTATTAACTACATAATGAGAAAGAAGCCTTTAGTGGGGTAGAAAATGTACTTATTTTGCTCACCTGGGTTTTGAGGGGAATTAGCAATTTCTCTTAAACTTTTTTTTCGACCCGGTTGTGGTATTGCTCAGATGACACGCCAAACAGACACGGGTGCTCCTGCTGAATTTCCACTATTTTTTTCTCTATTTCTTGGGTCCAATTAGACCGAAAAGAAGCACTTTTAACTTCTCCCCCAACCTTCCTGCAAATACCTATACTAGTGGATGCTGCTCTTTTATTGGCTGTAGGTAATCTCCCATGTTATTTTCATAAAATGGGGGGGGGGGGGGGGGGGGGGGGATTTCAGAGGGGGGTAAGTTGCCTGGAGTTGAGGGCTGATATTAATATTACAAACGTAAACATTAGCTGAACACCATACATTGTAACACTGTGTCCTAACAACACGTAACATGACAAGATTCCAGCGACAGGCAATTTGACTGCCTGCCTCATATGCAACATGACAGAAACATTTAAATACATCCATTCATAAGCACAGAGTAGTGCACTGCAGTCCAATGGAATGGTAAGGTTTACAATTATACATATTGTTTTGATTTTGAACTGCAATACCTACTTCAACCACTAGAAACATACGAACTGCACCTTTAAACCTGCTTTCTATACATATACACTAGGGCTGCACAACGTATTGTTGCAGCATCGCTATCATAATGTGTGTATCCGCTAATCGTCACAGGATTGCAATGTCGAGTCTGGATTTTAGTTCACCAGACACCATAGTTCATAACATTGTGCCAAGTTTAACCACAATAGAGTGAAAGTTTATCATTTGCATGTATGTTTAAGGCCTGTGACTGCACATTTTCATTTTAACAAAGACTATTCATTCATTCATTTTCCTTTTGCTTAGTCCCTTTATTCATCAGGGGTCGCCACAGCGGAATGAACCGCCAACTTATCCAGCATATGTTTTACACAGCGGATGTCCTTCCAGCTGCAACCCAGTACTGGGAAACATCCATACACACTCATGCACACACATACACTACGGCCAATATAGTTTATTCAATTCACCTGTGCCGCATGTCTTTGGACTGTGGAGGAAACCAGAGCACACGGAGGAAACCCACGCCAACATGGGGAGAACATGCAAACTCCACACAGAAATGCCAATTGACCCAGCTGGGACTCGAAGCAGCGACCTTCTTGCTGTGAGGCGACAGTGCTAACCACTGAGCCACCGTGTTGCCTAACAAAGACTAATTGTATTGAATTATTTACACAATAAAGACTACAGTGTTACCTAACCCAACGACTATGGAACCCAACTGTTGCGCTCTACTGAGGCAGAAAAGCGTACACATAAATAAACTAAAAAGTTCATAAACAAATTATATAAAGAGTATCTAAAGAATGAAACCAGAAGTATTTTTTTTTTAAATACCGATTTGTTCAGAATACAAATATTCTGATTTGTTGTGATTAAAACATGAAAATATGACACCTTTTTCTGTTATTAGAAAAGCTCTAAATGACAGCATTTTAATTTTAATTTTGGAAGAAATGTCATCAGTAGTTCACAGAATAAAACCAAAAATAATTGGGAATTAATTAAGCATCAGTTTATTAATTAGTACTTGTGTTATGTCATTGAGTTACAAAAAATATTTCGCATATCAGGGAACAAACAGGAATAATTAGTCAGAATTAAAGGGGCACTGAGTACTTTTTGTCCTCATTAAAATGTATCACAAAGAAAAATAATGAATTGTACTTTTGTGATATCTGTCTATAATTGTTAAAACACTCCAGAGACGTGATTTACATGGAAAAGGATGCCTCAAAGCGGACACATTGTTAAACTCACATGACCAGCTGAGATGATGTGTTTTATCTGAGCAGTCCTTATTATCAAACACTTTAAATAATGAAATAAATTCATCATAGCTGCTGGGTTTGAGCCCATTACCATATCAGTGTAACATACACAGAAAAGAAAATGCAGAGCGCACTTTAAAGATTGTGACCATGATTAATTTGTTTGAATTGTAATTCCTGTCATTACAGTTCATTTCGCCTCATGAGATATTGTCAAAAATCAGCTCCCCTTTGGAAATGAATGTTTTTTGTTTTATCTACCGACACAATATTGAGTCAGAAAACAGTATGGACAATTTAACAAAAAGAAAATAAAAACATAATAATTTTAAAGAAGCTCCATAAACCATTTTTAAATGCAATCATATCACACATGAATGCACTCTAACAAAATCCTGAATTGTTGTAACCCAACATTAAGTCAGATATACGTAGACAAACCAACAGTTTGGTTAAAATTTTTTATGTAATTGAAATAAATAAATAAATAAATAAATAGTTTTGGGCCATCAATGCTGGGCCACCAAACAACCAAATAAACCAGAAACAATTCAAATATTTTATAGAAAGCCATTACCATTAAAAAAAAAATTCTGAATTGTTGTAACCCAACATTAGGTCAAATATACGTAGACAAACCAACAGTTTGGCTAATTTAATGTAATTGAAAAAGGTTGGGTTTGTACATATTTGAAGTACACAAACCCAGCATTTTTTAGAGTGTACACTATATACAGCTTTGGCAAATACATACATACGAAAATAAAATAAAATAAAATAAAATAAAATAAAATGTTAATTTAAATAAAGAAAGAAATTAAATAACTTACTTTTTTTTTAATAAAATATAACAACAAAAAATAAAATAAATGTAAATTTAAATAAATAAATAAATAAATAGTTTTGGGCCACCAAAAAAACAAATAATTCAATTATTTTATAGAAAGCCATTACTACACCTGCATCTGACAACTCTAAAAAAACTTTCTAAGAACTAACCAGAAAGCCCACAAACATTTAGCCATGGTAACACTGCAAGCATAGACAAACCACAACACACATTATTGTCAGCGGTTGTATTCAAATTGGACAACATAATGAGTGTTTGGTGCTGTAGTAAATGAATCAACTAATTGTGAACAATAAATACTCAAGACACCTGACAGTAACTTATTAAAGTATTTCTCAGCTTTTTAAATGCATTTATAAGTCCTGAATCTGTATAGTGCACACGACTTAAACTATTCAATTTACCATCTATAGTAAGCATACTAAATTTAAGAGTACAAATGAAACAATGATGACTATGCAAACTTTGCAAAGCAGCTGTTAGAGAAATAGATTTTTAAAAATCTATAGTAATATAAGCTCATTTAACAACTATAAAAAATCTAATATTATTTTATACGTTATTTATTAGATCACTTCTATAGATACATTGAGCCCTATCATACACCCGGCGCAATAAGGCGCAAGACGTGTATGGCATGATTTGTTGCTATTTTCAGACCAGTGCAACCCTAATTTTCACGTTTTGCTCCACATTGTTTAAATAGCAAATCCATTTGCGCAACTTTGTGGACTCATGGGTGTGCTGGTCTGAAAAGGAGGTGTGTTAAGGCACATTGTTGGTACGTTGCTATTTTGAGGAACTGAAATAGACTGCGCCATTGACCAACTAAAAGCTGGTCTAAAGTTCAGCGCTTACACATTGCTTATTAAACATAGGATATACACCAATACACAGACATCTTTACATATGAAAAAAATTAAAAGGATTAATATGTTACAAAAATTATTATTTTCTACATAAATATAAAAACCACTGCCTCCATGCCTTCTTCACCTCGGCTGGGCTTTTTTCAGTTCATTCATGACAATTTGCATTTGTATAATGTTATTATTAGCAGTATTATTTATTATATGCATATTTATATTTGTTTTAATAAAAACAAGTTTAGATTTCTCCACCTGTCGGGATTTGGAGACGTATGCGTCACTATGGGGCATGACCACACTTCATTATTATTGTTCATTTATTCGTTTGCTGGAAATTAGAACTGAATTTAAAAATAGTTTTGAAACAAATCTTTGCGCTTAAACAAAATTAAATATGTAGGCTAATGGATGTCTTCAGTGGAGTGCGTACAACACCATTTCCTTATCCACGAAAGTAAAGGAGTAAAGTAAAGATTAAAAGTAAAGTAAAGAGAAAGTAAAGAAGCCGAATGGAGGAGGCTCGCTCCTTATCCTCGTGCTGCAGATGGTCTGTTTAACTGTTTTCTCTCTAGTAAAGCGTAAAATTTTTCCACTTACAAAGTCCGCCATGTAAATAGCAAATGCGCCATGGTGCGACGCAACTGACTCTTAAAGGGAATGGGAGATGAGACTCTAATTGGTTTAATGCACGTTATGCTCAAAACACACCTATAACAAATTAAGAGAATAAGCACAACCCTGTTAGACCATGCACCGGGGCGCAAACCATATTTTCGTCCTTAAAATAGCAAAGTGGATTCGGACACGCCCTTAATGCTTTTGGACCATGCGATTTAGACTTTGTACCTAGATCGTTAAAACAGAGCCCATAGTGTGATGTAGAAAACTGCATTACTTTAAGTCTACATATGAATGATGACTATGCAAACTTTGCAAAGCAGCTATTAGAGAAATATTTTTTATATATTATATATATAGTAATATAAGCTAATTTAACAACCTGTTTTATTGACTTCTAATATTTAAAAAAATCTAACATTATTGTATAAGTTGTTTTATTAGCTTGCTTCTATATATACTGTGATAAAACTGCATTAGATTATGATTAGATCAATATATTAAAGGAATAGTTTACTAAAAAACATTTACTAAAAATCATTTACTCTTCCTCATTTGGTTTTAAACCTTTATTTGAACACAAAAGGAGATATTTTGAAGAATGCTGGTTGTTGGGA
>CAIGQV010016735.1:7998730-8019327 GCA_903798115.1 Danio jaintianensis | reverse complement strand
TTTTTTTCTTTTTGAAAAAAGAAGATGAAAAAAGTACTGTTGGTGCAGTTCTGCTTGAAATTGTTTCATAGAAATTTTAGGTACACGTACGTAGAATGCTTGACCATCCAGATTTTAACCTCGACTTAAGAACAGTTATAAATCTCTGGTTGGTGAATATAATAGTTTGGAGGAATATAACTCTCTGGAGTCTGGAAGTGTTCACACAAAAGGTCAGAGAGGTAGGAAGAGTCAAGACCATTTAAAGATTTAAACACAAGCAAGAGCACTTTAAAATCAATACTAAAGTAAAACCTGGAGCCTATGTAGAGACAGCAAAAACAGGACTGATGTGTTCACCCTTGAAAACATCATTCATTCATTCATTCATTCATTCATTCATTCATTCATTCATTTTCCTTCGACGTAGTCCCTTATTTATCAGCGGAATGAACCGCTAACTATTCCAGCATATGTTTTACGCAGCGGATGCCCTTCCAGCCACAACCCAGTACTGGGACACACCCATACACTCTCACATTCACACACACTCATACACTACAGCCAATTTTGTTCATCCAATTCACCTATAGCACATGTTTTTGGACTGTGGGGGAAACCGGTGCACCTGGAGGAAACCCATGTCAACACGGGGACAACATGCAAACTCCACACAGAAATGCCAACTGGCCCAGCCGGCACTCGAACCAGCGACCTTCTTGCTGTGAGGCGACACTGAGCCACCGTGCTGCCTTTGAAAGCATCATGATAAGTTTAATTAGTTTTTTTATCAAAAGTGTTTGAACTTCAGTAATGTCTTGCTGTTTTAGTCTTTATGGGGTTTTTTATAGTTCTTTATGGACTTTTGACAAAAAATATTATTTAAAATTCATCATTTCATATATATTGGTTTGCTCAATCACTCCAAAAAGAAACATTTCTGTGATAGCTTTTGCACCTGAGAGTGATCTAATTTTAGTAGCCAATATTGTATGTATTAATTAAAACATTTAACTCTTTTCTAAATTTCTTATCAATTTTGTTGTCAATTTCTCTTTTAGAATCAAACTTATTCTCTTTTCCTTTCAACATCCATTAACAACGAAGCCCCCTATTGCCCGTACTTTAAGCAACTATGTGAAATTTGTGAAGTTTCATTAACTGATAATTTAAGTATTATCAAATCCTTTTTTTAAAGTGTGTTTGGATTAAGAAACTGAAATTTCCTTCAGGTTTGCTGAATATCAAAGCTTGTATAACTTTAATGCTTTTATCAATCACTCTTTATTGCTTCAAATTCCTACATAAACTTAATTTGTGCACTTTTAGACTGATTTAAGTCCAAGAAACTCTAAACTAGAAAGTTACTCATACTCAACAGAAAGTTTAAAGGAGGCCATACTAACTTACTAACTAGATAGATAGATAGATAGATAGATAGATAGATAGATAGATAGATAGATAGATAGATAGATAGATAGATAGATAGATAGATAGATAGATAGATAGGTTAATTTATACATTTAAACTCGCTCACTGCTTATTTTCTGCTTTATAAAGGGACGCCACAGTGGTTAAACTAAAATAACAACTATTTTGAAGTCATTCCAAAAGTAACACCAAAGAGCGTAAAATAAATTCACACATTACCCAGCCATGCATGCTGACAAACAGCTTTCTCCAGGTATTACAGACCTCCTCGGTCCAAAGCACCAGCAGGCCCTGTGCTTGGTTCTGTATGAGTGGGTCATTGACAGACAGGGAGAGAAGTCTCAACGGGAAAAGCTGCCTGGTCTCTGTGGTCATCATTATAATAGCAGTGAAGCAGTAATGATCATTGTAAACACTGTACAGGAGGGAGCATGTGCAGAGCCTGGCGTTCACTAGAGACATCACAGTCTGTTCATCAGTGATCATATAAAAGCACACACACACAAACACTACGCGGCAGGGAGGCCTTGTTTTCATCCCCATCCGCTGCTCTCGTGATTTTTTTTTCTTCCTCCCTCCCGGTGTGATTTATCTCTCTACTGCCCTTCCTTTCATTTTGTCTCCGCGGAGCCGTCACCGCCGTGATTTGTGCTCTGTTCTCCACCGATGCATCTTAAATTATCACCGTCTGTTATTAAACGGGAGCACTTAGAGCGTTTGTGGCGGCGTATCACGCGCGCGCACACACACACACGCGCGCAGTCAGGGTGTACCTGCGGTGTCAGCTGTTGGCTGTGGGCTATAAAAATGGCAGTGTAAGCAAATCTGATCGGGATTTAAAAACAGCAGCCGCGCCGTACCGCCCATCAAGAATCAATCACGGTGTGCGATGCCATCAAACCCGTGCGGAGAACGAACGCCAGGCCGCATATGTGTGTGTTCGTGCAGGTGGAGCGGCTGGAGGAGTGTCTGCAGATGCTGAGGGGGTTTGTTTGATTGCTTGTTTGCTTGTAAAAAAAAATATGAGTCAGACTGGCTTTCTTTTGCAAATAATAAATCTAAATTTTTGTTTAAAGTCGGAATGAAATCAAAATGTACTCTGATTATTTGTATATGTATACTTAGTGTTTGTTATAAGCGATGTGTCTGTGCACTTCATTATTTTGTATGAATTAATTTGCCCTCAGAATCTTTAATCAAACATCATAACCTTCTCTCCCCCATCAAAATGACTTTTTTTCCACTTATGGTCACATGGAACGCCTCAAGGATGGAGTTATCAGTCCTTTTGGGTCTCGTTTCTGCTCTACCTTCATCCAATCATCAATCTCCTTTCATTTTGTTAGCAACGCCCATCTTCCAACGATTCAATCGGAATCATGCACCAACCCTACATTTTTTTCCTCATTTCAGGACCGTGGAAGTGGATGTATGTCATGATAGAGGAAAAAAAAAACTTGCGTTTCATTAATATTTGATTTCCTCCAAAAACAAATTTATTGGTATTTGTCAATGGTGGCCAATCATTCTGGAAGTGAACTACAGTTACTTTTGTTTCTATTTACATTTTTATTTTTTTTCCAAACAAATTCATTGGGATGTACTCAGTTTTGCACCATTATTATTATTTTTTATTACTTTGTTAGAATTTTTTTATTTTATTTTAGATTTTTCGATTTATTTTTCGATTTTCGATTACATTTTAGATAATTTTATTTATTTATTTAGAAAATGTGATTATTTTGTTATTATTTTGTTACTAATCTTATGTAAAACCAATAGACAAGACTGACAAGAAAAGGAACAAAAAGATGTACACGATAGACAAGAAAAACATTGTATAAGGTCTAATTGAAAGGATTCATCTAACACGTAGAGTTTACATGTCACATGGGATATATTCCATTAGTATTTCCTGTTTTTACCCTACCACCAACAGAAGGCAAAATTACTAGTAGAGATCAAAATTACCTTTCCAGGTTGTATTAAAACCAATGCAGTTTCTGATATATACGGTTTCAGATTCAGTTGTTTTTTTTCTTAGCAGGGTTGTATGGCTTCCTTGATTGTTCATGTTAAAGGAGTAGTTCACTTTCAGAGTTCATTACTTTTGATCAACACAAAAGAAGTTATTTTGAAAAATGTTGGAATGCAAACACTTGTTACCATTGACTTCCATAGAATGGAAAAATAAAAATACTATGGAAATCAATGGTGACCACAAACTTCAAGTGAAAGTCAATGGTGGCCAATCATTCTGGAAGTGAACTACAGGTACTTTTGTTTCTATTTTTACATTGTCATTTTTTTATTGGGATGTACTCAGTTTTGCACCATTATTATTTTTTTTATTACTTTGTTAGAATTTTTTTTATTTTATTTTAGATTTTTCTATTTATTTTTCGATTTTAGATTACATTTTAGATAATTTTATTTAGAAAATGTGATTTTGTTATTATTTTGTTAATTTTGAAAGTCAATGGTGGCCAATCATTCTTGAGGTGAACTACTTTAACTTGAATTTTATATTATGTTTTCTCCAAACAAATGCATTGGAATGTACTCATTTTTGCAAAATAACCTTCAGTTATTTTCTTAGAATAGTTTTAATTTTGACTCTGCTACCGACTAATCTAATGTAAAACCAATAATCTAGATTTGCATTAAAACCTTATTGTATAGGATCCCATAGAAAGTATTAAAATAAAATGTACAATTTACAGAAAGAATCAATCTTGTGTCACGTGTTTTGTTCAAGTAGCTGGAGAAGCGTCTGCAGATGCTGAGTTTTTTATAACAATTTCTTGTTTGCTTTTCTCATTCCTTGTGCAAAGATAAGACCAGCTTTCTTTGCTGACAAAAAAACAAGCACTTGTGAGCGGTGAAGTAAAAATGGAGTTTAGAAGAAGGAATGTTCGATTATTTCGCTCTTCAATTTCTCACAGTCTGACTAAACTGTTGCTGTTTCACTGATGTGGGAATCTGTCAATACAATACCAGCTCCTGTGAAAAGAATAATGGTATTTTAGGGCATCATGGGGAAGGAATGATGCAGCACACTTTTGAATTTGTATTTTTTAGACCATAAAAAGCAGTTTATATTTTTTCACACAACAGCATGTGCATGTACAAATGTTTTATGGGGATTTCTGACATCCTATCACCTAAACGTAACACTTACATACAATCTGAAACGTTATGCATTCTCAGTGTAGGGAATAAGATGGCTAATACCTGAAACACACACACACACACACACACACTGTAAAAAAATATCTGTAATTTAGCAGTTTTCCATATTTTGTGATTATGCTTTTGAATTTATGGGACCTTGATCTTTCTTTCAACGACTTTTAACCTTGAAATGTGACTTTTATTAACATTTTTAATAGTTTGAAGGGATATATTGTCTGGGTTTGTGTTGTATATTACGTACAAAAGCGTACACAGACTTATTTCTCTCTATATTATTTCTTATACATTATATTATTTCAAACTACTAAAATGTCAGTAAAGGTTACTTTGTTAAACTGTAGAGTTGAATTTTCAACTTCAAAAGTCAACAGAGCAGAGATCAAGGTCCCATAATGCAATTCACAACCGTAAATAAACTGAAAACCTTTCTGAATCACAAAATATGGAAGCTGTTAATTAACAGATATTTTTTTACAGTGCACATGTTGGTATTGGTGGTTTACAGGGACTCTGCATAGACATTAATTATTTTATACAGTAAAAACCACTTTTTTCATGGCCGTATGCCTAAGCCCAACCCTCACAGTGAACCTGTGGCAGATTTAGATTCTTTTAAGTTAAGAAGACCTCAGGCATGTCCTTGTAAACCACTATAATAGAGTACAACTAGGTCATAACCATATCATTATTCAAAAAACTGTCCTTGTACACCACCAAAAACCAGTACAAACACACACAAAATATACGATGTGGGGACTATTCTATTGTTTTTATTCTATTGTATTTTATTGTTTTAATAATGACTTACAAACACTGAACCTATACCCCTAACTATAAGCCTAAAGGTTATTGCACACTGAATCCTAAATTTTCGTTAAAAAATTTATTCAACCTTACGTTGTGTCAATCGTATTGACACACTGCCTCCGAAACTTTCGTCCCTCATAAAAAAATTAAAGCCGGGTTCGACTTTTTACGCTTTTCGCATCCGAAAAAGTGCGTTGAAAGGTGTTTTGACAGTTCAGAGCCACCATACAAGAAAAAAGCTAAATACAGAATGCCGTCATTTGAGCTACAGATAACTTTATGACAAACACAGTGCATAAAATAAAGACAGAATGTGGCGAACTGGATTCAGTGACTGGAGCACCTCTGCCCTGCTGCTGTTTGGTGTATGTGCGTGTATGTGCGTCCATACATTTGACGTACTGCCCAAAGACATTATAATAGAAACCATGGTCCACTTTCGATCCGTTGCATCGACACGTCAACGCAGTCGCCATCTATTATCGGTAATACCAGTCTCTGTTCAGGATTTGTTTACGTAGGTGAATGTGTGAAGTATCACAAGCAATGTATCAAAATTCCACTGATTTATAATTTTTTTGAACATGTGTTTCCCATTTGAGTGCTACTATTCTTGTGGGGACGTTTGTTCTCTGAGTCACGCAACAGTCTGCTTTGTGTTCGGATTGGCCTTTTGTCCACTGAGGCTTTACACTAGTGGAATTTACATGACAACTAGGAAACAATGAGGCTCACGATATGCCCATTTCCATATATTGATCTCTTGTTATTTGACTACGCCTAGGTATACCAATATTTTCTTTATAAAGCACCTTTAAGGCTAGTAATTCAAGTCTATGTATTTTCTGCATAACAACAGCAAACACCTCAAAACAGAATTTGCTTACAAGTCAAAGTCTGGTTTCTTTTTTCTTATTTTTTTTTATCTCAGCTAATTCTGAGAATTAGAGCGACAGTGTTTCTCAAATAGTAGAAAGTGCCTTTGAATAAAGTTGTTTACCAAGTGAGTGATAATCCTACAAACAACACTTGACTAAACACAGCATGACACTGAAGAAGGAAAGAGAGAAAAAAAAGTTGTTGTTTGAGATCCAGCTGCCAAATCTGTGTGTTCAGCTATGGTGAATAATAGCGTGCAACCATGATTGTTGTGCTATTGCAGTAAACGGGTTATTTTATAGGGTAAATCAGCATGATGTTGTGAAGCATCAGCATAGAAATAATCCGTGATTTGGCACAGCAGTGGTGCATTCAAGGGTCACAGAACACACATTTCATCCAAATTACCCCTCACCATCAATTGGACTTCACAACATGGCCATCACATCATCAAGTCTCATTTGCCGGCTCATAGATTTCATGGATCAGTTCTGAGAATAAGTTCACACTAAGGCAAGTCAGACTCAACTCAAGCAAGAATAAGTAACACACACAAGTTTACCCCATATTTTTTTTCACAATTTTAAAAGGTTAATTGTTTTGTATGTTATTGTTTTTATTATAATTTATTTATTATAATTTATTTATTTATTTATTTTTACATAAAAAAATAATACTAATTATAATTAATATTATTATTATTTAATTAGTTTATTATATTTTAAGTATTATTTGGGTATTTATTATTATTATTATTATTATTATTATTATTAATGATAATAATAATACTTTGTTATATTTTTAAGTATTTATTTGTTTATTAAAGCATTTCATTGCTTTAAAATTATTTTATTTATTACTATTATTATTTAATTAGTTTATTTATTATATTTTAAGTATTTATTTAGGTATTTATTATTATTATTATTATTATTATTAATTTATTACATTTTGTAAGGTTTTTTTTTTTTTTTTAAGCATATTATTATTATTATTACAAATATTAATCAAAACATATTTATATGCATATCATTAATTCATTTTATTTTCGGCTTAGTCCCTTTATTAATCTGGGGTCGCCACAGCGGAATAAACCGCCAACTTATCCAGCATATGTTTTACGCAGCGGATGCCCTTCCAGCTGCAACCCATCACTGGGAAATTATATGCATATATAATCTTAAAATTATAATGATTTGTAAGTCTCTTTATACAAAATCGTCTGCTAAAATGACTAAATGTAAATGTAAAAGGTTAAAGTTATGTGAGAATCACATGTTTTGATAGTGTTGCTACACTTTAAAACTAAAGTTTATTTTAATAAACATAAATAATAATTTAAAAAAATTACAATTTTAAACAAATATTTATTTTAATTATAATTTTTTTTAAATTATGTAATTAATAATTTTATTTTAAAGTACATTTTTGTTTGTATATGCTGTCAATTAGTTATTCAGAATATTATATTTTATATTATAGCATAATAATTATATTATAGAAAATCAGAATCAGCAAAAATCGGTATCAGCAGGTCACACTTACCCAAAAATCATAAATCAGAATCAGCCAAGAAAATTGCATTAATATTATTATTATTGTTTTTGTTAATAATTATAATTATAATGATGATGATGATGATGATAATAATAATAATAATAATAATAACAATAACAACAATAATGCACTGGTTCGTTTTAACATTTTATGGTGTTATATGAGCCATTTTTTCAGCCTGATATTTCTAAATAGTACACACACACACACAAACAAATAAATTCCAACAATAATTAAAAATAATAATAAAAAAAAAAATCATACTCGTCAACTGCTCTCTCTCTCTGCACTGTGTCCATAGTGAAGCAGCAAAAGAAGGTTAGACAGGGGTCAACAGAGAAACAACACTCCCTCAGTCATAATCATTTATCTTTTATTCATGATGCACAACGGCAAACGCAGAGATGAGGGAGGGAAAGAGCTCACATGCCGGCTGATTGTGTGTGTCCTGCATGCACTGCTGTCCCCTGCTCAATGTCTTTCATGCCTTAAAGCTCTGAAGAGACAAAAATCTTCTGCTTCTACAACAGGAGGTCAGAGGGAATGTGGAGAAGAAAGCAAAAAGCCAAAAAGAACAACATATTTGCAGCACAATGGATCGGGCATCTGGCCGAGTGGTGGAGAGAAATGAAAAGAGGAGAAGAAAGGTAAGTAAAGTAGTAAAAAAAACATGCCATTTGATTCCTGAACATGATACTCCTGAATATGATTGCTGAATGACCTTCATTTCATTCGTTCTGAACTTGCATGACTTTCATTCTTGTGACAAACACAAAATAAGTGTTTTTAAAGAGAACTGCGGCCAGTATTATCAAAGAAACTCCATAAAAATATGAGTTTAAGGGGTGATGAACTGAGAAATATGAATCATTTCAAATATTATTAAAAGAAAATCCTGTACTTTTTAGAGCTCAAAACATATCTGTTAATCTGAAAACAGCTTTAACTGAAGCCAATTACATTATTAAGTGTAGTGTGGCTAAACTCCGCCTCCACAGAAGATGATCAATGCCCACTTCTGTAGTCCCGCCTTCTGATTCACACTATTTATTAAGGGTTAAAAATTAAAATAAAATTAAAATAATACAGTTTAATCAGCAAAAATAAGTCCAAGGCACTCAAAAAAATGTGGAAAAAATATTAAAATATTGTTCAAAAGAAACTTCAGACGCACCTGATCTCTGTTACCCTGATGCAGGCAAGTGTTTGCCGAAACACGTAGGTGCCGTTTTAAGGAATAGCCATGTCAATAATGGCTTTTAAATATTTTTTCCACATTTTTCGAGTGCCTTGGACTTATTTTTGCTGTTTATTCTGATGAAACCCTTACTCAAAGAGCACCGATACATTAATTAAGCTACCCCTGAGCACTTTTTGTTTGATTTTGGATTTTAATACAATTTAGTCTTTCAAGCTATATGAATTACATACTAAAAACACATACATTGTATATCAAAAATCCATATATTGAATGATGGATGCTTGTTTTCTGGTGTTTAAGAAACAGAAAAGAAAGCTTCAATTTTCTATAAGATACGTTGTAGTAGGTAAATAACGAGAGAGGTAAATAAAGGTCTCCTGAAGAAGATTGTAACTAAAACTATGGTCCTTGGTGATTCATATAATGCAAGTCAATGGCTATCATACCTTTGAAAGTCCAAAAAAATACATACAGGCCAAATAAAATAAATACCCATGGCCCTGAATATATATTAAAGTCTTAGGAAGTCAAACAATTAGTCAGTTTTAAAAAAAAAAATATTCAGCAATAAAAATATCATTCAGCGATGAACGACACATTTGTATTACAATCCGTAATGTACATTCCGACTGGCATGAGAATGGAAAGCAGGTTGGTGCCAATAGCCTAGAGCTTAGAGCATCGTCACATAATACTAAGGTGCTCACGGTGACCCGAGTTTGATTCCCAGCTCGAGGTCCTTCCCCTCTCTCTGCTTTCCACACTGTCCTGTATGTAATCTCCACTGTCCTGTCCATTAAAGGTGGACCCCCCCAAAATGGTTTTATATTAATGTTTAATTGAAACAGTTACATTGAAGCAGACATGGCTTCAACAGTCAAGAAGTGTATAAAATAACTACTTGCTGTTTGCGTTGGCAGGTTGTAATGGCAATGTAGTAAACATTTTGGGGGTGTAGCCAAATACTAGAATACCCTTAAAGGGATTTTGGCATAGCCTATATATTAATAATCCCAACTCTAACATCACAGTTAATTTCATGGTCTGATTTGCCTGTTTTTGAATGGCATTTTCCTAAAAAAAGACTCACTGTAAGTAATTTCCATGATCTGAGCTCTATGCATAGATATATACAGTTTTCTATTCCATGGCACCTTTAAAGCACTCTGTAATGATGTGGAATGCAAATATTTTACATTTCTAAAGCATTTAAAGTGAATACATTAGTCTTTATCAACTAATCTTTTTACATAAGGCACAAAAACTTCAATTTCACCGCTTCTTTCAAGTGCAGGAAAGAGTCAGATTTTCCCATTTGTCAAAGGCTGCGAATTACAGGTAATGATATTGGAAATAATATCAGTTTCCTTACACATACTGATTGATTCACAACGTAAGACCTCAGTGCAATGTCAAACGACACATGCTATTTATTTTGTGTTCTGATAAGTTGTGTGAAGATTACCATATTACGTTTTAGAATATTAATTTTATGAATCACCAAGGACAACATTTTCAGCTAAAAACACGTGTAATGTTCTAAAAATCACTGTTTTAAATGAATAAATTAACACCTTTTTATTTTTTGGCTTAGCTAGTCATCTAAATAAACCAACATTTGGTGTTATTCAAGAAAACCTAGTATTTTACATTTCTCAAAATAATTTCTGCTACAGTACGCACAGTATAATGCATCACTCCATTAGCAGTCCGTGTGAGTGACAACCTTCGTCAGTAAGACATTAATAAAGCGCCGATAAATACTTTCATTAGGTCCAGGTGAATTCTAGTCTCTGTTTTCTGCATGCATAATTATACTGGAAGTATTAGATGTGTTTGTGCATTTAAACTATGACACAAGCATGCTTTAATCGCACCGCACATTCAATCCAATTCTCTTGCCCGCGCGTCAAGATTAGCATTAAAACAATTTGAATGGAAATGTGCTTTAGAGGAAAAAGCCCAAATTTAATCAAACAATCCTTTTGGGTATTTATGTACATTATGAAGAACTTCAGGTGGGACATAAGAGAGAAGATGACCTTGACCAGGACAGAAAATACTGTTTTGAACATGCAAAACCACTGGGATCACAACCAAAGTGTTCTGTTAATAACCAGCATTCTTTTACTGACAAAGAAAAAAACATATTTTGGGATCGACAGACCATTGATGGTTGGATAATTTTCGGGTTGGAAATGCAGAGTTAAAAACATAGTCCACTTAAAACGTCTATCATTATTCTATCATTCTCATGCCATTCCAAGCCTTTTTCATCTGTGCAATACAAAAGAAGGCATTATAAAGACTGCGCTTTTACCTTTTTTTTCTTCCCCGTGCAATTACCTTTTTTTTTCTTCCCCCTGCAATTACAATGAACACAAAGGGCCAGCTCTCACCAAGAACAATAACTATTGTATAATAAGCAAGATAATCATTAAACAAATACATTTATTTACATTCACACAAACGGATGATGATGATGATTATCTTGTAGGTAAACTTACAGATTTGTCGTCTTGACACTGTAGGTTCCTCAAGCTTGATGAAGCAGGATGGATTGGGATTAGCTGTCAATGTGTTTTATTATATTCATTCATCAGCTGAAACACACAAATGACTCTATGTTAGATTACAATAGTATTGTTGTGCTGTGGGATTGTTATTATAGTTGAAGTGTGGATTCTGCTATTCTTTTCTATGTTGAAGCATTTTTAAAAATATACATTCACAATACAAGTATACAGTACTGTATGCCTTTTGAAGTCGTACAATCACTTTGTGTGAGGAACAAAAAAATTATAATTTCAATGATAATCTTCACCACCTTTCTTTAAACACAATCAAATCAGTACAATTCAGTACTTCAAATAATAATTTTATGTTTTTGTCAACCAATTCTCTGTAAAATAATATGTTTTTTTGTGATTCATGTTTTTTTTGTTTAAAGATTCATGTTTTTTGCTGTTGTTGTTCATTTTGAGTTTTATGAAGAACTTGATCTTTCCTCCAACAACTTTTGATGTTCAAAAGTTCAAAATGGCTTTTGGACATTTTTTTATATTTTGATATTGTGATATTGTCTGGACTGCTACTGATGCTTCATCTACCGGGCTATCAGCTGTTCAGAGCGGATCGCGACAGAGAATCAACGCGGAAATCGCGCGGTGGTGGGACATGCTTTTACATCAATGAAAGGTGGTGTACAGATGTAACAGTTTTAAAGAAGATGTGCTGTCCCGACCTAGAAGCACTGTTTATTAACTGTAAGCCTTTCTACTCGCCGCGTGAGTTCTGCTCGTTCATTCTCGTCAGTGTTTACATTCCTCCGCACGCGGGCCTGGCGATACAGAAACTAGCCGATCAGATCACGGCAATCGAGCAACAACACCCGGACTCTGTTTTAATAATTCTCTGGGATTTTAACAAAGCAAAACTATCCCGCGAACTGCCAAAATATAGACAGCATGTTACATGTCCCACAAGAGACAGTAACATATTGGATCACTGCTATACCACAATAAAGGATGCATACCGCTCTGTCCAACGAGCAGCTTTGGGGCACTCTGACCATTGTTTGATTCATCTCATACCAACCTACAGGCAGAAACTGAAAACAGCCAAACCTGTATTAAGATCTGTGAAAAGATGGACTACCGAAACAGAGCGGGATCTACAAGCCTGTTTCGACCTCACTGACTGGAGTGTTTTTGAAGCTGCTGCAAACGATCTAGATGAGCTTACAGAGACTGTAACATCTTATATCAGTTTCTGTGAAGACATGTGCATTCCTACCAGGACTCAACTCACATACAACAATGACAAACCGTGGTTCACTGTAAAACTCAGACAGCTGCGTCAGGCCAAGGAGGTTGCTTACAGGAATGGGGAGAGGGCCTTGTATAAACAGGCCAAATACACACTGGAAAAGGAGATCAGAGTGGCAAAAAGGAACTATTCTGAGAAACTAAGGAGTCAGTTCTCTTCCAGCGACTCAGCATCCGTGTGGAAAAGTTTGAAAAACATCACAAACTACAAGAAACCATCCCCCAGCACTGTAGACAACGAACGACTTGCAAACGACCTGAATGAGTTTTACTGCAGGTTTGAGAAATTACCCCACACCCACTCTGAACTGCTCTTCACACCACCATTAACACCTCCAGCACCCCCCGTCTCCCCCACACTTCAGTTCAGTGAAGATGATGTGCGCCAGGTCTTCTAAAAACTGAAGAGGAAAAAAGCAACAGGCCCAGATTTTGTAACACCAGCCTGTCTAAAATCCTGTGCTGACCAACTGGCCCCCATCTTCACCCTGATCATCAACAGATCACTGGAGCTGTGTGAAGTGCCCTCCTGCTTCAAACGCTCCACCATCATCCCCATCCCAAAGAAACCCAAACTTACAGGACTAAATGACTACAGACCGGTGGCGCTAACATCTGTGGTCATGAAGTCTTTTGAAAAACTGGTGCTGGCCCACCTGAAGGACATCACTTAACCCTCACTGGACTCTCTTCAGTTTGCCTACAGAGCAAACAGGTCTGTGGATGATGCAGTCAATATGGGACTGCATTATGTTCTGCAACACCTAGACAGACCAGGGACCTATGTGAGGATCTTGTTTGTTGACTTCAGCTCGGCTTTCAACACTATCATCCCAAAACTTCTCCTGTCCAAATTAACTCAGCTCTCCGTGCCCAACTCTGTCTGTCAGTGGATCAACAGCTTCCTAACGGACAGGCAGCAGCTGGTGAAGCTGGGAAAATTCTCATCCAGTACCCGCACAATCAGCACTGGCGCCCCCCAGGGGTGTGTCCTCTCCCCTCTGCTCTTCTCACTGTACACAAATGACTGCACCTCAAAGGACGCCTCTGTCAAAATCCTGAAGTTTGCAGACGACACCACACTTATCGGCCTCATTCAGGACGGTGACGAGTCTGCTTACAGACAGGAGGTTAAGGAGCTGGCTGTCTGGTGCAGTCACAACAACCTGGAGCTGAACACACTCAAAACAGTGGAGATGATAGTGGACTTCAGGAGAAACCCCCCTGCTCTCCCCCCACTGAGCATCATGGACAGCATTGTGGCAGCAGTGGAGTCATTCAGGTTCCTGGGCACCACCATCTCTCAGGATCTGAAGTGGGACACTCACATTGACTCCATTGTCAAAAAAGCTCAACAGAGGTTGTACTTCCTTCGTCAGCTGAGGAAGTTCAACCTTCCAAAGGAGCTGCTGAAACCGTTCTTCACTTCCATCATTGAATCAGTCCTCTTTGATAATATTGAACTTTTACCTTCTGGTCGACGCTACAGAGCACTGTGCACCAGAACAGCCCGACACAGAAACAGTTTCTTCCCTCAGGCAATCCATCTCATGAACACTTGATGATAATAATTATGAAACAAACATCAGTACTTGCTATACACTTTTTATACACATAAACACTTATTTAACAACATATTTTACATGCTAATTTGCACATAACAGCTGCTGTTGTATATAGTAATATTCCTGTACATACACTTGTCAATTTGTATATTTGCATTCACTACAACTTTCATTTTTTTAAATATATTTATTATCTGTTTTTTGTCCTGTCTCTGTAATTCTGTTGCACTGTAGAAGCTCTGTCACGAAAACAAATTCCTCGTATGTGTGAACATACCTGGCAATAAAGCTCTTTCTGATTCTGATTCTGATTTTAAATATTCAAAATGTCATAAAACGTTACTGTCTTAAACTGCAGAGTTGATTTTTTAACATCAAAGTCAACAGAGCAGAGATAAAGATCTCAATGCAATTCAAAATGTTAAATAAACAGAAAACACTTCTCTTTACCAATCTTCTGTCTCGCTACAATCCAACCCGCTCTTTAAGATCTCAAAATACAGGACTTCTGGTAGTACCCAGAATAGCAAAGTCCACTAAAGGAGGTCGGGCCTTCTCATTTATGGCCCCTAAACTCTGGAATAGCCTTCCTGATAATGTCTGAGGCTCAGACATACTTCAGTTCAAAATGAGATTAAAGACCTATCTTTTTAGTAAAGCATACACACAATGCATCACATAACGGTATGATGCATGAGTGTGCTCCATGCAGGTGAGTGGGCTTGACAAACCACCAGTAGGACACACTCCTCCTGTCTTAATGCACCAGGCATTTTGTTAGAAATACTTATGACGAGTATGATACTATGTTTGGTTATATAACTCCTATTTTCATTTATAGCACATTTTCGCATTGACATTTAATATCTCCTATTCAAATACATCATGAACAGCAGCTACGCTAATTATTTTCTTTATTCTCTATTTCAACCTTGGGATGCCCATCCTGAGGCCTATAGAGATTGTGCAGCGCCATTAATGGGATCCAAGACCTGTGAAGAGACAATGCCAACCATCGAGGACTTCGAGGACACCACATACACTTAATACACAATACACTTCATTAAACATGTACACAGACACCACCTATATGTTTATGTATAATAACTTATATTTGATTGTACTTAAACTTAATTTGATTGTAATGCAATAATGTGCACCTTTTGTAAAGCTGCTTTGAAACAATAATTATTGTAAAAAGCGCTATACAAATAAACTTAAATTGAACTTGTGAATCACAAAATACAGAAACTGTTAATTAATTATTTTATTTTTTTACAGCGTATTAATGAAACTCTCTCTCTTTCTCTCTTGTGAAATGTTTTTAAATATGTTTTTAAATATGTTTCAACGGCATCAAATCATTCACTCTATATATGCCTGAGAATATTTTTTCTTGTTATACAGTATAATCTACTGTTGCAGTGTATGATATTTTAGCAGATGTCTTCTGTAAATAAATCTTGTCAGAAAAATGAAATAAAAGCAGACACCTTCATTCATTCATTCATTTTCTTTTCGGCTTAGTCCCTTTATTAATCCGGGGTCGCCACAGCGGGATGAACCGCAAACTTATCCAGCATATGTTTTACGCAGCGGATGCCCTTCCAGCTGCAACCCATCACTGGGAAACATTCACACACACTCATTCACACACATACACTACGGACAATTTTAGCTTACCCAATTCACCTATACCGCATGTCTTTTGACTTGTGGGGGAAACCGGAGCACCCGGAGAAAACCCACACGAACACGGGGAGAACATGCAAACTCCACACAGAAATGCCAACTGACCCAGCCGAGGCTCGAACCAGCGACCTTCTTGCTGTGAGGCGAACGTGCTACCCACTGCGCCACCGCGTCGCCCACCAGACACCTTCTTAAGTAAAAAAAAAAAAGCATTACACTTTTTGTTTGCTTGTTTTGATGCTTAAAAAAACAATCAGTATGTATTTCTGTTTTTAGTAACAGTAATTAATAATGACATTTTCATGGTTCACCAAATGTGTGAAATTACAGTTCTATTGATTAACTGAACAAAAAGGTGGGAAAACTACATACTGTAGACTCCAGCCTTAAAGTTAATGAGGGGTTTGTAATTCTGTAAATTTGTAAAAATAAACAAAACCCATTCCAAACTAATTTTTTTAAGTCATCTAGATATTTAAGTGAATAGCATTGTTGTAAAGCAACTGAAATATACAGCACACGTCGCAACGCCTCAGACACCATCCATTGTATATGCATGGAAAAGAGCATGGAGAGAGCAGTGCCTTTTGTGTTCTGGGGGAAAAAAGAAAGAAAGGTCATATGAGTTTGGAAAGACATGAGGGTGAGTAAATAATGACAGAATTTCTTTTCTAGGTGACCTAAACCATTTCTTTAAGGTCACATAACAACTACCGGCTTTAATAACAACGGCTGTGCCAACCAAATGAATTTACAGGAGGTTGTTGAATTGAGATTAAAACAATACTCTCCCGTGGGACTAAAACTATTACAAAGACGAAGAAAAAAATCTAGTACCGCACATTAGTGAAAGAACAAAATAACAACGTGCCCTAATGTGATTGAAAATTGCTTTAGCCCTGCAGTGATGAGAAGTTGATTTATTCCGAACAGCAGTAAAGTCCAAAAGTCTTTAAACAGGAACAGTTTGTTCATCAGACCTCAAGTTATCCAATTTGCATGTGAAAAATGTTGAGAGCCGACATTTGCCGAGAGAACTGGCCATAAACGGCGAGCTCAGAAGTGTTTGAAGCAGGGGAAAAAATAAATAAATAAAATGAAGAAGAAGAAGAAGGGAGGAAAAAAAGACGTTTCTCACTCTGTGCTCTTTGGAAATGTCACATTTTTGGAGGCGGTTTGAAGGAGGCTGGCTCTCCATACTGAACGCCACTGCTGGCCATTAATATGCAGCAAATAATTAACCTCAGCTTCCATCACCTCTCGCATCCAGCACTTAAAAACACTCCAGTGGAGCACCAGCAAAACACCGCCCAGACAATGCAGGCATGAGGGGATGAAATAGGGAAGGTAAGAGGCCTGCAAACACACTCACACACACACAATCGGATACACACAAAAGCCCTTACACAACTCAGCTTAAGCCATTCTCAATAAACTGCTAAATGCGCATCGCTTTCGTCAACACTTAACACTTTAACACTTACACTTTATGTTATTTTATTTTTATATATTCTGTTCTGTTCTGTTCTAATGCATTAAAGCAACTGGACTAGTCACAGAACTTACATATTATTGCTCTTCTCTTGATTTCGATTTGTTTTTTTTGTTTTTTTGGGTTGAGTCTTTTTAACCATATTAAAAAATCAACGGTTTTGTTCGACACTATTATTTCTGATAATCTATATTCTAATTTCTACTCTTTCTATAAAAAATACTGGTCCTCAAATACTATTTCTTTTTAAATATATGTTCTCGTTGCAACATAGGCTCATTCTGAAAACGTAGCCCTACATTTCTGGAGATAGCGAATTATGTAGCCAGGTGTACGTATGGCTGCATTTCAACTTTTAGAACGAACGCTACGAGGTGGTATGACGCTGTTCCTTTTCTCGTTTACCAGCTGACCGATTATCTCCGTATGGACGGCTTTTCCGCTATTACCAGTTTGTCCAGGGATTTGCTACGTTGGCGGACTTGAGATGCAGAGAGGAGTTGACCGCGAAGACAGGGTTCGAGTCCGGCGAAGAACGGTTCCAGAAAACAGGTAAGACAAAAACAGAAGCCAAAAAATAAAATAAACAAGTAAATAGAAGGGTTAGAATGTGGTAAAATCTGAAAACGTGGTAAAAATCAGGGCTTTTCATTTTTTGGATTGCTTTTTAAAACTGTCGGTTGGGTTTAGGGAAGTGGGTGGGCGGGTCAATCTGTGCTTTTGAAAACACTATTGGTTGGGTTTAAGGAAGGAGGAGGGTGGGTCAGTCAATCGGTCACTCAATCAGTCAGTCAGTCATTCATTCAGTCAGTCAGTCGACAGCGGCCTCTGGTAGATTTAGGCAAGAACAGCAGACGCAAATGGCACTCGCGAGAGAAATTTGAGATCTCAAAAAGCGCACACAGCGGCCTCTGGTGGATTTGCGAAAAACAAAAACTGCAAAAAACGTACCCCCTGGGACGTATTTGGCGCTCTCCAGAAATGTATATAGCGGTACGCTTTCAGAATGAGCCTGGTCTCTATTTTATTGTTTTTATTAAAAACAAACAAAAAAGGATCTGGTCCTCTAACATTATCACTATTCAATCAATTTCTTTTTTACCTTTTTCAGAAAATACTTCAACATCACATTAACTTTCTATTTTATCTTCTATCATTTTTTGTGGTTAAAAACAAAATGGTTAAAAAATATATATTTTCTATTCTACCTTTCTATTATATTATATTCTACCTTTCGATTACCCAGAAAACTCCTAAAAGTGATATTTCACCTGGACATTTTAGTATTTCCGATATAATTTTGTCTTATTTCTTAGTTTGGCTGTAATAAAAGCAGTATATATGTTCGTACTGTATGTATGCAAGTATTTATTTATTTAGGTCAATATTATTAGCCCTCTTAAGAAATATTTTTTTTCCATTGTCTACAGAACATTCACTGATGTTCAACTACTTTCCTAATTAACTTAAGTTAACCTACAGTAATTATTCTAGTTAAGTCTTTAAATTGCACTTTAAGCTCAATACTATTATCTCGCAAAATAAGCAGTAAAATATTATGTACTGTTATCATGGCAAGCACAAAAAAAATGATTTCTTGCAAATTAGATATAAAAAATATTGCTTAAAAGTAACTTGAAAAAATACATCTCCGTTAACCATCGCTTGGAAAATATTTGAAAGAGAATTCAAATTTCACAGGAGGGCTAATAATTTTGCCTTTATCTGCATACTACACACACACACACACACACACACACACACACACACACACACACACACACACACACACACACACACACACACACACACACACACACACACACACACACACACACACACAAATATATGATTTACATTTTTTGATTGCTTCTATTGTTCTCATTTGTAAGTTGCTTAAAAGGTTACAAACAAGGATTAAGGGATTAATGTAAAGGTCATTAGCACAACACAGAAAGCAGAAAAGAGTTTGTTGTGTGAATAGGCGTCTCTGAGTGTTAGTGCTGAAGTGTAGCAGTGTCTAACCTAAATGATCTACAATAGAGCCTGATACTGACCCTGGTGTCAGATGACCACTGGCTTTGAGTCCCAGTCATATACAACTTACATCAGGTAATATTTTAGTTTAGTTTAGTTTAGTTTAGTTTAGTTTAGTTTAGTTTAGTTTAGTTTAGATAAAAGCACTCTAAAAACAGCTGAGGGCTGACCAAAGTGCTATATGTGAAGAGAAAACAAGATATTATAAGGCCATGTCCACACGTATGTGGGTATTTTTTAAACAGTATTCCCCACCTTAGTATTTAAAAAAAATCTCTGTCCACATGAAAATGCAAAAAGGGACTGTGTTGCAATAAGGGCATGCCAAACCAATAGGCGATGATAAAAGCCTTTTATGCTTTGTTTGCACCAAATTAAGCATTTGCACATTGCATAAAAGCAAACACTATAGACAAACTTGAAAGGAATTTTGACACAAGTTAATGCAAATGTAAATGTAACAGAGGATGCGTTTTGCAAGTGAACATGCAGAATTTGCCTCAATTGCATCTTCTGCGTTTGGTGTAAACCGAGCGGTGTTGTCCAGTAAGAAAGGAGTCCAATCAGAAAGGAGAAGACAACACACATGCTGATGTCATGAGGCAAAATCTCTGGAAAGTTTCAATTTAATTTACCTGATACTGCATTTTTGTGTGGGCAAACAGACAAACCGTGTAGAAAAAAAAAAGAAATGTTTTAGGGGTGGCACGGTGGCTCAGTGGTTAGCACTTTCACAGCAAGAAGGTCGCTGGTTTGAGTCCTGGCTGGGACAGTTAAAAGTCCCTTTATTTATCAGGGGTCACCACAGCGGAATGAACCGCCAAATATTCCGTCATATGTTTTCCGCAGCAGATGCCCTTTCAGCCTCAACCCATCACTGGAAAACACCCATACACTCTTGTATTCACACACACACACACACACACACACACACA
>CAIGQV010016735.1:7903117-7953526 GCA_903798115.1 Danio jaintianensis | reverse complement strand
GTGTGTGTGTGTGTGTGTGTGTGTGTGTGTGTGTGTGTGTGTGTGTGCGTGTGCGTGCGCATGCGTGTGTGTATTTAGAATGTGTCCTGGTAATAATTACTTAAAGATTTAAAGACACTCAGTAAAATGTCAATGTAACAATACTTTGCTCAAAATCTTGTCAGGCCTATTTAGAACTTTAATTATTAAATTACATATTAAAATTCTTGATTTAAGGATCACAGTGCAACCCTTAATGTACATTATACTGTCATTTTGAATTTTATATTTTGTCACTATTTTTTAAACCACTGGGTTATTATTATTATTATTATTATTATTATTATTATTGTTATTATTATTTATTTAGGTTTTAAAAATTGGTATGATTGCTTATTCTTTTATATATTTTAATAAGTACAGGTCAGGATAAGCATGTATTGTTTAATTTTTTATATTTATGTTGCACTGAATGACCATGTGACATTATTTCACAAGTATTTTCATTATTTATTTTTATTTATTTAGTTTTTTTACAATAATTCGGACATTTCACTGGCATTTAAAAAAGGTTTTCTACAAATATGTTCAGCATAAATGAGTACACCCTCACAGATCTCTTTTTAAAATTAATATTTCCTATAGGATGCTATACAATAATATACAGTATTTGTGTATGTACATTAGATTACAAAGCCAAATCTGGAACTAATCTAACAAAATCTCTACACAAAAATGAGCACACCCAAATTAATTTGTTAGAGAAAAATGTAAAATAAAATTTTAATAAAGAGGAAAAATCAAGACAAACATGAAACATATGAAATAGTTGAAAATTTTTTGTATTTCTTTTTTTTTTTTTTGCAACACCTCATTTGTATTTAAATGTATGATACTTCTGTTCCTAAAGATGTTAGGTGACCACACTTTTATTGTTAGGAATATATCTGTTTAATAAATCTGTTTTGAGTTTATATCAACACAGTGTTTAAGCATTTAGCATAAAATAAATAAGTAAATAAAAAATACATTACATTAAATTAATGCATTAAAATAAAATTTAATAAAATATGTATCAATTTCCCATGAAAAGGCAGAAATATTTATAGCACAACAAAATTTAACATGAATATTTTAAAATGAAAACAAACTGAGCCTAAAAAAATTCTGATCCTGCATTTGTTTAAAAAATGTTTAAATGTTTAAAACAAGAATATACATGACACTGACCATGTTATCTCTTTTAAATGCAGTTTTTTTGTTCTCTTCCTCCCTACAGAAGACAAACAAGCATCATCCTATTGAACTGTAAAAAGACATATGCCATATGTCTTATATATCAACATTACGGTACTACATCTTAAAAAAAAAAAAGGTTTTCAGCGATAAATCAGAATAAATTTCATTTCGATTTCAGGATAAATCTGATCTCATTGCTGCAAATCCGTCAAGTTAAAAGTGTACAAGTATAGCCATACGACAGAAACAGCTGCACACCTTGAATGTGCGTCTCAACTCAGACTGAAAAAAATATATAAATAATAATAGCACATCCAGCTCATTCTTACGCTCATATAATGACTAATGGTAGCTACCCCTCCATATGTTTCCACTCCGTCTGTTTTAAACGCAGTTTGTCTCTTTAAACATATGCACTCAGTCTGAGAGGTGCAGTAATTGACAGGTTGATCATCATTTAGGTTTGAAGATGAAATGACTCTCACTGCTGTGAATGATAATGAGCCATTGACTAAGACCAGAACTGCAGAAACCTGACAGGTTTTTATTTCTTTAAGAAAAATTGAAGGTCCCACTTTATATAAGGTGGCCTTACTATGTACTTACACTGAAATTAATCATTTGTTAAATGTACTTATGATTGATTAAATACCTTCTTGTAAATACAAGAAGGTATTTCAATACCTTCGCAATACCACCAAACATGTCCCTAACCTGACCCGTATCCCACCTCAAGAGCACCAGAAGTGGTCTGCAATACATTTAAACACAGTAAGTACATTGCATTTATTGTTTGATGCAAGTACATAGTAGTTAAGTCCACTTTATATAAAGTGGGAGCAATGTAAATACTAAAAAAGCATGCAAAAATAAAACTACCCAATGTGTGCACTAAATAGTATCTTTTTGTTTATTATCAAAACTTGAGTACAGTGGTCCCTCGCTATAACGCGGTTCACCTTTCGCAGTCTCGCAGTTTCACTGATTTTTTAGTGCAATGTGACTTTTTTTTTTTTTACAGCGCATTGTATTGCGTCCTGATTGGCTGTAGACCATTGTCAATCAATCTCCTCCTCCTCCTCAATGTCTCATGTACAGTTCAGAATGTGTTCAGCTTGCCAAATATTCGATCGCTAGTGGTGTGAGATTCAACAAGGAAGCAAAAAGGGTTGTAACTGTCCGCAGCAAGACCATCGTAAAGGGGGTTGTACACCGGATGCGCCGCGCCACACAGCGCCACACAGCGCCATGCATTTTAGAATTGTAAACATAGGTTTATATCAGGGTACGCACACTGGCACCGCAAGCTACGACTCAGGACACTGTTCATATTTCTGCCACGCCACAGAGCGCCATGTGCGCAGCACATCCGGTGTGCGACCCCCTTAAGGATGGAGGATTGATCAGTGACTACAGGAAAAAGAACAATACGCTGGATGCCAAGATTATCCACACAAAAGCTAAAAATCTTTATGAACCTTTTGCTGACAGCGATGAATGCTTGCGCCTGACAACAGATTTTGATCTTTGGTTTCATTCTATAATACTGGACTTATTTTCTATAAAAGTTTGAACTCTGAGAGTGTTTAAAAAAGAGAGAAAAGTGTGAAAATGTCAATGCCTGTTTGAGAAAAGTGTATAAAGCGTATAGTGAGGGGTTTCACAGCCTTAAAACATCTAAAATAATTGTAAAAAGTAAGGCTGACTACTTCGCGGATTTTGCCTATTGCAGGTTATTTTTAGAACCTAACTCCCGCGAATAACGAGGGACCACTGTACTCAGATTTAAACTGAAGTTTCATCTATCAAAGATAAATGAATAAAGTAGCTCATATATCATATAATGCATGTTTACACACAAACACACACACTTTCACATTTAGACATTCAATAATTGCATTTATTTAATTCATCGATAGGTTTAGTAAAACAATGTTTATTAGAAAAGGGGGAAAAAGTGTACATTTTTCCCAATGCTGGGATGAAAACATACTTAACTGTGACTTCAAAAGCAAGGTATGCAATGAACTGTTATTTTATTTTTAAATATACATTTACTCCCAATTTATTGTCCGTGTTACAAGAAGTGTGTTCTTTTCACAATGTTATTAACAGTGTTGGGCATGTTCCTTTAAAAGAGTAATTAGTTATAGTTACTAGTTACTTCTTACAAATAGTAACTGAGTTACATAATTATAAAAGTAACTAATTACCATGGACAGTAACTATTGTGTTACTTAAAAAAAAATCTAAATAAATATAAAACATTGTACACTAATCTACACTATTTTAATGGTGTTGTTGGACAATGTGACCATCAAATTCAACATATTATAAATATTATCATTACTATAGTTGCACAATAAAACACAATAGATTGTTTAGAACTTATAGATATTAGATATTATCTTGTTTAATTCTGTCTGAGTAATAAGTGTTTGCGGTGGAGAAAAATTAAGTTTCAATTGCTTTGACGTCATGGCTTCGTCTCCTCCTTTGGTAGCAGAGCTCACGTTATCACCTGCGTTCTTAGCCAATACTTTTGTGGCGGCATGTGACGACGTGAGGTGCTTCATTAGATTAGAATTACTTAAACATTCTTTCCTTTCACCTCAATGAGGGAAAAGTAGTGCTATTTCCAGTTTGCAGACGCTACCTTTGAACTTGTTGGATTTGCCATTGTTCTGACTCATTGGTGTGTGCCACTAGTTACGTTTCCATCCACCTATTTTTATGCACATTTTGCATATGCGCATAAAAAACACTGTTGATGGAAACGCCAAGATGCGCATAAATTTTGAAAATGCGCATAAAAAATGTATGCACATAACTGAGTAGGAAAAACTTTTTATTCGATAAGAAAGATGCGCATAAACTACGATGGAAACACTTTTACTGAACAAATTCCAGTATGCGTATCAAAAAAGTCATGTGATTTTGTTATAAGAGATCATGTGATGATAAAAATGTGGATGTGAATGATCAAACCAGCAGGCTGAGCACACTGTAAAACATCTGAAATGTTGATTTGGCCATTCTAAAACGCCTTAAATATTTCAGTATTAGTGTTATTATATTATTAATTACCTCCAGACAGGGGCGTAGCGGACATTTTAAAAGAGGGGGGGACAGCTGAATGAGATCAAAAAGTTTACGTTCATATAATTATTAATCACCTGTTTCTAAATGGTCTGGCTCTAAAAGTGAGGGAGACGCAAGACGCAAGCACCCCGTCCCCGCCGGTTGCTACGCCCCTGCCTCCAGAACTGTCAAGAGCATCTGTGCTCCATGTCTCACACCTTCAAGCACCACCCCGCGTTCATTGCGTGTCAGCATTGTCTTCTGAGGCGCAAGTCATTTATTAAATAGGAAAAAAATTCACCAGGTTCTCCTACTGCAGCAAATTCTGTTTTTACTGTTTACTGCGCCAGTTGATCAGGAAGTGACGATTTTGTTCTCAATAGCCTCTTTCACACATACAGACCAGAAGGGGTCATGTTTGAACAGGCTCTTTTTGAAAATACCGGTAAAATTGTTCCGGCAATTTTCCGGAAAGAGAAGTTGTAACATTACCAGTAATTTGCCAAAATGCTGCTCTGTGTGAACACAGAAGGAAAATTGCCAGAAAGAGCGTGTTCACAATTAGAACGCGCTGACGTGAGACGCCTACTCCAGCCAATCAGAACATTCAGACGCATTCACATCCGGGCTGTTTATGAAAATAAAAACCTTTGAATATTTTTCCAAACACATTTATAGCTGCTAGATGTTAGTCAGATAACGTTTCTATGTTCATTCTTAATGCCAACTGTGTAAAAAATGATTGATAAAATGCTTATGATAAACCGCTGTTTGTTTACCTTCAAGCTCTGCTTCAGTTGCTTGACGCGTGTGCACGTGAAGTGCTCCGGTGAGCACACACATATTATGTACATCTCGACATGCGAATGTGTTCCTCCATATGTTTTCATCGAAGTTGTTCACAATACTTATCCATCCACAGAATTAAGAAGTCAAATGTGTAAACATTTAGCTGCGCTTCTGCTTTGGATGTCTCTGGGACAAAAGCAGCTGCACGAATGCTAAAGCTTTAAATAAAAGTGAAGCCATCACGCCAACAGGTTGGAACACTTATATGGTGTGGGAATGTGAAAAGGTGTATGAGTTTTGGGAAAAAAAACTCATCAATATTATCTGAAATTACAGGAAAAGATATACCAGTGCAACCAGTTAATTGTGCTACTTCTAAATGATGATTCCAGTATGGGTTTGACGGAGCGACAAAGAAAGGTCTGGTTGGCAGGACTAACATCTGCAAAAAAGAAAATTGCACAAAGATGGCTCCATCCGCATTCTTTATTTATTCGGCAGCGGCTATTTCAGTTTTATGATATAGTATTGTTAGAACTTTCAACAGCCAGAATAAATAAAGCTAGAGCCTCAACTCTTGATGCGTGGAAAGCGGCTGCAGACAAACTGGCAGAAAGACTCATGGATAATAGAAATTAATGTGCTACAACCTGAATCTTAAAATCTCTGATAGTCGGTGTGGATTACTACTTACCTTATTTAGTTTATTACTATGTGTGTATGGATGTATATATGTACATGTATGTATATGTATGTAGGTATGTGTGTACGGATATGTATATGTATGGGCAGGTATATATACATACATGTATGTATGTATGTATGTATGTATAGGCATATTATTTTCTATAATATTATAGACTGTAAATATACCCTGTATTTATTATGTTGGTGTTTAAGATATGTGTACCTTATGTTTATATGTATGTACATATTTTCTGTTAGTTATTTGTCTTGATTGCAATGCTATTTGTGGGATGGCATGGGCTTTGGCACCGCTGGGGGGTGGGCTGGGGGGGTTGAGGAGTGGATCTTGTTTTGTTTATTGGAAAGAAAATTAAGGATGCTGTGACCACTTGCATGTAAAATCAATAAAAATGTAATCACAAAAAAAAAAAAAAAAGTGAAGCCATCAACAAAAGCCTGACCCCTTGTATGTTTACAAATACAAGTGTAGCCGTTTAGAGCTCATTTCTGGTTAAGGATGTCAGAATTTACCGGTATTTTGGAATGGATGTGTGAATGGTCTTTTCTGGAAAAATTCTGGAACGTCCTTGCCTGTGTGAACAGCACATATTTGAATTTACCGGTAAAGTCGTTCCGGTCATTTTCTGGATATTTTCCGGATATTTACCGGTATCGCTGTGTGAATGGGGCTTGTTACTCATTAGATGGAAACGCTGCTTTATTCGCACGTCTTTTATGTAATATTCCAGTTTTGCACAAAGTTAATTAGCATCTTCGGATGGAAACATAGCTAATGACTGTGCGTGTGCTTGTGTGTGAACACCCGCACTACTCTCCGATTGGTAAACGATGGAAATGTACTCTAAGCCAATCATCACGTTTTCAGTTACACCACATTCACAGACACACCAATCATCGTCACTGGTTGGTTATATGTCCCGCCCCAGCCCCGAACGCACACACACACACACCCCAGAGAAAGAGAGGTCCTATGGCTGAGAAAGACGCTGGTCGCATGAAAACCGCTTCAGTGTTCTCAATTGTAGTAATGCGCGTTTTATTGTCAGTAACGATATTCGGTAAAGATTGTTGGTAACAACGTTGTAACAGGGGAAACAGTAATTCAATGATAACTCGTTACTGAAAAAAATAAATCGCAGTAACGCCGTTTATTTATAGCACTGTTATTCCCATCACTGGTTATTAAAGACAAACATTACTTTGTGCAGTTATATTAATGCAAAGATGTCAGAAAATACTCTCTATTTCTGTCCTGTTTTGGTAGTCTAGCAGTTGTACACCAAATTCCATAGTTCAATTGCTTAATTATGTTTCTCATAACACACACACACTTTTACAGTGATCGCTGAACTTTTTCAGGAGTGTCACCTTTTAAAGTTGTGAAAGGCACCTCTGCAGCCTGTGACAAAATGCATTTAAATCGGGACAGATGGAATTGTTTCTTTTTTTTTTTCTTGCTTGTTTTTACTTCGTCCTCCCCTCTTTTGATCTGTTTGTTATGCACGTGGGAGGATGAGTCTGTTGGCACGAAGACAAAAGTACCAGAAGTTTCCATTTTAATATGCCACAAATAAAGGGCATCACAAGTGGCCACATGGGCACTCGTTATGAATAGAACATGAAGGTTTTTTTTTTTTTTATATTTGCATGTTGCTGTAGTCAAGAGGGCGCTTAATCTTCTGTTTATATACTAGACCTTCACAGCTGACAAACCAGTCGAGTGTCACTCGTAAAAATGACCATGTGTGATGTTTTTATGTATGTGCTGAGTTTGAACACTGAGAGCTTTTTGATTGTACTTTGACTATATTTACAGTAAGTTACTTTAAAAAAGTAGCTAATTACTAATTACATCATTAAAATTGTGATTAATTTATTTTCTGATTACTCTGTCTGAAGAGTAAGGTGATTTAGCTTCATTTAAATAAGTGATTCATTCATTCATTCATTTTACTTCGGCTTAGTCCAATTATTCATCAAGGGTCACCCCAGCAGAATGAACCGCCAACTTATCCAGCATATGTTTTACACTGCGGATGCCCTTCCAGCTGCAACCCAGTACTGGGAAACATCCATACACGCTCATCCACACACACACACACACTACGGCCAATTTACCTATAGCGCATGAGCTGACCGCTTGCCTCCGTGTGAGCGGCTTTTCCACTGTTACCACTTTGTCCAGTGGCTCATCGCACACGTCGGAGGATTTGAGATGCAGAGCGGAGTTGACCGTGATGACAGGGTTCGAGTCCGGCAAAGAACGGTTCCAGAAAGCGGGTAAAACAAAAACAAAAGCCAAAAAAATAAAATAAACAAGTAAATAACAGGGTGAGAATGTGGTACAATCTGAAAACGTGGTAAAAATCAGGTGAGGGCTTTTCTTTTTCTGGATTTGCTTTTGAAAACACTGTGGATTGGGTTTAGGGAAGTGGGTGGGCGGGTCAATCGGTGCTTTTGAAAACACTGTCGGTTGGGTTTAGGAAAGGCGGTGGGTGCTGGTCAATCTGTGCTTTTGAAAACACTATCGGTAGGGTTTAGGGAAGAAGGAGGGTGGGTCAGTCGATCAGTCAGTCAGTCAGTAGGTCAGACGACAGTGGCCTCTGGTGGATTTATGCGAGAAGAGCAGGCGCAAATGGCACTTGGAAGACAAATTTGAGATCTCAAAAAGCGTACACAGCGGCCTCTGGCGGATTCGCGAAAACAAAAACTGCAAAAAAAATGTAGCTCCTGGGACGTATTAGCCGCTCTCCAGAAATGTATATAGGGGTATGTAATCAAAATGAGCCTGGGTTTAATTAAATTATCTTAAAAGATAAAAGAAATCCCTTACTTTACTTTTTCAGCGGAAAAAAGTCATTTTAATTACACAAATTTATTGAAACTCATTGCACCCAACCCTGTTCTCCGAAATGATTATTTATCAGTTTGCTAAAGTTTCCAGCTTTGCAGTGAATTGTTTCACACTGTATATGCTAAATCTTAAGTACTAACTGTGTAATGAGACTATACATGACACTGAGTTCATATATGTAACATCAACAGTTCTGGCAATGGAGTTGAGGATCCAAATGCAGCGTCTTTATTAGATTTAACACAAATAAACAGTAGAGGAGAGAGGAAGCAAGCAGTCAGTTTAAGGGCAATTTAAAAGAGTAGTCGAGTCACAGGCGAAGAGATTGGTACAGGCGGCTAACAGCGTAAACAATACACAAAGTGAGGGTCAGGAAACATGGCAAGAAAAAACAAGACAAGGAAAAGCTTCATAGTGTTACAACAACAAGACTCAGCAATGTGTGTGTGCATGAGAGGTGAATATATAGTCCAGGTAATCAGTCCATTATGTGTTTCTGCTGTGTGTGAGTAATCAAGCGTGATGTGGAACTGGTGTGTGTGAGATGCATGATGGGATGTGTAGTTTCAGTGGCGCATGTGTAGTTCCTGTGACAATAAATGTTTTCCAGCAATCTGTAAGGATTAGATCGTTGGTGATTGTGACAATATGAACAAGACAGGATGATATTTTAAAACTGTATTTTCATTAAATTTCTAATGAATATGACTGAAAATAGGAGACACGGTAGTTAGCACTTTTGCCTTACAGCAAGAAGGTCACTGGTTCGAATCCCAGCTAGGTCAATTGGCACTTCTGCGTGGAGTTTGCATGTACTTACCGTGTTAGCGTGGGTTTACTCTGGGTGCTCCGGTTTCCTCCACAGCCCAAAGACATGCGCTATAGGTGAATTGAATAAACTAAAATGATAAACTAGTGTATGTGTGTGCATGGGTGTTTTCCAGTGCTGGGTTGCAGCTGGAAGAGCATCCGCTGTGTAAAACATATGCTTTATAAGTTGGCAGTTCATTCCGCTGTGGCGACCCCTGATGAATAAAGGGAATAAGCCAAAGGAAAACAGTTTTTTTTATTATTATTAATTTATTATTTGCATAACAGCCACAAACTACAAAACAGTGGAGGTGCATTTTTAGCTAATCATCTTGTAATGAATGTGACTTTAGTTCTGCTGTTTTCTGAGTTTGAATAGCCATGCACAGTAAATAACAGAACACCACGCAAGCACTGTAAAAAAATCCGCTATGTAGGGAATATCTTTTAAATAATTTGTCATTTTATGTTTTGAATTATGAGTGTGAGAAGTTAAACCAGACTACTCCAACATTGCATTTATTAATTCAAACATTTTAATCATGTAACACTTTATTTTTTCATTCATAAAGTGTGATATTGAAATAATATTGTGTACTTTGATTAATCATCGCATGTGTTTGGGTGAGTTTATTAGGCAAATTGCTTATTTATTCATTCAACATTTATTGACTAAGATGAATTTATATGAAACATTCATATTTTTTCAAGATTTATTCTCTTATTCATCAATGTTATGATGTATTTTTATCTCTCACCATATTTTTATTTACAGTTAAAGAAATTAATTAGTATGCATATTTTTCTTGATATTTATTATCATTTTATTGACTCTTTTTTTATATATATATATTATGTTTCAACAGGAAATGCTAATAAAAAAAGAAGCAATTCACAGCAGTTTTCAGCTGAAATTAATGGCATGCTTGAAAAACACTTCTGTTCGTTTTATGATTTCTGATCAAGCTGCAGGTTCTCGGTTATTGAAGACAAAACCTTTACCATATTGATGAATGATAAAGAAAATTGCATTCATAAAGTCTTTCCATAAAGAAGCAGAAAGGGTTCAAATTCACTTTGTGTAGTCCGTAATCATAGTGTCCTTGAGCAAAACACTTAAAACCTCACTTTACCTCATGAGGGCTGTTTCTGTACTTTTACATGGCGATGTTATATAAAAAAATAAAAATAAATCCCACCAGATACCAAATCAAGACCACCAAGGATGTATTCCCCATGCTTTTTCTTTACATATAAAGCAAAGGATCGCCAGTCAAGGGCAAAAGAACGCTTTCCAATCAAGACCAAGTGCACTATATATTGAAATCATTTTCATTTTTTTAAAAGAACACAATATGTTCCTTTATCCGAGTAATATTAATAAGGAAACCTGTCTTTATGTAGAACTTCAATACAGCGGCACGCATAAGTAATAGTTCTCAGAGGATGAAGAAAGAAGAAGCTGTGGGTCGTGCTCCAGGCTTGCTAACAGAAATACTAATCTCCATCTCCTATGCCTTCTGTCACGGACACTGAATTATTAGCTGTAGTTCTGCAGCCGTGAGACCGGAATGAAAGTCTGGACACAGGGTGAAATCAGCCTGGGATCGTGTGAAGCTGCTGAAGCTCCCGTTTCTGACAGAAGTAAATCCCACATCTCGCATAGCAGCAGCCTTTAATATCGGTATCTGCAACTTACTCTTTCAGCCTGAAGATCTTTATATGTTTTACTCTTTAGGCTTTGGGATTTTGGAGAGAAATATACACAGTAAAAGAGATGCATCTGTTTAAGGCCTGCTGTGTAGCATGAGATTTGTATGGAAGTGCATTTTCACAATGTTAAAATAAAGATCAAGCATACGAAGTTGAAATGTAAAGGTTTAGGTCACAAATTATGAACTTGATTTAAAATTATGACTTTAAAAGTTAAAATTATGACTTCCTATGTCATAATATTGACGTTGTGCTTTGTAATTATGTGTTAGAATGTAACATTTTTAAAATAAAGTTTATTAAAGTACAAAAATCTCATCATTTTGACCTGTCATTAATTTGACGTTTTTTTTTTTAATCACAATTATAAATTGCTATGTCATACGTTTGTTTTTAAGAACGTTTTTCTTTAAAAAAAAAAAAAGTCCTAATTTCAAATTAGTAAATCATAATAGGGCAGCACGGTGGCGCAGTGGGTAGCACAATCGCCTCACAGCAAGAAGGTCGCTGGTTCGAGCCCCGGCTGGGTCAGTTGGCATTTCTGTGTGGAGGTTGCATGTTCTCCCTGTGTTCGCGTGGGTTTCCTCCGGGTGCTCCGGTTTCCCCCACAAGTCCAAAAACATGTGCTATAGGTGAATTGGGTAAGCTAAATTGTCCATAGTGTATGTGTGTGAATGAGTGTGTATTGATGTTTCCCAGGACTGGGTTGCAGCTGGAAGGGCATCTGCTGTGTAAAACATATGCTGGATAAGTTGGCGGTTTATTAAAGGATTAATAAAGGGACTAAGCCGAAAAGAAAATGAATAAATCATAATATTGAATTAGAATGTCATCATTTAAGTTGTTTATATCACAACTTTGACTAATTCATAATTAGTATGTCACAATTTTGATTTAGAATATCATAAATACTACTTTTTATGTCATCATTTTGATTTAGTGATAATTTATATTATTTGCTCTAATAGTTTCGACTTTTTATTTCAGAATTTTGATTAAGTCATCATTTTGACCACATGATCACATTTTGGACAATTAGCCACTTTCGATCTGGGGAAATGCTAAGTACTGATTTCAAAAAAAAATTATAAGCATTTTTTAAGGGGATTTTAACCTTTAATGGATAGAACAGTGTAGAGAATTGGCAGGAAATCATTGGGAGCAGAGAGAGGAGAAGGACCTGCAAAGGCTGTGAGCACCTTGCACATGAGGCATATGTGAAAGCATATCACTTTTAAAGGCAGGCGTGTCCTCAAACCCCACCCCCAAAACTACCCCTTAATTGGGGATGAGTAAATCATACTAAAATGTCCTGATGGGATTGTACAAATTAATATGAATTAGCCACTAAATCGAAAAAAGTTACAAATTGCAATGAGATTTTGTTGCATAATTTAGACTCTTTAAGTCACAGTTTTGCCCAAGTCAAAATTTTGATGTTTATCTCATAATTACAATAAATTTGACTTTCATCTCCCAATTTTTTTTGGCATATGTTTGATTTGGTTCAATTTCAAATTTTACATTTTTAATCTCATAATTTTGACTTTAAGTTTTGTCTTAGCATGCTATAATTTGGCTTTTTAATGCCTTCCTTCTATGGCACAAATGGCCTTCTTTAGATTTGCACGAGGACGCCTTAACGTGTGAGTTGAAAGAGTTGCATTGAAATCGTTCAGTCTGCTCACCTTCAGGCAAGGGCTTGTCCCAGTTTGCTCATGCTGATTCCAGGCTGATCATCTGGATATTGAGGCTATTTAATTATTAGCTTATTGAAACCTCAGTCCAACACCAACGCAAATGGGGAAATTCTCACTTCTTTCTGCACGACAGACCTCCGTTCAGCCTAATAATATATGCGCGCATAAATATGCATGATCACATTCTGATTGGACAATTAGCCTCTTTCAATCAGGGGAAATGCCAAGTAATGATTTTGATATGTGCAAGTGATTCTGAAACCAGAGCCAGAATGTCCATTGAGATCGTGCTCTCTCTCTTTCGTTGAAAGATGCTTAGTTTTATGTTTGTGGATTTTAAGGTTATTTTTTAGGTTTAATTTTGGTTTCAAATTTGCAAAAAAGAAGAGAAAAAATAACAATTTACATAACAAGAAAAGAAAGGATAGAGGGTGAATTTTGCCGAGATGTGGTGCATGTTTAAGGGTGCTTTCACACTTGGTTCAATTGCCTGGACCGAATCCAAGTTCGATTGTCCCCCCTTGCCACCTTCTCGGCTGGTTTATGTTCACACTGTCTTTTTTCCTTCTGAACCCCGGTACACTTGCGTCATCGAGCTGCTGTTTTGTGTACAGCGGTTGCTAGGTGACGGCCACAAAAGCAAAGCGCCAAAATGGAGACGTCCGCATATCACGGTCATTCTGCTTTTACTGAATCTTTTGGTTTTGTTACCAAAGCCAAAATACAGACAGCCACTTGCATTTATCTGCCGTAAATTAAAAAACATTGAAAACGTTCAGAACATCACGCGATGTCTGCAGAAGTCGTTTATGGTGGAGACAAGCAGACATTATCACTGTTTGCACTGGGTCAGTCTCGCTTGTCGCCAAGGTACGTGATACACAGACATACACACCCGAATGAACGTTATGAAAACTAAAGTTTGTTGTACAGAACCGTACCAGAGTTCGCACGAACCGTACCGCAGACCACCTCTTTCAGGCGGACTCGGGTACAGTTCGTGGGTGCGCACCCGAGTTTAGAAGACACGTTCACACTAGCTAAACGTACCGTAATCTGACGTCAAACGAACCTGGGTGCGGACCAAAAGTGCTTGTGTGAAAGCACCCTACGAGTAGAATGGGAATCTATTTTGATTGTGTTTTAGAAGAATGTCAAGAATATTGAAGATTTTGAAAATGTGTGTATTCATTAAGATATGTTGTGCTCTGTTAAAAAATGTAAAAAGCACTTTTTGTTAATTGCAGTATTTTTAATATGGTATGAAACAAAGTGAATTTTAAAAATCTAAATCTCTCTCTCAATTCAGTTCAAATCAATTCAATTCTATAACTGCTTTAATGGGCATGACAAATGTTACAAATGTATTGCATACAAAGCATTTATAAAGTTTACTTTAAAAAGAACATGGAGAAGAAAGGGAAGAAATGGGGAAAAAGGTGATTTAAGTGACTTTGAACGTGGCATGGTTGTTGGTGCCAGACGGGCTGGTCTGAGTATTTCAGAAACTGCTGATCTACTGGGATTTTCACACACAACCATTCCTAGGGTTTACAGAGAATGGTTCGAAAAAGAGAAAATATCCAGTGAGTGGCAGTTCTGTGGGCATAAATGCCTTGTTGATGCCAGAGGTCAGAGAAGAATGGCCAGACTGGTTCCAGCTGATAAAAAGGCAACAGTAACTCAAATAGCCACTCGTCACAACCGAGGTATGCAGAAGAGCATCTCTGAATGCGCAACACATCCAACCTTGAGGCAGATGGGCTACAGCAGCAGAAGACCACACCAGGTGCCACTCCTGTCAGCTAAGAACAGGGAACTGAGGCTACAATTCACACAGGCTCACCAAAATTGGACAATAGAAGATTGGAAAAACGTTCCCTGGTCTGATGCGTCTCGATTTCTGCTGCGACATTCGAATGGTAGGGTCAGAATTTGGCATCAACACCATGAAAGCATGGATCCATCCTGCCTTGTATCAACTGTTCAGGCTGGTGGTGGTGGTGTAACAATCAGCATTTTATGATAGAACTGTAATAATAAATAATAACAATGATCAGTATATTTACAATGATTCATTATCATCTCTCCCTGTCTCTCTCTCTCAGATCATTACAAACACTATTCAATTCAAATTCAACAAGAGGAAATGTATTCACTACAAGCCAAATAATGAAGCAAAAAACATAAATAAAAAAATCTGCGAGCACAGTCACGCTCCCCAGGATAATGGTGGCCGATGCACCTCATTACGACATCTTACATATCGGCGATTCCCACCTAAACTCTGCTTCTTCTCATTTCCGCATCTGTCTTTTTAATATTATCTCTCCATTTTGTGCAAATGCGCCGAGCTAATAGAGTTTTGGGGCCGTAACTCTGTCTCACTCTACAGTGCCACTGATGATAATCTTGTTCTACACGGAATTTATTGCACATCTGGTTGCGAAAACACCCAATTAGAGCCCTTCTCTTCTGCATGCAGTCAAATGAGGGAGCGCACTGAACCAAAACACAACATATGGCGCGTATGTATCCGTGTGTTTGTCTGTGTGTGTGCGCGCGTTTGTGTGTGCCTGTTTATCAATGGTACACACAGGCACCAGCTGTCTATCAAGCTTAAATTTGATCAAGCATACGTGGTTTATTGTCAATTCTCAATATACTGTGTATATGTGGGTCAAAGAAGAAAAGGAGTTTGAGCATAACACTTTCTATGAAGCTCATGCTTAAAATGAATTATTCTTCAATTTATACTATTTATACCCTATATACTCAATTTATAATACTTTATAATCAAACAATCCTGTAAGTATATCTATAAAGACACAAACATTAAACATTTGTACAACAACCTACATTTATAATAGTATTATTAAAGGTCCCATGAAATTAAAATAAAGTTTTTTAGATGTTAGTATGAGTATTGTTAGTTTTAAAGATATCTATAAGCTAGTGTATCTTCTAACATTTAGAAGATACAAAACTGATATAAACATGTAAGGCTTGTAGTTTGTCACTTCTGCCTAAATGGATCTGCGGTTTTATTCACGTCACCTCATACTTCAGCTTCTCATCAAATCATAACCAATCAAATGCTCTCTAGTGTCTGACATGACCCGCCCCCTTCCAGATGCTTCACATTTGATCATAGATATTTACATTAGATGTCGCCTACACTATTGTTGTCTATTGGAAGGAATGCGTCAATAGAGCTGCCATTTAAGTACAGGGTAGCGCTCCTTTGAAATGAATGTGAGACCAAGGTGCAGTGGAGGACTGTGGCCATCCAGAGCCAGAGATATACACATATATACACATATATCTATGATCGGGACTTTTCCCGGTGGTCAGTATGCAAATATTTTTTTAAATTACGAAAATTATAATTTTACATCACTTTTCTACAACGATGGATAAGTGACTCCACGGGCATTGCCGACAAAGAGCGTGTGTTTGTGTGCATGGAAATGTATTGTCCTCCCTACTTGTTCAATTTGATCTAATCCGTGTCCTGAAACACACCCCCTCTCCCACTTTCACTTCTCATTTTAACGGAGGGAGCGATTCGTTTGTGAATGAATCCCCGTTATGAACGACTCATTCTCTTAGCCAACAATAATACAAGTTTCTGGCACTGCAGCATCTTGTTGTCATATTTAATTTACATTGTTTGCTGATTCGCCTCACAGCAAGAAGGTCGCTGGTTCGAGCCTCGGCTGGGTCAGTTGGTGTTTCTGTGTGGAGTTTGCATGTTCTCCCCATGTTCGCGTGGGTTTCCTCCGGGTTCTCCGGTTTCCCCCACAAGTCTAAAAACATGTGGTATAGGTGAATTGGGTAAGCGAAATTGTCCGTAGTGTATGTGTGTGAATGAGTGTGTATGGATGTTTCCCAGTGATGGGTTGCAGCTGGAAGGGCATCCGCTGCGTAAAACATATGCTGGATAAGTTGGCGGTTCATTCCACTGTGGCGACCCCAGATTAATAAAGGGACTAAGCCGAAAAGAAAATGAATGAATGAATGAATGTTTGCTGATTTTATTCAACCAAACTAGCCTAGTATTTAGCGCGAGTTGGTGCTACTTTCCTTAGGATCAGTGCACTAAGTGACTGTATTAGTCAATACATGTTTAGCACAAAAGTTTGTAACATATAAAAACGTGAAAAACTAAATCTTACCTATCAAATGTGATGCCTTTGTGCTTTGTTTTCTGTGTTTGCTCGTTACTACACCCGTACACAGCGCTAACATGTACTTTAGTCTTGACTAGTGCGGTTGAATGACATTTGTCCTGAGAGCACTGTACAAATGTGGCGGCAGTATTGACGCATGCTTAGGGTCCGTATGCGATATCTAGTGTATATATCTATGACATTTGATGGCAGAGCGGTGATAAAGCAAAGCACTATTGGCTGTTTTTTTTTTTTAAAGAGGAGGAGCTACACTATGTCCCACCCCCTCTTCATGTTTTGGTTGAGATTACCTCAAACATCGAATAAAAATGCACATTTTAAAGCACTTCAGAGGACCTTTAATGCTTATTAGTGATGAATTTCATTTATACACATTATACACTGATTTATAAGTATTAATTAGTCAGTGTATTTATAAACATTGCAGTCTGCAATGTTAAAACATTGCAAACGCTCCTCAGTAAGTTAACAGATTTTGTTCTGTCAAATAAATGAATGGTTTGCTATTGTTGATAAGAGTCCTATGCCTTATACACACTTTCTGTGGTCATAATACAGTTATAAAACTTTATAAATGCATAATTGATGGCTATTTAAAATATTAATACACTATTATAATTATGTAGCTATAACAGTCATTATAATACAGGATGATGTTTGTTGTGCCTTTATAGAAACGTTTATAGAATGATTATAAATAATCGTTAACATGTATAGTTCATTATAAGAATGAGCTTCATAGAAAGTGTTACCAAAAACAAAATTAACAAGAATAAAAGTTCAACATTGCTTTATTTTGTTAATTAAAATGTGTCATCTTTTTCTGAACAAAAAATGACGACTATTATACCTTTTAACCATGACTTATAGAATACACCTATAGAATAAGACACTTATAAAATATAATTCATTATAACAATATTTCATATATAATCACAGAGCAGTCGCAAAATGCTAATTGATTTACATTTCTTAAGTTTTATACTATATTAAACTATTTTTCAAAGCACAAGGGTTCAAGGTGTTTTAACATTATGATCATTTTTTTTTTATACAAATTTTAATACGGTCGGGATTTATTTTCTATAATTTTTGCATAAACATATTTAATATGCTAGAAGATGATGCAGCATTACTTTATGCAATATTTTGCATATATATTTGTGTATATACAAATGTTATATTATAGTGTTATATTTTTATATGTAATATTTCTTATTTATTCTTATTTATATATATTATAGTTATATATAAACTTAATTTTATAACATTACTTTCATTATATTTATATTTCATGTTGTATTTTAAGAGTATACTAACTCAGTCCTACTTTAAACCTTTTTTTTTTTATTATTGACTAGTAATTTCTAAGAGAAAATCATTTATTTACAATTGTATTTTTATTTGTGTGCGTGCGTGCCTGCATGCATGCGTGCGTGCGTGCGTGCGTGTACGTGTTTTTGTGACATATCAGGACACAAATCTGTATAATTACATAGGTATGACAGAGGTATTACAAGAAGGTGGTGGAATATGAGGACATTGCTGACGTCCTCATTTCTCAAAAAAACGTATAAATCACACAGACTAAGTTTTTTTTCAGAAAGTAAAACCTATGTAATGTCCCCACAATTCACAAAAACAAACATGCGCGTGTGTGTGTGCGTGTGTGAGAAAAAAAATTAAGCAATTGTATAATATGGAATTCGCTGTACATCTGCTAGCAATCATGGAAGAGCATGCATGCAAAACAAAATATTAAAATAAATAAAAGTGTCAAACACGGCAGCTGCGCACATGGTGCTCGTATAGACATCGGGCAAAGGTTGAGTGGACATCTGAAATCACAGGTTGTTTCTTAGGAATGTTTCTGACAGGTTCAGACTTAATTTTCATGAGGTCATATGCTCACGGTCTCATCGAGGGCTAAAAATGTTTTCTATTTACATTTATTCTGAATGGTGACCGAAAGTCCTTGAGAATCCTGCAGAGTATTGTTTTTTATCTCTCTCTCTCTCTCTCTCTCTCTCTCTGATAAGTTTAGCTGGATATAAAGAAGCGCAGCAGGATGTGTCAGCAACGCTCTCACTTTTCTTTTAAGTTATTTCTACATTGATCCAGACCCATTTGAAAAAGGCATTTTTATTTCAAAACATTCTCCATTCACTCTAGTGGCTTTCCAAAAGTTTCTCATCCAAACTGAAACATTAGGAAAGGATTAAATCACCCTGCGTACAGTATGCATAACGTGTAATAAAAGGGTGCTGAGATGAAACCGAGAGACCAGAAATTGATATTCTGACACTTTTCTTCAGGCATGATTATTTTTTAATCCAAACATCACTCACGGAATGAATAATATATAATATAATATAATATAATATAATATAATATAATATAATATAATATAATATAATATAATATAATATAATATAATATAATATAATATTTTAAGAAATGCAGTGGATTTCTTTAGGGAACTCATGAGCTGTTGTCACTTGTCAGGTAAATGTAATTACATGGTTTACAAGCTGTGTTAAATTGACTGTTTTATTGGAACAGATTACCTGAGACTTGAAATGCTTATTGACGTTTATTTTGTGCTATAACTAATAGTGAAGAAGAAATGATAGCATTCACTCATGCTATGGTCTGTAACAACACAACTAAAAATGGAAAAACAACATTTATTGTTTGTTTGAATTCCTGATAAAAAGGACATAACATGAAAGATTCAGTTTTGTTTCACAAGTTTTGTTTCAAGTAATAATGTGTTCAGTCAACTTAAGGCAATTTAATTTAAAAATTAAAAAAATTGTGATTTAAAAAGTGTTTGCCCCCTTACTGATTTCTCATTTTTTGTATGTTTGTCGCACTTTAATGTTTCAGATCATCAAACAAATGTAAATATTAGCCAAAGATAACACAAGTAAACACATCATGCAGATTTGAAACAAAGGTTTTTATTATTATTTGTTTATTTTTTATCTATTTAAGTGATTTCTTGATTGCAAACAGGTAGGTCTGGGTGTGGCTAGAGAAATTGAACTCAGGTGTGGTAAACCAGAGGTCAACTATGGAGGGGCACTTTCTCACACAGGGCTATGTACACTGAAAAAAAAAAAGTATATGACAAAAAGTCCTGACAACAAATGTTTTTTTTAAGTTATACAAAGTTTAGCTTAACATTTTAGTCAGTTTGATTGATGTAAGTTGAGATGACTTGAAAACTAAAAAACTGAAGGCAGAAATATATATTTTTTACAGTGTAATTTTGGTTTCTTTTAATGATACAAATCTTAATTTAAAAACTGCATGATGTGTTTACTTGTGTTATATTTGACTGATATTTAAATTTGTTTGATGATCTGAAACATTAAAGTGTGGCCAATATGCAAAAAAAAAATAGAAATCAGTAGGAGGGCATACATTTCTGTATCTGTCTGCATAATATGCGTCACGTGAATACTTAAATCATCATTTTTCGAAAACCTCCTCATACAGTGCAAAAATTCAAACTCGTCCATTTGGGATAAAATAATAGAGCATCATCAAAAATAGTGTTTTTTAAAAAGCTTTTTTCTCAAAAAATAAAAAGTGCTGTCTCAGTGTAAACAGAACTCCAAAACATAGACAGTGTAGCTGCTGCCTTAAATCAAATATTTGCTCCATGTCTAGATGATCATTTGGCACTTTTCAACACAGGCCTCACAGTATGTTGCAGCATCAACTGCTGCTTTCAAATCTGTGAATGACTGATCAAGGCACTGAAAATAACTTGAAGAAACCGAGTGTGAAGTGAGAAAATGTAAATAAGACAACATATTTATCCCGAACCCAGAAACAGACTCCCAAACATTTCGGTGACTGTGGGCTGTCATCACCTCACGGCAATGTCATTTACGCTCATATGCCTAGAGAAAGGACCACCTCCCTGCCCAGTTTTGTGCTGGCGAAATGGACCGACAGCCGGGACCTGCTGGCTTGCCGCATTTTATACAGAAACCCATCAGGCATGACAGGGGCACCTGCGAGCAGAAGAAAGAGGACCCCTGTGAGTTTAATCACCTCTAATACAAGATTATCCAGGTGCCAGAGGACATAATCTTCCCCAAAATACATCACCTGTCAACAGCTTGCGCAGAACATGATCACCCCCTTCCAAAAAACATCAGCTCTTAATCGTCATTGAAGTCAGTCAGCCGGAAAATCACAGAGAGCGTTTGCGTGGTGTTATTTCTCTTGTCGAAAAGTGTCAGATTGTCCTTAAAATTGGGTGGGGAGAAATTTAAATTTATAATGTGCAACAGATCTGAGGAGCCCGCTGAATTAACAAAGAGTTGTTTCTGTGCTTTGAAAGATAACCACATTAAAAGAAATAGGTAAAATAATGCCACTGTGTTCATTCAGATAGTTACTTGAAGAAGGAACAGTAAACACTGAAAGCTGATAATAAACATTCTTTTTTTTTTACCAAATGTAATTTGCGTTATGACTAAATATATTCCAACAAGATCTTTTTTAAGTCATTACAAAGATGCCTTGTATTGTGAAATATATTCTTTAAAATTTAGCTTTAAGGCTGAATTATACTTCTGCGTCTTGTGATCGCTGTTACCCATGGCGCATGCCTTGCACGTAACCATGCATTACACTTTTGCGTTCTGTTTGTGTTGATCTGACAATAACACTTCCAAAACACTAGCTTGCAGTGGTGTTTAAAGGTGCTGTATGTAAGTTTTTGACTCTTCTAAAGCATAAAAATACCATAATATGTTAGCAGATATTTAAGAAATATGCCAAGTGAACATTCTTGTTTATCTGAAAAACAATGCTGAAGTCAGTTATTCTGACTGAAAAGTTCATTTGACTCAACTAAAAAACTGAAGGCAGAAATATAAATTTTTTATAGTGTAATTTTGGTTTCTTTTAATGATACAAATCTTAATTTAAAAACTGCATGATGTTTACTTGTGTTATATTTGACTGATATTAAATTTTTTTGATGATCTGAAACATTAAAGTGTGGCCAAAATGCAAAAAAAATAAGAAATCAGTAGGAGGGCATACATTTCTGTATCTGTCTGCATAATATGCGTCACGTGAATACTTAAATCATCATTTTTCGAGAACCTCCCCATACAGTGCAAAAATTCAAACTCATCCATTTGGGATAAAATCATAGAGCATCATCAAAGATAATGTTTAATTTTTTTTTTTTTTTTTTAAGTGCTGTCTCAGTGTAAAAAGAACTCCAAAACATAGACAGTGTAGCTGCTGCCTTAAATCAAATATTTGTTGCAAGCATAAAAATACCATAATATGTTTGCAGATATTTAAGAAACAGGCCAAGTGAACATTCTTGTTTATCTGAAAAACAATGCTAAAGTCAATTATTTTGATTTGAAAATTTGAGTTACGTGCCGGAACGCTGTCTTTGTTTTGGTTCTTTTAACCCGCCCACTGCCACTTTAGCCAATTATATTTCAGCTCCCTCAGTTGCCTTGTAGGAAAACCATGTATTTCATACATTCATTCAGAAGGCTCTCAAAGCATGTGCCCGTGACCAAAATGCGACCTCCGGTGGACAGTAGCAGGCTCTGAAATGAGACGCAGATTCAGAGTTCCACATGAGGTTATTAATTAGCAAGTAATATAAATATTCCGAACGTAAACATTAGGTGAGCAGGTTACATTGTAACCCTGTGTCCTAACAACACGCTACATGACGAGATTTGCAGTGATAAGCAATTTGGCTGTTTGCACCAGACGAAACATGACAGAAATTTAAAAACAGCCATTCAGAAGCACAGAATATGCACTCGCTCATGAAATGGTAAGGTTTATAATCTAATTAATACATATTAAACCTCTTTGAGTCACAGTTCTAAAGTTCAATTTCAAAAAAAAAATTTTTAAAGATCTGAGGTAAACGATCTGTTGCTGCTTTCAGTAGTATGGCAATAAATGTCATGTAAAAGGGCATTCAAACTCACATTGTTAGCATTTAACCCAGAATAAAGCACATGAGGTGCACCTAAGGTGATCATTGTCAAAATTTTCTGTTCTTCAGCTGCAAAAAATAGAAGCCGTTTCTAAAATATAAATTCTAGGTGTTGGTTAGAACAAAAACTCCTTTTAATATGAAAATATTCCTTCTATTGCATGCCGTTGCTTTTATTTAGAACATGATTTAAATCAGCTTTTAGGCTTGATCGTCAGACTCACTCCTGTTGGTCCAATCTGGCAACCTGCGCTTGTGTTTGTTGATCCAGGAACCCAATGTCTAGTTCAACCACTGGGTGTCAAACTTACATAATGTACCTTTAAATAAGGCAGGATCTGGTGAACGTGCAACAATTTTAATCATAAAGTAAACACAAAACAAAAGTATATATCAGGAGCTCTTCAATGAGACTTGATACTTGTTAAACACTCATGTTGCCGGTCTCGCTCCTCTCCCACGGCTCTTAGCCTCGTCCACATTCATCACCGATACCAAGCTGACCAATCACAGCTATAGCGCGTGTGCATGTCAGGTTTCGCGTCAGGTTATGGCAAAAAGTATGTCACCCTGTAGGGGCTCCATTTAACAATATCTCTCTGCCTATCGTTGATGCATGACGCTAGTGTTGTCAAAAGAATCGAATTCAGTTCCAATTGGTACTGAAATTTCGAAAACGTCCATTTCCCGCTAATATTTAAAGTGCGTTCTTCAACAACTGATTGGTCATTGAGTTCACGTGCTCAGCAGAAATGACTGATTGTCAGTAAGGTAATCGTTTCACCACGCTTTACCGCTGTTCACTGAGTGCAAACACACCGGAGCATTTCAAAGTCACGTTGATCAGCTGATTTGTCTATGAGCTAACATAAATGTAGAGTGGTAAACTGATGACCTTTACGGCCAATCACAGTCATTTCTGTTGAGCATGTGAACACAATTGCCAATGAGTGGTGTTTAAGAATGCACTTAACAGTGCTCAAATGTTAGCGGGAAATGGACAGTAGCAAAATTACAGTAGCAATTGATACTAAAGTCTGTAATTTTGACAACACTACATGATACTATTGTCAATCTCCACAACCAATGACAACCAATGCTATGTCTGCAATGCTTCATGACATCATCGCAGAAAGTGTCGTATGTTTATTTTTTTTCTCCTATTGTCCACGATGAGTTCCGTCACATGAGTGATGTTGACCAATAGGAGCATACAATCTCTTCTGTACACAGCTTAAACGAAAGAGAGAGGACTGCTTCCATTAAATACAGGAAAGATTTGTGGAGAAAAAGCAACATTCTGCTTGCCTGTATTATGTGTCATCACAGGACTAATATGATAGGATAAAAAGAAACAAGTTGGCGATTGATAGCCGAGGAACTTCTGCAGCCTGCTGGGTGAGTACTGGAATTAGCATGTAAACTAACACATCGCTCAATAGGTTCTCATTCACAATGTGGTGTGGGTAATTTTATATGAATGTATCTTTGAAGATAACAGGCTGTCTATGGCTTTGTTTACAGCTGTTGCTGGGAAACCGCTTCTGGAGATCCAAAAGTGCCTCTTGCTTGGATAGAATAAATCTACTAATCTACTGTTTGCATTTGGAGAACACACACACACACACACACAAACAGCACACATCTGTGGGAAAACACTCAATAGACAATTACAGAGACATCTGTAATGTATGCAGCTTGTTGATGACAGAATGTGCATCGTAGACATCATGTGATGATTGATCGCGAAGCAACATTCATTTATTCATTTTCCTTCGGCTTAGGCTCTATTTCAGAGGTCGCCACAGCGGAATGAACCGCAAACTATTCTGGCATACGTTTTAAACAGTGGATGCTCTTCCAGCAGCAACAGTACTGTACTGGGAAACATCCATACACACTCATTAACACACACACACTCATAGACTACAGCCAATTTAGTTTATTCAATTCACTTATACTGCATATCTTTGGACTGTGGGAGAAAGTGGAGCACCCAGAGGAAACCCACATGAACATGGGGAGAACATCGCTGGTGGGACTCGAACCAGTGACCTTCTTGCTATGAGGCAACAGTGCTAACCACTGAGCCACCGTGCAGCCCTGCAAAGCAACATGTAATCTAATTTTTTTTTTCTTCTAGAGAAAGTCTAATTTCTTTTTTAGTTTGGTTAGTTTTTAAATTGTTTAAAACTATTTTAAAGTCAATATTACTAGCCCCCTTACTAGCTACAGAACAAACTATCCATTAACTCGCCTAATTAACCTAACCTGCCTAGTCATCCTACTTAAGCCATGGTGACCAAACGTTTCTGCTGAGATTCTTGAGGTGTGGATTCAATGCGCTCTTTAGTCTCTTAAGAGGCCACATTTGAGGATTTGTGAATGGCTGTGAAGCAATGCATTGACATAACAGACCAAATTTAAATCATCGACTATGAATTAAATTTCAAAGCAAAAGCAGTTCCAACATTGGAAGTATGAGATTTCAGCAGCATGAAATCTCAGATGCAAGTGATGAAAAGAAAAAAGAAGTCAGAGCTAGAATATTGATTAAAATAACGCAATCTTTTTCAAGCAGCAAGTGTACCTTAACAAACAGCAATAGCCAATTCCAAACACATATAACACCTCAAATATCAAAAAGTATATAACAGCCATCTTCCCATACAAACACCTTTATCTTTTCCACTCACAGAGCAAAGGGAATGTTCACAAAGATACCTTTACATATAATGCTCAAAGGATGGAAATCCCAGTTAGCTTGTGACTCTAAGGCATATTACACTTTTGTGGCAAAGAAAATGACTCTAACTGTGAACTTGGTTTTCATTATTTCATTCAATAGCCGATCGCGCCTCTCCTACTTGAACCACTGGGGGAAAACTTCAAACACTCCGCTGCGCTGTCTTTATCAATGTCTTTCTCTTTTGCTTCATAAATACACATTGCATCAGTATGGCATCAGAATCTTTTCCTTTCTCTCTCTGTATTCAGGTCTGATCTCTCCTCCACTTTTTTGACCCCTCTCCCACTCGCTCTCGTGCTCTTTCTGAACAAAGAGTGCCGGCTCATTACTGAGGAGAGCAGACAGAGGGGAGGTGTCAGACCTCAGCTCTTTATCCATGAGACTAGTGATGGAGAAATCAAAGCCACGTGCTGCTCACATACAGAAATAACAGCTATCTTTACATTGCTTGGTGAGGTGGATAAAAACCAGAAGAGGGACCCTTGGCCAAATGGAGAGGTGTAGAAGTGAGAAATCGGACAATTCAAAATTCGGATGTTTCTTTTTTTATTATTTGGGCTTTAAAAGTAAGCCTTTCCATCATCGACTCAGTATTTGTGCATGACTCATAGCATTTTAATGCACTCCAGGCACTTTTATAGTTATGGGGCCACCACATCTTCTGGAGCATTCCCAAAGTTAAAGGGATAGTTCACCCAAAAATGACAATTGTCATCATGTAAACACAGCTTTGTTTATGGCAGCTTTTCTTAATCCCTGTCCTCATTTCTCTTTTAGTAAGGGAAGGTCTGGAGCACTCAACCACAATACAAGGTGCGTGGACAAAATGTAATTATAGTAAAAAACAGGGAACTCCAGCAACACTTCCCAGGTAGCAAAGAATTCTGGCCCAGATTTGGCATAAATCTGGCACAGCAGGCATTCATCCGGCACTGGCATACAACATGTGGGCCTAGCACCGTCTTTAAGGTGGCACACAATACTTGGGCCAGATGTAAAATGTAGTATTTGGCCCAGATGTTAATAATGTAAGTTTGGCCTATCTTGACCCACATTTAAAATACATTTTTATTATTTTCAAATAAAGAAAAAAAATTCTACCAATCAGGTCGCTTTGAGAAAAATCACGCCCATAGCTCGCCTAAAGCGCAATGATTCATGGGTTTATCAATTTCATTGCAGTCATTGCACACCAACATATCTGGCCCAGTTCAGGCTCAGTTATGGGTTATTAACTTGGCTGAGATATGGTCCATGTTTGGCCCTTGTCTGGAAGCCAGACTTGGTCCAGTCATGTACCGTAAATCACTGCGGCATGTGGGCCAAGCAAAAGCTGATTGTGTGGGCCAGAGCTGGGCCAGAGATATTTTGCTTTGTGGGTTGTAATAAAGGAGACAATTTAATGAAAAAAAATAAATGCCAACATGTTTCGGCTTACAAGCCTTCCTCAGGGCCCAAAAATACAAACATTTCAAAAGGCTTTAAAACATATAATTCCAGATTAGAAACTGATAAACTAGACTTAAGTCGGTACCCCAATCAATCAGCAGGAACCAACTACACAAGTGGAAATCAATCAATTGACACGAATCCACATCAAATCAGCACATAATAAATAATAAAAACTCTTTTAAAAACAATGCGTTGGCATTTCTTATATTTCATTAAATTTTCTCCTTTATTACATGTGTTGCTGGAGTTCCCTTTTTTATATTTGTACGTTTCTCTTACGTTTTGTTCTAATTCAACAGGTGCCCTGCAAAGTGGACTCTACAGGATATTCCACCATGATTTCAGTTTGAAGGGAGCATATACAGTATGTTTCATTCAAATGGCATATTTTAGTGTGTGATATGTGAATTTATATTGTATTTATTTACAGAGGTGTATTATGGCACACTTCACGCTTCTCTAGTAAGACTCTGCTGGCAGTACTGTTGTGTAAATCCGTGAACGAAAGTTTCAAATTGAAATAAAGGTTTCTTGTGCTCTAGTAGAGCTAAATGAAGGAGAAGGGACTATAGGGAAGATAGCTAACTGCATAGGGAATGTGTCAGTCATAACAAATGTCATGCACAGAGCTCTTCCAACAATCTGGCTATCTAAATCAGCTGGGTTAAATAAGAGGGCATGGAAAATATGTAGATCAGTGGGGCATGAGGACTGGGATTAAGAAACGCTGGTTTTTGGTTTGTATTTGTGCAGCACTAGTTCCCTTTGTGGAACAACAATGCAGATAGACGGTCAGTTTTTATCTGCACTAGTTCTTTGACGTCAGCTTGGTGTGTCCCAGGCTTTATGGTGTACAAAAATCTAATTTAAATTGGAATGGTTTAGTTCTTCACACTAAGATAAATGTTTCACCTAAAGGTTTCTGGGGAAACCAAAATGCTTCTACTGTGGCCTCGCTGCAAACACCCCCTTTTGAAACGTTTATATTTAAGAATGTGGGACTATAAAATGTTCATTTAATTTACCTGAATGCAATGTTATGATGTCTCATCTGCCTGTCAACCTATAAAACTGCACACCATCCATTCCAATCATCATGCTCACACAAAGTCTTAATTATGAAGAATGAGTGAGAATAGAAGGCAAACTGCAGCTATCTTTAAGAGATAGTTCAACCCCAAATTTACTCACTATTTACCCTCAAGTGCTTCCAAACTATTATGAGATCATTGCTTCTTTCAAAATGTCTTGCTTTGTGTTCAACAGAAGGAAGAAACTCATAAAGGTTTGAAACAAGTGTACATTTTGTCAATTAAAATTTTTGGGTGAACTATCCCTTCTTCTAAGTTCTTAATTTATCAACACAAAATGGCACAAAAAAAAAACCCAGTAAAGTAAGAAAGATATTAGAAACGGCTAAGATAAAAAAAAGTCTAATTAACATTAGTGTAGCCTTAATTAATCAGCATGTCTTGTAATTTATTCAATTAGATTAAAATGTGGTTAAAATATAATTATGTATTAATGAGAATACATAAATTTGCACTTGCACACATATCTCAAACAAGCACGTAAAAATGTTTAAATGGTATCCCAATCAAGAGAAATATTTCAAAACATGCGGTTAAGTAAAAAGAAAGGGTAACACTTTACAATAAAGTTGTATTAGTTAAATGTGCTGTATGTAAGTTTTTGACTCTTCTAAAGCATACAAATACCATAATATGTTTGCAGATATTTAAGAAACATGCCAAGTGAACATTCTTGTTTATCTGAAAAACAATACTTAAGACAGTTATTCTGCTTTGAAAATGTGAGAACGCTGTCTTTGTTTTGGTTCTTTTAACCCGTCCAATGTCACTTTAGCCAATTATATTTCAGCTTCCTCGGTTGCCTTGTTGGAAAACCGTGTATTCCATTCAGTCAGGAAGGCTCTCCAAGCATGTGCCCGTGACCAAAATGCGACCTCCGGTGGACAGTAGCAGACTCCGAAATGAGACAGAGATTCAGAGTTCCACATGAGGTTATTAATTAGCAAATATTATAAATATTATGAAAGTAAACATTAGGTGAGCAGGTTACATTGTAACCCCGTGTCCTAACAACACGCTACGTGACGAGATTTGCAGTGATAAGGAATTTGGCTGTTTGCACCATACGAAACACGACAGAAATTTAAATACAGCCATTTAGAAGCACAGAATATGCACTCGCTCACGAAATAGTAAGGTTTGTAATTTAATTAATACATATTAAACCTCTTTAACATTATTAAATGTACATGCTGAATCACTGATATGTGTTTGTTTGCTTTATTTTACAGTTCTAAAGTTCAATTTCAAACGGTTTATTTTATCTGAGGTGCACTATCTGCTGCTGCTTTCAGTAGTACGGCAATAAATTTAATGTAAAAGGGCATTCAAACTCACATTGTTAGCATTTAACACTGAATAAAGCACATGAGGTGTACCTGAGGTGATCATGTCATCAAGTTTTCTGTTGTTCAGCTGCAAACAATAGACGTTTCTAAAATATAAATTCGAGGTGTTGGTTAGAACAAAAACTTCTTTTAAAATGGATTCCTTCTATCGGGTGCCATTGCGTTTATATAGAACATGATTTAAATCAGCCTTAAATCAGCGTTTAGGCTCAATAGTCAAACAATCAAGTCAATCTGGCAACCTGCGCTTGCGTGTTTTGATCCAGGAGTGCAATACCTAGTTCAACCGCTGGGTCTCAAACTTATATACTGCACTTTTAATGTTAGTTAATGCATTTACTAACATGAACTTACAATGAACAATAAACTTATTACAGTATTTGTTCATGTTATTTAACGTTAATGTCCATTGTTAATGCATGTTAACTCATGGTGCATTTACTAATGTTAACAAGCATTAATTTGGATGTTAAAAATGTATTAGTAACTGTTGAACTATGCTTAATAAAAGCTGTACAAGTATTGTTCCTAATTAGTTCATGTTAGTGAATACAGTAACTAATAAAAACCTTATTGTAAAGTGTGACCAAAAAAGTCGCCTCTAATTCACTTTTCACACAGTGGCCTGCTGATTGTGCCAGTGTTTAATATGCAGATAAAAACTGCAACTGTCAGGCGTCAGAGTTGACAAGCCCCTCGCATGTGATATGAAGATTGAACTTGTTTTTATCTTAATCTAATGAGCCCGCAGTAGGTCTTCATATCAGTCTTATCAGGCCTGATTACCAATGAAGATAACAAAAACTGACAGCAGATCTGACTTGGTATTCTGAAGCGAGGTGGGAAAGCTTCCTATATAAGCAGAACAGGCTGTATAATAGATGACTAGGAAAGGTGTCAGTCAAAAGCTGCCGATGCCGTTCTCCCCCACATTTTTGTTCAGATCTCATAATAAAATATTCAGCGAATTGAAAGTGTTGGTGGATTCAATTAGATGCACTTGGCTGTCATTTGGTGGGGAACACAATTACACACAGCAGCACTTCAAAGCCTATTAGTACACCTCGACCCGCGGTCAACTTTCAATCAAAACTACAGCATCCCTTGTACCCAGGGAGACAATGCAGGGTAATGGAATATTAAATCTGCTGGGAGATGATTGATCAAAATAAATACATTGTAAAAATTATTCGTAAAATTAACAGTTCTGCATTTTGTGATTTGTGATTTGTTTGTGTGTGTGTGTGTGTGTGTAGGGGGGGGGGGGGGGGGCTTGATCTTTCCTAAAACAACTTCTGATGTTGAATATTTTGACAATTTTGTAACTTTTATTGACATTTTAAATAGTTTGAAGTGAAAAGTTGGTTACATTTCATTGTGTTCCCACTGCCACGCTTTATCTGCAAAATGCGCCTGCAGCTTTTGACCGATGGGTGGTGTTTTAACCAGTGTTCGAACTATGGGGTGTCGCTTTGATCTTGAGAGTCCCTTGCCACAATGATGTAGGCTAGACTATAAAACACACAGGATCCCTGTCCTTAAACAGCAATGTATAAACAAAAAATCATATATATAAATAAAAATATATATATTTATATAACTGTAACTAATATTACAAAGTAGGCTAAATAAACAAAACACTACTGTAGTTTCTGTTTACTTTCTTGCTAAAAAGCGCTTGTTTTCCCATCAATAACTTTCCTTACCCTTGAAAATATCGTTTGAGGGATTTATTTTTACATGCACAAACAACAGCAGCCTAAACAACAGAACATCGTTGTCTAATTTTACCTGCAGCGCTTCTGTGAGAGGAATACATTCATTTATATAAAATCAACAAACACAAATTTGTGTTTCAAAATTCACTTTACAACAAAATAAATAACCTCGTAGCCTATCATTTTTCTATTCTATTTTTCTAGTTCTATTTTTCTAGTTCAAGTTAATATATATGCTTTTTTATTTTACATAGGGCTGCAGATATCATGGGATCTCACTTTTCACTCCGGTAAAACATAATCGCGAATTCGAAGATGAAAGAAACACCATTGAACGGGGTTTCGTTTTCTCAAGTTTACCTGCTTTCAGCTTAATTGTCCAACATGTTTACAGCAATGTCACAGTGTTTAAAAAAAGAATGTTGCATTGGCCTACTGCATGAAGCAAATAAAACGAAACACAACGTCACATCATTTGTTTCGGAAAATGAATTAACAGTGTCTCAATATCCATATGAAGCATCTGGCTGTCAGTCTTTGACATGACTGGACTTTGCTCCTCAGCGCCCCCACATCTTGATGCAATGTACATCAGAGTTGTATATTGGAACTGATTTTCATAAATAATGTTTATTGCATTATTTTAGTGTGTGTATTTTGTGTGTGTTACCATAATGGTGTTTAGTTGTGTAATTGGTGCTAAGCACCTTCCATATATTAATATGTTTCTCTGCTTGTGGTCAAGCTGTTTATGACTTACTTTTGGTTGTGTTTTTTTCAAATATACAATGTAGATATTAATACTTCAAAACATTGGTGTATTAACGCTATAAATTGACAAAAGTTGTATTTTAAAATTTAGAAAATGTGTTTTAGTACTGTAAATTAGTACTGTATTTTTAACAGTAACATTCTGGCAACCACCCACTTTTATTTATTTTTTTATTAATTTATTTTGTTTACAGTGTGGCTTCTTTGGCTTTTTCTTCTTCATTAACCAAAAAACTGTTTTCTCCTAGAAAAAAAAAAAAAAAAACAGGGAACAGGTTTTTATTGTGTAATTGTTCTGCCAAGATCGTTATGAGGACTCCATCTCTCGGCAACTCATCCGTGCAGGTGCTGGATGAAACAATGGCATGAATTTTTCACAGGTTTGCCATGGACATCTGGACCAACAGCAGGCCAGGTGCATCTTAAAACATCTGAATACACAATACCGCAATCCTTAATCACTTTCAGTTGATGCTCCATTTGTGCTGCCAATCCATTTCCATTTCCACCTTCAGCTTTTGTTGTCATTGTGGAGCCGCAGTCAATCGCCACCTCTGATGGGAGATTAAACCGCGCCGTACACCTTTCAGATTCCAGAAAAGCCCTTGAAAGCTGCATGCAAGCCTAGAGACATGGTATAGACTGTATTCATGATGAGTCTAAAGAGAAGCGGTGAGAGATACAAGTGCAGCATGTTACTGTGGCGTATTGTTGTGTACCTGGATGCTGTCGAAATCCAAAGAAAAAATCATAAAAATTTAATAAAAAAAAAATTAAATAAATAAATAAATAAATAAATAAATAAATACAAATTATACAGAAAACACAAACTGTTATAAAGTCGAGTATAGACCTTTTTTTCAGGTAACATATTGCAGTTTAAGGGTGACATGGTGGCTCAGTGGTTAGCACTGTTGCCTCACAGCTGGAAGGTCGCTGGTTCGAGTCCTGGCTGGGTCAGTTGGCATTTCTGTGTGAAATTTGCATGGTATCCCTGTGTTGGCGTGGGTTTCCTCCAGGTGCTCCGGTTTCCCCCACAGTCCAAAGACATGCGCTACAGGTGAATTGAATAAACTAAATTGGCCGTAGTGTATGAGTGTGTATGAATTTTTTCCAGTATTGGGTTGCAGCTGCAAGGGCTGTGTAAAACATCCACTGTGTAAAACATATGCTGGATAAGTTGGTGGTTCATTCCGCTGTGGCAACCCCTGATGAATAAAGGGACTAAGCCAAAGGAAAATGAATGAATTAATGAATGAAATGCAGTAAAAAAATACCTGTAAATAAAAAAGTTTCCACATTTTATGATTCATGTTTTATTTTTTTCTCATGTATTTATGCATTTTGAATTGCATTATAAGACCTTAATCTTTCCTTCAGTCACTTTAGATGTTGAAAAGTTTGAAAAAGTGACATTTTTAATAGTTTAGAGTGGTGCAGTTTTGTCTGGGTTGGTGTTGCAAATTACAAAAGCCTGGTAATAAATTGCCAGTTCCTTTTCTTTTATATTATGGACTTACTTGACAGAGATCAAGGTCCCATAATGCAATTCAAAATACCCATGAATCACAAAATACCAAAACTTTTAACTAAATAATTTTTTTATTTTATTATAGTGAGGGGTGACTGAGACTTTTAAAAATAAAAGGTTCCAAAAGAGGGTTTATGCATTTATTCCAACCATGTTTGGTTCCCCCAAAGAACCTTTCAGTCAAGATTTCTTAAAATAGCAATTTATTTATTAGAATGAAGATCAATTTAATGATCAATAGAATCTGATAATAAGACCGTCTCTGCTTTAGTATAAGGTTTAATACAATTTTTAAATGATATTAACCTTTTAGTGTCACTGATAGGCATAATTAAATAAAAAAATCTAACAAAACATGTCGAAAACCACATTTAGCATGTTTGAAAAAAAATATTATTTAGAAAAACAACCATTTGCAATGCAATGCAATGTAATGTAATTTTGCAGGCATTTTGCATCCGCAGGCCTGCTGTGAATGTGTCATTTGAAAAGCCAGGCACAAAATGTACCCAGAACAACATATTTCAGTTTTTTTTTTGAGAAATGCAAGCATGTATTTCCAATGAGCCTGGCTTGACTTTTTTGAGTGCCAAACTTTAGTAGCATGTCTTGTGCAAGTCAAGTGGTTGCCAGGGGAAACAGACGGCTGCCACCCCATCGCAAAGCCTCCCCCGTCCGCAAAATCCCATCAATATATTCGTGCCGAGAGTCCCGGCTCCCTAACGTCAAGAGTCACGAGCCCTCCACACCCACCGATTTAATTGTGATTTACACCATTGCACTCGGCAAATTGTTATGTCTGAGGCGCCTGAGCCTTTAAGCCACGTCGATTATATTTCTCTGCTAAAGGCTGTCAATCTCACCCGCTGTTTACCTGCGAGGCTGATTAGCAAATGTGCCTGTAGCGGGAAAAACCCTCAAATCAATTTCCTTCAGGAAACCCAATCCTCAAGGCTTCTGTCTTCCACGTATGCGTATATATATATATATGCGCTTGTGTGAGCATGTGATTGTTTAAGACCTTCTGCGACGTCTTGTCTTCTCCTCTTGACCTTTAACCTCTGATTCCTCTCGTGACTGACTGCACGGCCAGAAAATAACACCATCTCTGTCATTCCAAAGAGCTTCAATGTGCAACCTCTCACGTGTTTGCTAGAATAATGTATAAAGCGAACTCGTTATTTCTTTCTTTTTTATTATTTATTTATCGTTTTACAATATAACAATCAGCACAATTAGCAAAAGGATTATTCAGCATTAAAGTACAAATGAAATTAAAACTAACCATATGATTTTGTTAGCTCACATTGCTAGTTTTGTGGTGAACAATTCATCTGTGCATGTCATTAAGAAAAAAAAATAGTCTGCCCTTGTAATCTTTAATTGAAATCTGAAAATGCACTTCCTGTAGGGCTGGGCGATTAATCGAAAAAGTAATCAAAATCGACATTCAGAACCTATAATCGATAAAAAAATTTCCAGGACGATTTTTTCAATTACTTTCCCTAACGCGTATGGAGTCACGTGACCCTGCTCTGTTAAAGGCTGAGGTTGATTTATACTTCTGCGGCCACTTTGCAGCCACATCTGATCTCTGGTCATGTAGGACGATGGACCCATTCTTGAGCCTTACATTGCACTACACTTAGAAGAGATACTGCTTATTTTCATTCCAAACATTGAACATTTTTTATTTTGTTTCCAAAAGTGCAAGTTATTTATTTTCACTTTTTATAAGAACAAAAGTGACTGTTGGCTTTAGGCAATGTGTGTTTTAATTTGCTAGTTGTTCAACGTTGATGTTCAATAAATAATCATAGATAGTAGATAGTGTGTGTTTCCTTCAATTATTTTAAAATCAAGTAATGCACCCTTCACTCAAAAATCTCCCACTTGTAATATGTGCGCATATACAAAACATGTGAGTGAACTATGACGGCAAAAATAAATAAATAAAATAATCATTCATTAATTGTAATCGAGTTAAAATGTTCAATTAATCGAGATTTTGATATTAGGCCAAATCGCCCAGCCCTAACTTCCTGTTTTTTGGGGGTTTTTTTCAGTAAAATTTTCAGATTACGTCTGTCTGAGGTATTGGGCGTGGCTAACATACTTAACCACGCCCCTCCAACTGTCAGTTTTGACAACAAGCACAAATGGTGAGGAGGTGTGTGTTAGGCTGTAATAACTCTTCTAAAACCCATTTCCCGATCTTTCTGAATGAAACGCCTACGCCCACTGTTTTCTCATTTAATATTCTGCTTCTCTAGGAACTGCATCACAATATGTTTAAAAAAAAAAAAAATAACTGTCTCAGCTTCCGGTTCATGTGGACTTTAAGTAGCATCAGAGTATACAAATATAAGAACATATACATCATCAAATCCAGTTTATGTTACTAGATTAAAACAGAAATCAAATAAAAGATTATGAATGGTCAGTGTGATGACAATGGGTATTATATAGGCACAGGTCAAAGGGTTCGTAAAGTAAAAAATATTCCAGGTTTCTAAAAATATGTGTTTTGTTTTTTTTTAACTATGCAAATGCAGTGTGTCATTTACAGTTGACGTCAAAATTATTAGCCCTCCTGTGATTTTTTTTTAAATCTTTTTCAAATATTTCCCAAATAATGTTTAACAGAGCAAAGAAATTTTAGCATTATTTCCTATAATATTTTTTCTTCTGGAGAAAGTGTTATTTGTTTTATTTCAGCTAGAATAAAAGCAGTTTTTTATTCTTCTAAAACTATTTTAAGGTTAATATTATTAGCTACCTTTAGCAAGATTTTTTCAACTGTCTACAGAACAAACCATCATTAACCCAATTAACCTAGTTAAGCCTTTAAATGTCACTTTAAGCTGAATACTAGTATCTTGGAAAACATCTAGTAAAATCATGTACTGTCATCATGGCAAAGATAAAAGAAATCAGTTATTAGAAATTTGTTATTAAAACTATTATCTTTAGAAATGTTTTAAAAAAAATCTTCTCTCCGTTAAACTAAAACTGGGGGAAAAAACATACAGGGGGGCTAATAATTCAGGAGGGCTAATAATTCTGACAACTGTATGATATTTTTAAATAACTCGTTCTATCTTATTAAAACTGCAATTACGGCATCAAAGGGAATATCCAATCATCTGTAATGGTAAGCGCATGTACGCTTACGTGAAATATCGAAGGACAATCCACTGAGGAAAAGTCTAGCCTTTTGAGTGGCTTCATTTTAGAGGTTAATCAATAAGACTCTCATATCAGAGTAAATAAAGCGAGGCTGAATCAATAAGACTCTCATATCTGCCATCAGTTGTTTGTCAAGAGCGGAACAGCAGCGGCCTTAGCAAGCGTAATATTGTAGTTTGTGGAGAGCTGAAGTATGTTTGGTAGCAAGCTGTCATCCTCTCTCTTACTTTTTTTATGTCAACACTGGCCACTCAGGGCCCTACATACGGTGCGGGCAAATTAATGGTCGCTTTTGTAGTGGTAAATAAACAGTTCTTAAGGAATGCGGCAGAATGATCAAGTGTTTCTGATTGGCTGAGGCATTTGTTGATCATTACTTTGGGCTCTACTGCCAGAATCCCACACATGCTGTGCGCCGCCGTGATAAACTGCATGCTGGGAGTGGGGCATCTGTGGCACTTGGCTGAGGGTGAAAGCTGATGTAACGCCACAAAATGCTCTGGACAGACTTGTCGTGTAGCCTTTTGCAACTCTTTGTTGATATCTTCATAATTTGTCACTTTGGGATTTCCATGAAGAAGACAGCTATTTTTTTTCTCACTTTTCTTTTTTAATTAATTGTACTGACATTTTTAACATGAACTATCATTACTTATACAGTTCAACAAAGTGACTTTTATCGACATTTTAGTAGTTTGAAATAATATGGAGAGAAATAAGTTTGTAAAACAACAGAAAATGTATTGGTTTATTGCTGGTATATTACTGGTATTATTGGTTTATTACAAGGTTTTTGTACCGTAATATATAACGCCAGCCCAGACAACATATCACTTTAAACCACTCAAAATGTTAATAAAAGTCACTTTTTTGAACTTCTCAAGGTTAAAAGTTGTTGGAAGAAAGATCAAGCTCCCATATTGCAATTCAACAGCATAAATAAATTGCCAAAAAAAAATAAAAAATAAAAACATGAATCACAAAATACAGAAAACCGATATTTTGCGGATATTTTTTACATTGTATATACTGTATATAAGGAAACACATCAGTTTAAGTATTAATTTTCACTATTAGTTAGTGGCTTATTACCTATTATTAAGATATTGTATTATTAGTACGTATAAATGACATATTCTGACCAAAAAAACCCTCAATTTTAATGTATGGTGGGAAATTAATTAATACAGTTAATGCAGTACAAATAATACATTAATACAGTTAGCTACAAATATATACTTCCTTGTATTAATAGCACACATGTGCGGGCGCGCATATATACTGTATATATCAGGGGTGCCCAAACTTGGTCCTGGAGGGCCGGCGTCTTGGAGAGTTTAGCTCCAACCCTAATCAAACACACCTGAACCAGCTAATCAAGTTCTTACTATATATACTAGAAACTTCCGGGCAGGTGTGTTGAAGCAAGTTGAAGCTAAACTCTGCGAGACACCGGCCCTCCAGGACCGAGTTAGGGCAGTTTAGTGGCTAATTCGTACAAATGCACAATTTTTGTGGAAAAAAAAAAAAGTTAAAATGTAAAAAAAAATTCAAAGGAGGCACCAAACCCTAACCCTAAACCCAACAGTCATCGAGGGATGAGCAAATCATACTAAATTGTACAAATGAGGTTGTACAAATTCACTAAATCAAAAAGTTACGAATTGCCATGAGACAGAGTTCGTAAATTCCCTTAAAATATTCCATACTTGATTGGACTTTTAATACTTTAAAAAAACATCAATCTTCAACATCAATCTTTCACTTCTGTCATCATTTACTCTCCCTCAGGTTCAATCTCTTATTACTACTCTCTTATTACAGAAAAAAATACTAAATTATATGTTTGTTCATACTGTATTATAAAAATTAATGAGCCCACAAAAATGTTTGAAATCTATATTCATCTTGCAACACGATAATTGATATTCAAGCCATTGTTCATTTCATTATAAATCAGTAATAAACCACAGATTGTCCAAATGTTAAGGCATTATTTATTATTTTATTAACTAATAAAGTTATGGTAACTAATAACCTTAACTTTTCAGAGTTTGATTGTAATGCAATAATGTGCACATTTTGTAAAGCTGCTTTGACATAATAATTATGGTGAAAAGCGCTATAAAAATAAACGTGAATTGAATTAAATTGTTTTCAAAATATATTTTAGTTCATATCCTACAGAATGCAGGTTTATAAGAACATGATAGCAAATAAAGAATATGTCCTTAATTTTGATTTATTTGAATGATTTATTAAATAATCATGTTAACATTTAGGTGAATAATCCCTTTAAAAGAGGCCAACAAATTGAACCAAACACATTTTTTTCTTCTTTTCATGTTGTCATCTGTCACTCAGCTCATCCTACAACTGCAGCAAGAAAACAGAAAATCCCTTGCAGCTATAAATGGTGCTTTGGAAATTGTATTCTTGCACTTTAGATCTCTTTCCAGGGAATTGTTCTGTATTTGCTCTTTCTGCTACAGCTCTATCGAGACCAGTTTATTGTTTATTGTTTTCATTTGTGCTTTTTTTTTTTTTTTTTGCTGCCTTAGAGAGCTTCCAGAACAAACTGCCAAAAAGCGTCCGAGCCCTGCATGCACAGCCACCAGCCACGAGTCTGTCACAAACCAGCGACCCCCTTCCAGCCCTCCGTCTCCACCCATCACACCCTCCAATTTCAGGACTGCAACCCAAGCCTGGCACTCCATCTGTGCAGCTCCGCACCTCCTCACCCTTCTGCCCGTCCATCCAAAAAAGTGCACAGCGAGGTGATAGAAAGAGCCAAAACAGCCTGTCAAACGAGCGCACACACACACACAGACACACACACACATATCCAAACCAGCCCCTGTGTGAATCTAATATCACAAGACAAACCTCTAACAAAATAAATATACAGACGTATTATTATAATTCCCTACTTTTAATTGCTCTTGGTTGAATTTAATTGTATGTGTAATTGTACGCATAACAAGTCATTGCAGTGCAATTGCATCATGATAATGTTTGCCTTTAAATTTTGGGTGGTTTAATTTAACCCTGTGTTATGGGAAGGTAGATGTGTTTTTTAGGAGTTATGTATGTTTACTTATAGCTGGATATTGATTATTAAATATAGGGAAGTCATTGTAAACTCATCGATGCTGTGAACAATGTAGCTTTTTCAGTGCTGGCTTTCAGTCCTTGTCTGAGTAGTATGAATATTGTAGTAACATTGGCTTTTCCATTAAAATGATCTTTGGGCAGAAATGGAAATTAATTTAGGAGAACATTACAGTTTTGCAAAATGGCAAAAATAGCAATTGTAGCCTGAGGGAACAGCTCTCCAACAGAAGTGAATTCTTGAAAAGTCATTTGAATTCCTGAATTGGTATTTGAATTGGAGTAGCAAGCAGGATGTATAATTTGATTATTTGAAGCAATATTAAAATGAAATGAAATGATTTTGATTATTTTACTGTAATATTATTTTAATGTATTAGTATTTTACTTTATTATTATTTTATATTATTGCAATTTTACTTGATCAATTTAATATTATTTTATTATTCTTCTATTTTATTATTATTATCATAATTTTACTTTAATATTATTTTACTTTATTATTATAATGCTATTTTATTATTCATTTAATATTATTTTATTATTATTTTATCAATAATTGTACTTTAACTTTATTTAACTTTATTATTATTATATATTACTGCAATTTTATTATTAATGTAATATTATTTTATTATTCTTTTACTTTATTATTATAATGCCATTTTATTAATAATTTAATATTATTTTATTTTATTATAATTGTATTAATAACTTTAATATTATTTTACTTTCATATAATTTAATATTATTTTTAATGTTATTATTATTTTATTTTATTATTTTATCATAATTTTACTTTAATATTATTTTATTATTATTTTACTATATTATTATAATGCTATTTTATTATTAATTTAATATTATTTAATTTTATTATTATTTTATCATAGTTTTATTTTAATATTATTTTATTATTATTTGACTTTATTATATTGCTATTTTATTATTGATTTAATATTATTTTATTTTTATGTTATAAATAATTTCTTATTTAATTATTTTATTATTATTTTACTATATTATTATAATGTTAGTTTATTAATTTTTATAATTTTATTTTATTTCATTTTATTAGTATTTTATAATTTTATAATATTATATAATTGTATTATTTATTTTATTATTTATTTATTATTTTATTTATTGTTTTGCCTGAAAAGGTCTGTCAATGTTAGCTTGATAATGCCTTTGAAAGTTAGGGAGGGAGGGATGGATGGGGGAATGGATGGATGGATGGATGGATGGATGGATGGATGGATGGATGGATGGACAGATTGAACAGACCAACAGACTGAAGGAAAAGAGTTTTGGAAAAAAAAAAAAAGCATATGGCAATAAAGCAATGTGCCCCAGTAGTCCACAACAAAATTAAATTTAAAAAGCAAAGAATTTCACAACACAAGGAAACAAGCAAAAACAAGACAGTGGAATCAAGACACAACACAGTTCACAAAACCTTATTAATTTTGACGACACCCAAACTGGACAAGATTGTGTTCATAATGATCACTGCTCATGCTGCTGATATTCTACCATAATTATACTTGCATTGATTAAAGCTAATTGGACACCAATTAGCATTTTCCCGTTTAAATTCAGCACTCACAATGCCTAAACCAACAAATAGCACTCCGCCGCATATTAGAAAGGGAATTACATTACAGACATTAGAGGTCACTCCTTGGGTTCCTTTAGTGGATGAAAACATTCTTGTTTACAGCAAATAAATGACAACCGCATAAATAAAAGTGGAGAGGAAATGACACTGTGTAATGCAGACACTGATCTGTGGCAGCAGAACTAATTTCAAATATGTCAAGCTTGAAATTACTACACAGACTCTGCCAAAAATATGGATGTTTGTTTACAATCCATATCAGTGGGGGATATCTAGGTTTAGTGAGTAAATACAGGGGTTGGGATGAGGCATGTTAATTAGCACTTGAGACTTGTGTGTCTTTGCAAATGACACACAAGGCTTGATAAAACAACCCCGGATAACAGCTGCAACGAGGAGAATTTCTAATCTGTCCAACGGCAAATCTGCAGGAATTATCATCACAGGTTGTTCACAACTCCACCTGTCTGGGGACTCATAACTGTCTCCAATATTGCTGATATTGTCATATTGACCTTATTTCTTCACATATGAGTGGACGCAGCCGCAATCTTTTTGGCTCAAGACTTCCGGTCTCATTCACTTCCATTGACGTCTAGATGCTAAAAACAGGTTGTTATGCAGCTTGATATTTTCTTATTGTGTTATTCTACTTTTCATGTAGTCATGAACACACTTGTTTGTAGAGCAAGTAGTTTGACCGTTTTTTTTGCTGTTAATTATTCCTAGGGGCGACACGGTGGCTCAGTGGTTATCACTGTCGCCTCACAGCAAAAAGGTCACTGGTTCGAGTCCCGACTGGGTCAGTTGGCATTTCTGTGTGGAGTTTGTATGTTCTCCCCGTGTTGGCGTGGGTTTCCTCCGGGTGCTCTGGTTACATGCGGTATAGGTGAATTGAATAAACTAAATTGGCTGTAGTGTATGTGTGTGCATGTGAGAGTGTATGGGTGTTTCCCAGTACTGGGTTGCATCTGGAAGGGCATCCACTGTGTAAAACATATGCTGGATAAGTTGGCGGTTCATTCCGCTGTGGCGACCTCTGATGAATAAAGGGACTGAGCCGAAGGAAAATAAATGAATGAATAATTATTCCTAGTCATTTTTCTCATAGGCAACTGAATCGGAAGTTCTAAAACAATCGCAAAACCGAGCGCACTTCTGCATCGCAAATAAGGTCATAATTCCTGTGCTTAAAGAGTTATCAGAATGGCGGTTTGCTACTATCAGACTAAACTTAACCAACTTCTTCAACAGCAGTTCAAGAGAAACTGTGACATGCTGTAATATAGGGTGAGCTCCTTCGGTAAGCTTTGACCCAGAAGTCAAATATTACGGTGGTCTTATGTACATTTTTAGCTGGAATAAACACGCAGTGGTTAGTATATAGAGCAAAGAGGTGACACTGGACCACAAAACAATTAAAAGTACCCTTTTTATATCACGTGAAAGCTGAATAAATATGCTTTCCATTTATGTGTGGTTTGTCAGGATAGGAACATATTTGGTCGATATGTTGATATGTTGATTTGGTTGAATATCTGGAATTTGAGGGTTCAAAATAATCAAAATATTGAAAAAAATGCCTTTAAGGTTGTGGAATTTAGGTCCAAATGCATTTTATAAATAAAAACTGAGTTTTGATATATTTACAGTAGAGTACAATCTTCATAGAAGATTATCATTACATAATATTGACATATTTTGATTCATACACTGAATTTTTGGCTACTGTAAAAAATATGTAATATGCAACCAGTGCAAACTAAGGTTCTGGGTAACATACACTGTAAAAAAATGGTGGGTTCCACACAATTCCTTCTTGTTGTCCCAACACAAATTGCTTTTTACAAATTTAAGCGGATCGAACATAAAACCAGTAAGTTCCCAACTCCACCTGTCTAGGGACTCATAACAGTCTCCAAAATTGCTGATTTTGTGATATAATTCCTGTGCTTAAAGAGTTATCAGAATGGCGGTTTGCTACTATCAGACTAAACTCAACCAACTTCTTCAACAGCAGTTCAAAAGAAACTATGACATGCTGCAATATAGGGTGAGCTCCTTCGGTCACCTTTGACCCAGAAGTCAAACACTACGGTTGTCTTACGTACATTTTTAGCTGAAATAAACTGGCAGTGACTAGTATATAGACCAAAGAGGTTTTGAATTCCAACATAAGTGCTCTGCATCTTATTTGAAAAGATCTGTTGTTAAATGTCAATGCATGCAGACGCTCCAGAGAGTGACCTCTCAGGGTCTCGTACATATTTTCAAACTCTTTTGATGCGAACTTTCAAAAAACACTGCGATAAGCAGTCAGAAAATACAACACATTTAGAGCTGAACAACAACATCCGAGAAATTTGTGCAGTTTTGGCACATAAGTTGTTGACTGTTTAAAGTGTTTTAGGTGCGAATAAAGACTAACCGATTTCATAAACATATAAAAGGTATTGGATGTAAGAAATGTCTCCTTTAAAGGGGTAGTTCACCCAAAAATTTTCATTCTCTTATCGTTTACTGTCTCTTTCTTCTGCTGAACACAAAGTAATATATTTTGAAGAAAGCTACTGCAACCATTGACTTCCACACAATTTGTTTTTCCTACTATGGAAGTCAATGGTTACAAGTTTTCATCTTTCTTAAAAATATATTCTTTTATGTTTAAGAGAAACTTCGAAAAACGAAAAAGATTTGGAACCACTTCAGGGTGAGTACATTTTTATTTTTGGGTGAACTATCATTTTAATGAAACAAAATGCCAGAATATGACATAATTTATTTTCTATTGTCATTGACATCTGTGACACTGGACCACAAAACAATCATAAGTACCCATGTTTTAAAACTGATATGTATACATCATCTGAAAGCTGAATGAGTATGCTTTCCATTTATGTGTGGTTTGTCATGATAGAAACATATTTGGTTGATGTAAAACTGTTTGAATATCTAGAATTTGAGGGTTCAAAATAATCAAAATATTGAAAAAAATTCCCTTTAAGATTGTGGAAATTAAGTCCTTAACAATGCATTTTACTAAATAATGAGTTTTTATATTTTACAGTAGAGTATAATCTTCATGGAAGATTATCTTTACATAATATTCTGATTTATGTGAAAAAAGAAAATATTGTTGATCCGTACACTCAATTTTAGGCTAATTAACCTGCAAGTTAAGGTTTTGGGTCAAATATAGAGAAAAACAAATGGTAACACTTTACAATAAGGTTGTATTACTTCACGTTAGTTAATGCATTTACTAACATGAACATACAATGAACACTTATTACAGTATTTGCTCATGTTAGTTAACATTAGTTAATGAAAATACAGTTGTTCATTGTTGATTCATGTTAACTCGTGGTGCATGTTAACAAGCATTAATTTGGATGTTAATAATGCATTAGTAAATGTTAAACTATGATTAATAAATTCTGTACAAATATTGTTCATAATGGGTTCACGATAGTAAATACACTAACTAATGAAACCTTATTTTAAAGTGTGACCAAAAAAATTCCATACATAAACATATATGTAATATATAAAGCTGTTCTTACTGGTTTGTATTGTTTTGATGCTTGAAGACCCTCTTTTGTCTTTGACCCACATAGAAACAAACTAATCCTATTATTTTACTTGTTTCAATGGTCAAAATGAGTTAACACTCTCCAAGACGAAAGCAGACAAAAGCTCCAAAAGCTGAAACATTCATGACTTTGTGAAGTCCTGGGACTAATTGGATGATTGACCTACAGACATCCTCCTGTGCCGTTCCTCTCCATCCCTCTCACCCCCTCTGTAGTTATTTACAAAGCTTTTTCTGCACTTTATCAGCTGCTATTTCACTCTTTTATCCTTCACGGCTCACTCACCATCACAAATGAAAGTTGAGATGCCGTCCTGTTAGCCAAAGATTGCGTCTTGTTTACTTGGGAGGTGTTGACCCCTGTTGGCCGTTGCGATGGGATGGCGTGTGTTCACGGATGCACAGCGTGTGCGTGGGTGCAGGAATGAAAGGGCAGGGCGGTTGGAGGTGTGGGTATAGTCTTGCCTCAGCACTTTCCAGGTAAACTTCTGACTCCAAACACCCTACAGCAGAGAGAAAAGAAACACCCGGAAGAAAATCCTCCTCCACCTCCCAGCTGCATTCTCTTTGAAAAGCACCTCCAAAATGCTGGGAAACAAAGAGAATGTGTGCAAAAGAGAAAAGTTCTGAACTTCAGGAGCACAGTTTCCTTTGTGTTTTTTCTTCCTTTCTCTTGTTTTTTTTGTCACATCGTGCTTTTTTTGGTGCCAAGGACTGAAGGATTGGTGGCAGGAATACTGCAGGTGCAGGAGGCCCCCGGGGACTTTTCCCTAAACGCCAGCCAGACAAACAGGGGGACATGTTCCCCCGTACGGCGCCTCCACGGGATTGGAGCATTTGCACTGCTCTCAATCACAGCTCATTCCAGAGCCATTTTACTGTTTTTCAACGCATCCCTGAAGTAATGGGAACAAAACCCTGGAGACTCTTGTCAGCATGGACCCAGAAGAGTCTTTTAAAACTCAGACACCAGCACAGCAATAAAAGAATTGCACAATTAAATCTGCATCTTTAATGCAAACATTATGCTAATTGACTCTCGCATCTATGGCATTCTGATATACAGAAAGTGGACACATTTTAGCATAATTCTGTTATTTGCCTCAAACTTATAGCGGCACTCACTCTGAGAGAAAAAGCCTGGGTACTGCAGTGCACAGAATCATCCATCCAGAATGTTTATTCACACAGAAATGGCTGTGATGATTACTTGTATTTTATCCTCTAATGATTAGTGTGTTTATATGGAGGAACCCCCACCTCTCTTCCTTTGAGCTCGTGCTGTGCCTCCTTCCTCTTTTTGTCTTCTGCGCTGCCTTCCAGGGGTGTGGGTTTTTACCCCAGTGTTTATTTAAGCCTGCTGTACTGATCTGAAGGCTGACATCCTGAAATTCACGTTAACCCCTTGTCAAGAACAGATCACGTACTGTCCATCTGTCCTAACTTCCGGTGTCCTATTCGTCCCTCGGTGTCCCCCAAGATCATCAACCCTCCACTCAGGGTCAAGCAGGCAGGGATAAGGAATAAGAGCCTTAAGCTTTGATCACATGGCCTTCTTCAACACAACTGGATGATGACTAGGGGTGTGCAATGTTGACCAAAACATAATCTTGACATTTAGACACCCGAAGTCCATGTCTAAATGAGTTATTTATTGAATTATTAATTTCAAAGACTGATTTGAAACTGCTCATTTAAAATCTAAACAAGTTGCTGGCTGTGTCCGACTTTTGCTGGGATAGAAATAAGATCGCACCTCTTGGAATTTGAACTAACTACACCTGATATAGAACATACTGTTTAGCACTTGAAAGCGATTTAAGAGATTATGCAATTTTGGACACAACTAGGGATGCACCAAATTTTCTGTCGACAAAAATTATCGTCCGAAAATTGCATTTTTGGCAGAAAGAGAAAACAAAATAAGTAAATCCAAATATATATTTTAAAAAAAAATGTATGCCTGCCACAGTGCCCATAATGGTCAGTGAACTGGTTTCACTCTCCTTCCAGCTGGGGTTATTTCACTGAATGAAGCAGCTTCACATCGGACGTGCAAAGCGCTATGAAACCCATTCATTTCATTGCATAATGCCGGTTTGTTGCTGCATTGATCAAAACACACAAGTTTTTTGAAGTGAGTTTATTCTAAATTTTTTTTCTTTTTTATTTAAAAAGTCTTATAAAATTATATTGCTTAATAAAATGAATCGTTATTACAAAGCATTTTCAGTTTTAATTAAAGTGCATCCAGAATTTTTGGTTTCAGCCCAGAATTTTCATTTTGGTGCATCCCAAGGCACAACCATTGTTCGCTTGAGAATCCTGAGCAAACTGACATAGCAATCCTGGATCTTTTTTTTTTTTTTCAAATCAAATGGATATCATGAAAAGTATTTTAAATGTGGTTATGCAGAAAAGCAAAAAGAGGTGCACAAATCACACATTTATTTGTTTGTTTGTTTGCTTGCTTGCTTATTCATTCATTCCTTTATTTAATTTAGCTGTAATGAATTAAAATAGAAACTAATGTCAACCTGAATAATTAATATTGATGTTACCATACGACACCAAGATCATTTGTTATTTTAGTGCAAATGTTTGCGCTTAATCAACAGCAAATCCTGCCTGTGTTTATAAAGCTTAGACGTGCAACTGTAAAAAAAAACAAAAAAACAGTTCTTTCTTAATTTCAAGTGATACTATTCTTATAAGCTTGAAAAAGCAAGTGCCAATGTCTACAACATGTTTTATAAGTCCAATACCATCTCAAAGAATAGAGGGGGTGGTGCTGAATTTTCTTTCCACAAAGCTATTTAAATCTCATCTGTACTTCTGTCAATTGCAGCAACAGTGGTTTGTTTTTTATTAAAACAGTTGTCTTCCTTTTGTTTGGGACTAAGCTGAAGGAAAATGAATGAATGAATGAATAAATGATTAAAGTTCAAACATTGACAGTCATAGAGAGGCATAGATATACAATGTATGCCTCTCACCAAAGTTATTATATGGAAATACTCAAAAATATAATATAAAAAAAAAAACGTTCCTACCATTCCCATTTATACTAAATGTAAGTCTCAGGTGTCCCCAGTGTATGTCTGTAAATATCCATCTCACAGATCAATTATTATACCATGCTTTGAATTCCCCTTTTTTTGGATTGAAGCAAAACCATGTTACCATGTGTCTCTTTAAATGCAAATGAGCTGCTTCTCCCTGCCCTCTTTCCAGAAGAGGGGAATTTGCAGGAGGTGCCTTTAAAATCTGCATACGTTTTAAAGTCTTATCAGTTTAAACTCCTGAAATACATTGTTCTGAGCACACAAACACATTACTATGGCAACTCACCTTGCCCCGGTCCCTTGGGCAGAAATCATTTAAATGTGGGATAATTTGATGCGTACGTCCCAAAAAGAAAGAGAGGAAGAATGAAAAAAAAAAAAAACATTAGAAGTGCAATCAAGTTGTTTGAGAAAGTTCAGAAACAGTGAACTGATAGAGAACAACTCCCTTTGGGGTAGACTTGTAGCAGATTTTTGTCATGCTCAAGTAAAAAGCATAATAGGGTCCTCTTAACATTTATTATCTGCACAACAAAGCAAACCTTTTGTCCTTGCATACTTTGTTACAGTCCAGAACAGCTATATTGGGCATCCCAATTCATAGATTTGAGTTTCATTCCAAAAGAGCAGGATTCTGATCCAGCACGTATTGTGACAGGCAAGGTCCCGTACTGTCTTTCCCTGTTAGGGGCTCCCCCCTCCCTGGCACACTGTTTTGGCATGAGCTCCACCTCTGCCAGCTGGGCAGCAACTCTGTGAAGCCAACCTTTAGGTAAAGGACAGGTGGCCAGTTAGAGCCCCTGGACTGTCTTTATAACCCACAGTCCTTTCTCACTCCAGACTCACTCGAGGCTATGAAAAATACAGACTACACAAATCCCATTTACTCTCAAAGTGCTTATAGTTATAAAGTACCTAAAGCAGTTACATCTCATAAGCTGCTATGAGAAGTGTGTGTGTGTATGTGTGTGTGTGTGTGTGTGTGTGTGCGTGTGTGTGTGCTGGTCTGGGTGGTTTACAAAGGCAGACATTTGTATAATGACATGGGTATGACCTATTACAACATTGAGGTGGTTTATGGTGACATGTATTGCGTTCTTGTAATTCAAAATGCTTCTAAAAGGTAAGACGAGATGCTTCGGAATGGTTTGAAAATAGTGCGCGGGTATACAAGGGTATATACAAGGGAACTGACAGCGATGAGCAGTGCTGCGTGTAAAAGTTGTCCTTTTAACTTTATACCACGTCTAAAAACATAGGCGCTCATGTGTGCTGCGCTTTAAAAGATGTGAGATGCAAGTGTAATGGTCACACACGTCTGTCAAGCATGTGTTTACATTGGAAAACAATATAAAAGTAGCGCATTGGAAAGAAAATGAACATTCAAAATTTGCCACAGGGTTTCTCTAATGGTTGTGTTTAGGAGTAGGAATAAGGCAGGGCCATATAATAAGCATTTTTTTTACACTATAAAATACATTACACCTATAGAGAGTCCTCATAAACCACCAACACTAATTTGGGTGATTTGGGTGAGTTTGTAATTCAAAATGCTTAAAAACAAACTTAGGACTCTTTCACACCAACCACGTTTTTGCTTCCAAAAACACAAGACGCAATGCTTCGGAATGGTTTAAAAAAAAAAAAAAAGGCCGGCATAAAGCACAACGGTAACTGGTTGTCCCACTTCCGTGTTCTTCTGATTGGTCCACTGCTATGGAACTGACAGTGATGAACAGTGCTGCATGTAAAAGTTGTTCTTTTAACTTGACACAGTGTCTAAAAATGTAAGGGGCTAATGTGCACGGCGCTTCAAAAGATGCGAGTTGCAAGTGTAACAGTCACACATGTCTGTCAAGCATATGTTTACATAGAAAAACTATAGAAAAAGCACATTGGAAAGGACATTCAAAATTTGCCACAGGTTTCATGAGGGTTCAATTTAGGAGTAGAGGTAAGGTAGGCTAAGGGTTTCTTACAGTATAAAATACATTACACCTATAGAGAGTGCTCGTAAACCACCAATACCAACATGTGTGTGTGTGTGTGTGTGTGTGTGTGTGTGTGTGTGTGTGTGTGTGTGTGTGTGTGTGTGTGTGT
>CAIGQV010016735.1:7867187-7891430 GCA_903798115.1 Danio jaintianensis | reverse complement strand
TCAAATCATTTGATTAAAGCCGGTGCTCACAGATTCAAATGATCTAGTCAGAGCGACTCTACAGTTAATGATTCTCCAATTCAAATGATTCAGTAAGAATGAGTGTAAAGTTGATAATTCAGTGATTCAACTAATCCTGTTAGAGTGAGTCTCTAGTTAATAACTCACTGAATCAAATGATCCAGTCAGAATCAGTGTCCGGTTAGTGACTCTCTGATTTGAATGACCATATCAGAACAAGTCTTGAGTTAATGATTCTTCAATTCAAATGATTCAGTAAGAATGAGTATGATGTTAACGACTCACTGATTCAACTAATCATGTTACAGTGAGTCTCCAGTTAACAACTCACTGATTTAAAAGATCCAGTCAGAGCGAGTCTCCAGTTAATGACTCACTGATTCTAATAATGCAGTCAGTGAGAGTCTCCAATTAAGGATACACTGATTCAAATGACCCTGTCAGTACGAGTCTACAGTTAACAATTGACTGATTCAAATGTTCCAGTAAAAACCAGTATCTAGTTAGCGATTCGCTGATTCAAACGAACATGTCAATATTATGCCGCGGTCACATTAGAGTTTGTGCGTGCGAAATTCTGTTGTACGGCGCTGCGAAAAGGGGCGGGATTAAACAAGATGATTAGACATTAAAAAAAGCGAACAATTGGTCCATGTTTTACATTTCTGTCCAGAGAGGTCATGTTTTGATCATTGGTTGGTATCACGCAGTCACATGATGCAATTTCGCAGGTCAGAGTTCACCAAGCTTGAACTTTGCAACGCAGTGAACTGCGAAACATGTCGCACGAGCTTGCGTTTCCGGTCTGATGCATTCGCGCGCGTATGAATGGAAGTCTATGGGGAGAAAAGTGCAGTGTGACCGCAGCTTTAGTCTCCAGTTAATGATTCTCTGATTCAAATGACCATGTCAGAACAAGTTTTCAGTTAACAATTCTCCAACTCAAATGATTCAGCAAGAACGAGTGTAAAGTTAACAATTCAATGATTCAACTAATCCTGTTAGAGTGAGTCTCCAGTTAACATCTCACTGATTCAAAGGATCCAGTCAGAGTGAGTCTCCAGTTAATGACTCACTGATTCAAATAATTTGGTTAAAGCGAGTGCTGGGTTAACAACTCACTGATTCAAATGATCCAGTCAGAGTGACTCTCCAGGTACTGATTCACTGATTCAAATCATTTGGTTAAAGTGAGTGCTGGGTCAACAACTCACTGATTCAAACGGTCCAGTCAGAGCGAGTGCACAGTTAATGAATCGCTGATTCTAATAATACAGTCAGAGTGAGTCTCCAATTATGGGTACACTGATTCAAATGACCCTGTCAGTACGAGTCTACAGTTAACGATTGACTGATTCAAATGTTCCAGTCAGAACCAGCATCCAGTTAACAATTCACTGATTCAAATGGACATGTCAATATCAGTCTCCAGTTCACAATTCACTGATTCAAATGCTCCAGTCAGAACCAGTATACAATTAATCACTTGCTGATTCATCTGATCCCATTAGAGCGAGTCTCCAGTTAACAACTCAATGACTCAAATGATCCTGACAGAGTAATTCTAAAAGATTCGTTCTATTTAAATCTGCTTCAAAATGAGTTAAGAATATGAGGTCCTCGGAGCTTGAAGACGTAACGTTCAGTTGTTTGTGAACTAAATCTGCTGTAAAAGGTCAAGCATTAAATTCTTACTCAGTACAGTACAGTATACCATATAAACAATATTTTAACCTAAAATTAAAAGTATGTCTTAAAAGTATGCATTTTCTTTCTTTTGTCCCTTTTGCCAAATGACTTTAGTTGGATCCCTCAATCTTCTTGTGTTTATGGCATGTATAGGTACACACATCGACCCTCACAGACAAAAAAAATATATATATATATATATAATAGTACACATTTTCTCCCCAACAATGTTCTTTAGCCATCATGCATTATCTCAGTACCATCATCGGCACCCTGAGTTCAAATTCATTTTCTGCTGATAGTGCTGATAAGCCCATATTGGCTTTCTCAGTGGCATTTTCTTTTTAAGCACAGCGGGAGCAGTAGGAAAAACGGAAAGGATGGCTGAGTTCCCTGATTCAACTCAGAGAGACATTTCGAATTTAGAGAATAACCTGCGGCCTGGAGCTGATATGAACATAGCCCTGGGAAAAATAGAATGAACCCGAGACTTTAACCAACATCTCTTAATGGACATTAGATAGAGGGTCTGCACTTTGGATTGTGCATGTGGGTGTGTGTGTATGTGTGTCTTTCCCACCACTCAAGCCCATTACATTTCCACACATTCACCTCTCAATCTACACATTTGCAAGCACTTACACCTTTGCATTCACAGCTCATTGAGCTTTCGACTCTATTAAAATGGCAGTACATTTGATTCTTATCATTTGACTCTGAACCAGTCAGAGCCAGTCAGCGGTTAATGATTCACTGATTCAAATGATCCAGCTACAGCGAATCTCAAGGTAACAATTCACTATTTATGTGATTTAAATAGAGTGAGTCTCCAGTAATGAATCAATGATTCAAATGATCCTGCCAGAGAGAGGCTCTAGTTAATGACTCGTTGATTCAAAGAATCCAGTCAGAGTGAGACCTTATGTTAATGATTCACTTATTCAAGTGATCTGATTAGAGCAATTTTCTAGCTAACAATTCAGTTATTCAAATGAATGAACCTAAAATTTCTCTTCATTAGATAGAGGGTCACTCTTTGGATTGTGCATGTGTGTGTTTGATTGTATGTGTGTATCCCACCACTCAAGCCTACCACATTTCCACACATCCACCTCTCAATCCACACATTTGTCTTGCATCAACAGCTCACTGAGTTTTTGACACTATTAAAATGATGGTATGTTTGACTGTGCGATTCTGTCAGAGAGAGAGGCTGTGTCCAAAATTGCATACTTCCCTACTATATAGTATGTCCAAATTCATAGTATTTGAAAAACAGTAGTTGAGAAGTACCCAGATGACCTACTAATTCCACCAAATTTCTGTAGTGTGCATCCAAAAAACGCTTGCGATTTCATGATGCCATAAGAGAGAATTCATGAATGTGAGTGAAGTGATGCAACTGATGTGGGTAGGTCATGTAATAATGACAAATGCCAGATGTAGTACGTTCAAATTCCAATCATGCTACTTACATTCATATTATATACAATGCACTTTTCTAATGGTAAAATCAAATGTAGTACCTACTCAAGTAGTGGGTGATTTTGAATGCAGCCAGGCTCTAGTTAATGATACGCTGATCAGTGAATCATTAACTGAAGACTTACTTTGATTCACATAATCTGGTAAGAGTAAGGCTGTTTCTCAATATGCGTTCTTCAGCGTCCTTGTGTTCTCATGTAACGTCATCATTAGCTGCCAAAATTCAGTTCCAAAACTCAAGAACGAAAGAACGGAGGACGCGTGAAAGTTCCTGGATGTGTTCTTGATATTGAGGATGCACCGACGCAGACTTGAGCGCAAAACTCACTCGAGAAGTCCCAGAAGTCATTGCGGCTGATTCTGAATAAAGGAGGTGGGAAGCACAGCATTTTATACCCGTTTATTATTAAAGCTCAGAGATTTAACTTATTTGTCTCAGGAGTTTCCCTAAATGAGACGGTAAAGTAAATATTAACATGAAAATCTTAATAAAGGCATAAACACATTAAGGCCTAATCCCAATTCTATTTTTGTACCCCTACCCCTTCCCCTTCCCCTTGGCCCTTGAAATAGAGTGTGAAAGGGAAAGGCTTCAAAATTTACCCCTAAGAAATGGGACACCACTACAGCATCTGCACACGTCATCATATGTCATCTCGATCTCTTACTTCATATGAGATTGACAATGGTGACTGTTGTAGTTATTCCAGTTGTGTTATTTTTGGTATTTATCTTCAGGAAATCACTGAAGGCATATATCTTGTTATCATAACGATATAATGTGGCAATAAGATCGTAACTGTACTGTTCATTTACACCGTGGCCATATTAATCTATGTAAACATACGAAAACAACATTTACATTATACCAGACACTGTAAAAAGCTAATTCCCGGTCACCAGACTTTTCTGACAGGATATTCGAGTGTCAGATGTGAAGGTATGTTGTGGGACTGCTATACAAGAGTTATTATGGATTATAGATAGCGAAATTTAGCGGTTTTTATTTTAGCATTTTTTTTTTAAAGCATGACGGTAAAACACGAACGCGTTAATGAATGTATTAAAACATATGCTTGTTTGTTGTAAAAATTCATAATAATGACAAAAAAATACTAATTTGTGCATGGTCTGACTTCCGTGTGCAGCCATGCTGACGTAGTAGATGGTGTATTCTGGGAAATTTTTCGTACCCCTTGGTCCTGGAAAACCTTCTAAGGGGAAGAATTGGGATTGGGCCTAAGGGTGTTTATTTGCTAAAATTCGTTTTAAAATCGATTTTATTTGTAATGTGCAAAGTATATTTGTAAGGTTTTTGTGCATGTTATTTATATATATATATATATATATATATATATATATATATTTTTTTTTTTTTTTTTTTTTTTTTTTTTTTTTTTTTTTTTGAAAAGAGGAAACAATAAATCATTGTATGAACACTCCTTTAAAAATGCGTGAAGGTCATGTGACCATCTGGAAGAACGCAGCATCTCATTTCTCAGAGGATGCGCTCTGTGTTCTTGCGGTCTCCCGAGTTCGCTCTTACAAGGAAACCTGGCAAAACCAGTCTCTACGAGAACGCAAGTCCGTTCTCTGCATTCTTGGAATTGAGAAACAGCCCAAGTGTCTTGCTAACGATTTACTGATTCAAAATAAATGAACCTGAGACTTTAGCCAACATCTGGTAATGAACATTAGATAGAGGGTCTGCTCTTTGCATTGTCCATGTGTGTGTATGTCTCTCAAGCCCATCACATGTCCACACATCTATGGTTTGGTCCACACATTTGCACGCACTTACATCTTTTAATCGAAAGCTCAATGAACTGCAAACGCACTTAAAACACAACTATGCTTGACTCTCAATTGAATGAATCTGAATCAATCAGAGCAATTCAAATGATCCAGTCTCCAGTTAATGATTCACGTGATCCAGGCAGAGTGATTCTGTGCACGATATCCCACCTCTCAAGTTCATCACGTTTCCACACGTCCATGTCTCAATCCGCACATTTGTATCCACTTGTCTTTGCATTCACAGCTCATTGTGCTTTTGACTCTATTAAAACGGCAGTACGTTTGACTCTCATCGCCTCCGACTTCTACAGTCTTTTCTGCCATCTCCCATCAAGCAGCGCGTGTGAGGAGCGTTCACACATTTGCCACGCTCTGCTCTAGAAACATGACATTTGACTGCGCTTTGCTACAATAGAACAAATAGCACCGCCAAGTCAACACCACGCTTCCACCCCCTGAAGCGCCGAGTGGTTGATTAAATTTGTTCTTGACTTATCGCAGCCTTCACTCGCTCCTATAGAGACAGAGAAAGAAAGAGAGAGACAGATAGAGTGTGAGAGGGAACATATTTATTTAGATTTATTCTGCCTTCTTACACCTCAAAGCACAGCTAATACCGCATGTGCTAAAGAGAGGAAAGGTTATAGACATAATGTGATAAGTGTGCATATGTTTTTGTTGGCTTGACTCATATGATCTTCGGGAAAAAATCTTCTCCTTTATGAATGTTGCTTGGCAGATGATATCTTGGGTAAAAGCCAAGACAGACTGTGTTATATCAATCGCCTTTATGTCAGACTGTACGATATATATCTCGGTGAAGACTTTGGTCACGATTGACAGTGTTGACTGTTCATTTCACATCATTTTTACATCTCCATTGACATGCGAAACTGATATGGTGCTACACAAACCCAAGCAAGCGCTAACAGGGGTTTGTCAAAAAAATTACTTTGAAACAAATCTGGTCATAACGTGATGGGAATGGTTATGAACAAAATATTGAATTGCATGTAGAGAAAGCTAGTTTTGCATGCAACTGACTACATTTACACCATAATTAAATATACACTCACCGGACACTTTATTAGGTACACCTGTCCAACTGCTCGTTAATGCAAATTTCTTATCAGCCAATCACATGGCAGCAACTCAATGCATTTAGGCATGTAGACATGGTCAAGACGATCTGTTGCAGTTCAAACCGAGCATCAGAATGAGGAAGAAGGTGATTTAAGTGACTTTGAACGTGGCATGGTTGTTGGTGCCAGAAGGGCTGGTCTGAGTATTTCAGAAACTGCTGATCTACTGGGATTTTCACGCACAACCATGCCTAGGGTTTACAGAGAATGATCCGAAAAAGAGAAAATATCCAGTGAGCGGCAGTTCTGTGGGCACAAATTTTATTCATACTTGTCTCTTTTATTCATGTTTATGTAAAGCACTTTGAATTGCCACTGTGTATGAAATGTGCTATATAAATAAGCTTTCCTTGCCTATGCAAGTACACAAATCAGCTAAATTATAACACTTTTCTAGTGTTTTTGGAATATTTTAATAAAACAATTGTACATACTGTGCCTTTAAATGAACTGCCACCAGTGCCCTACCACTAAATATATTATTTATACACCTCATATACAGTCAAAATGATTAGCCCTCCTGTGTTTTTTTTTTCTTTTTCAAATATTTCCTAAATTATGTTTAAAATAGCAAGGAATTTTTCACAGTATTCCTATAATATTTTTTTTATTGAGAAAGTCTTATTTGTTTTATTTTGGCTAGAATAAAAGCAGTTTTTCATTTTTTATAAACCATTTTAAGGTCAATATTGTTAGTCCCCTTGAGCAATTTTTTTTCTATTGTCCACAGAACAAACCATCATTATGGCCTAATTAACCCAATACTAGTATCTTGAAAAATATCTAGTAAAATATTTTGTACTGTCTAGTGCTGGAAGATTTGAACTACAATCAAAATCTCAATTAATTGAACATTTTAACTCGATTACGATTAATGAAAGATTATTATTATATATATATTTGTTTTTTGCCCATATAGTTCACTGACAAGTTTAGTAAATATGCTCACATATTACAAGTGAGAGTTTTTTTGAATGAAGGGTGCATAAGGAATAAGGAAACACACACTACCATCTACGATTATTTATTGAACATCAACGTTGAACAACTGGAATTAAAACACACATTACCTTAAACGAACAGTAACTTTCTTATAAAAAAAGTTTTTAAAAAAATAATTCGCACTTTTGGAAAAAAAATTAATTATTTTCAATGTTTTTTATATTAAAAGTAGAAAATAAAAAAATAAAATCTAATATATCCTGTAAATAATATTTTAAACTGTGAATTTCTTGCATCTTCTGTAAACAAATATTTGAATGTAAATAATAATTTTAATGTAATGGAAAACATGCCATCTCAAGGCATCTCTGGCGCAGCTTCCAATCATTGTCAATGTAGTGCAAAGTAACAGAGCAATGTCATGTGACTCCACACACGGTAGGGAAAGTAACTGAAAAAAAAATCGACCTGGAAAAATTTGATCGATTATAGGTTCTGAATGTCGAAATTGATTACTTTTCGATTAATCACCCAGCCCAGTTATTAGAAATTAGTTATTAAAGCTTTTATGTTCAGAAATGTGTAGAAAAAAAAAACAGAAATTGGGGGAAAAAAATATACAGGGGGGCTAATAATTCAGGAGAGCTACTTCAACTGTATGTTAACAGGTCACCCTGATATTTTCTATAAAACAAGCACTTTCTGAACAATAGCTGTTGGTTTTTTCTTTGGTTTGTGTGTTTTTAACGATTCCCAAAATTTGTCACGAATGGCAAAAAACAAAATATCTTCCCTTTAGTTCTTTCTCCATGAAGTGAAAGGTCATGCTTGATGGAGATGGAGGCTGCTTAACTTTAATCAAACCTCTCAGTGTGTGCGCATGCCTGATAATGTTATCTACATGTGGTAAAGAGACACATTCATCAATAGCATTTGGGCGCAGGGGTTGATAAAAACACATGCTACACCACTGAGAAAAAAAAATAAAAATACTTGTTTTTGATGGAATTGCCAGCAAAATGAAATGATTAAATGAAGTAGCTTTAATCAGGGAGTTATGAGAGCTCAGCATGGAGTCTCAGTGCCATGGTAGGAATTAATTGGCACAACTGAGCCGTACCTCATATTACAGTTGCTCTTTCTCTCAAGCGCACACAAAGTCACATTTCAAGACGACAAAACCTTTATTGATTTCGGATAGCACATCAAACAAGTCGGTATGTGCATTTGCGAACATATTTCAAAGGCTAAACACAGTTAATGCGTAAAGTTTGTCGGCCCCATGCGCTTGTGTGTGTTCCCAGCACAGTTTGCCGTCATTTGTGCGTGAGCTTTCCTGAGCATTTGGTAACGAACCATCTGAACAGAAAACAGTTGGATCCTCTAAATGAGTTTATGTGCCACGCATTGTTTGGATATGCCAGATGTCAGTGTTTCTCACATAAGCCGTGCTCTAAGAGATTCTCGTGCCGTAATGAATCTCGCAATGGCTCCATGCTGGAATAGACAGAATACGACGTCTGAGGTGGCACAGCATGAGTGTGTACAATAACAACACATCTACCTACTGGTATACTTAGCATCTGTCACTTCATATTTCATCAAGTTACATTCGCTGATGCTTATACTTATTTTGTTGTCGACTTTTTTAGGGATTACAAGAAGAAACTTATAAACGATTGAATTCATACAACTTCAATTTAATTGAAGCTTACTTCTATAGTGCTTTCACAATAATTATCGAAAAAAAAAAAGGTGCACATTGTTACATTCATTCATTCATTTTCTTTTCGGGTTAGTCCCTTTATTAATCTGGGGTCGCCACAGTGGAATGAACCGCCAACTTATCCAGCATATGTTTTACTCAGCAGATGCCCTTCCAGCTGCAACCCATCACTGGGAAACATCCATACACACTCATTCACACACATACTCTATGGACAATTTAGCCTACCCAATTCACCTATACCACATGTCTTTGGACTTGTGGGGGAAACCGGAGCACCCGGAGGAAACCCACGCGAACACAGGGAGAACAGGCAAACTCCACACAGAAACGCCAACTGACCCAGTCGAGGCTTGAACCAGCAATCTTCTTGCTGTGATGCGAATGTGCTACCCACTGTGCCACCGTGCAGCCCACACATTGTTACATTACAATCAAAATCAGAAAAGTTAAGGAGTTGTGTATAGGGTTGGCAGGTTATAGATAGTTAACCTGCAGTTATACAGTATATAATGTCTTTCCAAAATAAATAATATTTACATGAAACATAATACATGTTGGTGACACGGTGGCTCAGTGGTTCGAGTCCCAGCTGGGTCAGTTGGCATTTATGTGTGGAGTTTGCATGTTCTCCCCGTGTTGGCGTGGGTTTCCTCCGGGTGCTCCAGTTTCCCCCACAGTCCAAAGACATGCGCTATAGGTAAATTGAATAAACTAAATTGGCCGTAAAGTATGACTGTGTATGGATGTTTCCCAGTACTATGTTGCAGCTGGAAGGGCATCCGCTGTGTAAAACATATGCTGGATAAGTTGGCGGTTCATTCCGCTGTGGAGACCGCTGATGAATAAAGGGACTAAGCCGAAGGAAAATGGATGGATGGATGGATTATACATGTTCAGTGAAGTGTATTTGTGTATTAAGTGTTTGTTGTCCTCAAAGATCTCGGATAGTTGGCATCATCTCTTCATAATTAATATCTTCACAACTTCATAATTAACAGTGCATCAAAGCATTCTAATAGGGCAAGTAAAATGTTATTTTTTAATGGAATAATGTTAAAGGGTTAGTTAAGCCAAAAAAAAAAAAAAAACTGTCAATAATTACTTTCTCATGAATTTGCAAACCCCTGAGACGTTCTTTCATCCTTGGAACACAAATTAAGATATTTTGGATGAAATCCGAGAGCTCCCTCATCCTCCATAGACATTAATGGTTCAGAAAAACACCAAAATACATTAAAATACAATCCATGTGTCTTCAGTGGTTAATTCTGAATATTATCAAGCTATGAGAATATGTTTGTGCACACATAAAACAAACAAACAGAAAATATTCAGTATTCAATATATTCAGTATTTAAAATATAGCAATACTTTCTCCTAAGTGTCAGTATATGGGCCTATATACATTTATATTTTTAATCACTTTCATTTTTGGGTGAACTAGCCCTTTAATTTAAAACATTCATTCATTTATTTTCCTTCAGCTTAGTCTTTATTTCAGAGGTCGCCACTGCGGAATGAACCGCCAACTATTCCAGCATATGTTTTACGCAGCGGATGCCCTTCCAGCTGCAACCCAGTATTGGGAAACACCCATACACACTCATTCACACACACACACACACACACACACACACACACACACACACACACGCGCACACACACACACGCGCACACACACACACACGCACACACACACACTCATACACCACGGACAATTTTGTTTACCCAATTCACCTATAGCCCATCTCTTTGTACTGTGGGGGAAACCGGAGCACACAGGGGGAACCCATGCCAATACGGGGAGAACATGCAAACTCCACACAGAAATGCCAAATACCCCAGCCAGGACTCAAACCAGCGACCTTCTTGCTGTGAGGCGACAGTGCTAACCACTGAGCGACAGTGCTGCCCTACACCCACAACTTTTAAGCTGCGGTCACGTTAGAGTTTGAGAATGCGAAATTCTGTCATATGGCGCTGCAAAAAAAGGGCAGGATAAAACAAGATGATAAGACATCCATAAAGCATTTCTGTACACTCAAAAAAAGATGTAAACTACTTATTTAAAATGAGCTAAATAAACACAATTCTTGAGTTTATTGGGGGGACAACTTAACTGTTTTGTGTTGAATCCACTTAAATTGGTAAAAAAAATTAAGTTAACTTAACTGATTTGTGTTGGGACAACATTTAGGAATCGTGTAGAAGCCTGCATTTTTTTACAGTGCATGTTTTGATCTTCTATTGGTCGAACGCAATCATGTGATGCGATTTCACAGGTAAAATTTGTCAGTTCTCAAAAAATGTAGCACTGGGCATTTATTTCCAATGAGCCTGGGTTGGAAAAGGCAGGTTGGCTTCAGAAAGAAATAAAAACAGGGTTTAACAGAATCAGTTTATGGTTAGGCTTTATATATGGTTGCAACTATCAGTATTTTTGTCCTAATTCTGGTTAATTTAACTAAACAAATATGCAAAAAAACTAAATAAAACAATTCATTCAAATGACTCATACAAAACGGCCGATTCACTTAGAAATAGAGAAATGACCATTATATCAATTAAAAACAGACTCATTCAGAAAGCAAACACTGCAGTGTGGTTCTGAGACGTCTGAATGTTCTCCTCTTGCTTTGTATCTATTCTTATTGGCAAAACTGAAAAAAGCAGGCATTATTGTGCCTAAAATTTCAAGAAAAAATTTATTTTTGTTCAAGTATTGTGTAAAATCAAAAGTACTTTTGTAAAACGTCCCTCTTGATTTGGTTATATATTACTATTATATCTTATGAATATAAAGAAACAAAAACCCATTTGGTGATTACTTTTTTTTTTTTTTGCTTTTTGCTTTCACAACTTCAATTATGGGCTCATTCAAATTGCATCCCAATAGGCTTCATCAATAGACTCTGGATATTTGTTTTTGCAAAGTGACTGACACCCTTTTCAGGTGTCTCGCCGAACATTTCACTTTGAAACTGCCACAAAATACACAGGCAGCAGCAGAATAATATCAATTCTGCACAAAATGTCACCACAGGAACACATTTCACAAAAGCCTCGACTGATTTGATTTTTTACTCAAACTGTAATACCCACTGCACTCGCCTAGCTCTACCAATATTCAAAGTTACTCTAAGAACAGTATGAAACACAAAAAAAGAGCTTCAATTAAGTGAAATTGTGAAGAGCTACAAACCAACATTTGATTTTGTTCTGCATTCGCCATTGCTTGAATAAAATAAATCTATAACTTTAGTCCTTAATTTACCCATTCACAAAAAAAATAAAAAATCTACAAACAACTTTGTATCTCCTTGACTTCCTGCGGCACAAAAGTGTCATTCATTTTAGCATCACTGGAAGTTTCGTGCTTTGCACTGACAACAATAACAAGCCTGGAGCATCGCAGGTTACTTAGCACTTCTTCTGTTTCAATTAGCACAGCTTCTTTCAAACCCTCTGCCCTTCATCTCACACACTCATGGCTACAATATCCATCCATTTTTAACCTCACAGCACCCTCATTTTCCAATACTTTCAGAAAGCTGTAAAAAATACGTATTTGATAATCCTCACAGCAGAAAGAATTATTATATGCTATTTAATTTATTTGTATTTAATGTTTTACATTTAATTTAATTGTTAATTTAATTTAATATTATTGTTATTTTTATTATCATCATCATCATTATTATTATGCTATTTAAATGATTGTTTTATATTTAATTCAATTGTTATTATCACAACACACTGAGGACTTGACATAAGAGGTATGGAATTCAGCACAGTTTATTGAAAACAACAATAAATGCAACGTCTTAGCTTGTGGTTAAGAGTTCAAGGAAGAGATGGGGAAATCCGTTGCAGACACACGACACACACAAAAGGGAATCCAGGAAGACGAAGAGCCGGGGGAATTGCAGGGATGCTGAAGCATGAGAAGCGCTGGAGAAGCGCTGGAGAAAGGATCGGGTGAAGCTCAGGGTGTGAGTATCAGAACCGACAGTGATAGAGTGAACAAAGGTGCTCTTTATAGTGTGTGTGTGCGTGTGTGTGCGTGTGTGTGCACAGGTGATGGTAATTAGTAATCTGGTGATTGGGAACTGGTGTGTGTGAGTCCTGGTAAGCTGGGTGATTCCAGCGACTGCCTGACAGATATTTTTAATTTTATTTTATTTTATTAATATTGTTAATTTTATTATTATTAGTAGTATTATTATTATTACTATTATTTTTTTTTTATGCTAATTAATTTTATATTTAATTTATTTTAACGTTTTAAATTTAATTCAATTGTTATTGTTAATTTAATTTATTATATTTTTATTTTTATTGTCATCATTATCATCGTCATCATTATTATTATTATTATTATTATTATTATTATTATTTTATGCTATTTAATTTATTGTTTTATATTTAATTTAATTGTTATTTTTAATTTATTTAAATTTAATTTATTATTATTATTATTATTATTATTACTATTATCATCATCGTCATTATCATTATCATTATTATTATCATTATTATTATCATTATTATTATTATATTAATGCTATATCATTTATTATTCAATTTATTTTATAATGCTTAAAATGTAATTAAATTGTTAAAAAAATTATTTAATTTAATTTAATTAAACAGTCTTTGTAAGCCTGTTAGGCTGTAAAAAAAGTAAAAGTAAAAATCTGCCCTTCATCTCACACACTCAAGGCTACAAAATCCGTCCATTTTTAACCTCACAGCACCCGCACTTCCCAATACTTTCAGAAAGCTGTAAAACTCTTCCCGAAATACGCATTTGATAAATCTCGCAGTGGAAGGAGACCTGTAATATAATGCGTTTCACATGCCCAAAGATATTCTGCTGCTTAGAAAGGTGAGGACTTTAATTTCTTGAGTGAAGTAGGCCAGCAGTCTATCATTAGCATAATAGTGTCTATCTTATAGCCGTGATTACTCTGAATTTAGACCCTGATGAAAAGCCTTTTCTGGCCAGATTATGGCCCAGGACACTTAAGAAGAAGCGTGAAATATGAGCCACTGCTGTGTGGAAGTGAGCAAACCTTTGAGAAACAAGGACTTAACTATGACTCCATCTTAGTAGCTGTTTGACCTGTTTTATAAGCTGTGGAAAAAAGTCTAATGGACTGTAATCTGGTTAGCAGCAAATGTTGGGTCTAAAAAGAAACGATATCAAATAAATGGTTTGCCAGCATAGGGGTTTTTAAGCACGACAAAATAAGTTTAACAGCTTTAATTTGACCAGTCTGCATATTAGAATGTGTTCGATTTAATTTAATCTATTTTATTTTCTGGATCCAAAAAAATAATAACAGGGTATTATAAATGATTCAGAAAGTAAAATTAAATACACTGTAAAAGAAAAAAATCTTACTCCCTTATCTTTTTTAGTTGAATCAACTGATCTTTTCTAGTCATCTCAACTTAAATCAGTCAAACTCATCATCAAGTCCATACATTTTAGAAGCATGTGCACATTAGGTTTCAGTCGGTAACATTGGCGACATTTTAATTTACAGTACATTTACTCAATTCTGATTGCAAGAAACTAATCCTAAACTATAACATTATTTATTTACTGAATAAAAATGTGAACCCAGCAGGTGGCGCCTTTACAACAGCAGGAATGACAGTGTTGCCTTGGTTACTGCAGTAAACAAAGCAGCAAGGTCAAATCTAACAGGATATTATCAATTTCATACACAGCATCCTGATATCTGCAGATAAATTCAGGCAAACACTAGCATTAGCATACATTGTATAATCAAAAATGATTCAAAATTTAATACCTTGTAAAATAGCATTTAAGACTTTTAATACATTTTAAGGGCCCTAAATTTATCTAAACTGATTGATCAACTTTTAATACTCTTTAGGATTTAAGAATAATGATGCATTTTTAATCATGATTTGCAGAAGAAACTAAATGTCATTCAAGTTTTACACCAAAACAAATCTTCTTAGATATAAAACAAAAATAAAAATCATCTGATGGCATATTACAATAACTAATTAAAGTCACATTTTATGTTAATGTACTTAACTTAATGTACTTAACAATTAACCAGGACTTTTAGTTGACTAAACTACTAATTATCATCTTGGTTCGAGCCTCGGCTGGGTCAGCTGGCATTTCTGTGTGCATGTTTGCATGTTCTCCCTGTGTTCGCGTGGGTTTCCTCCGCAAGTCCAAAGACATGCGCTATAGGTGAATTGGGTAAGCTAAATTGTCTATAGTGTATGTGTGTGAATGAGTGTGTATGGATGTTTCCCAGTGATGGGTTGCAGCTGGAAGGGCATCCGCTGTGTAAAACATATGCTGGATAAGTTGGCGGTTCATTCCGCTATGGCGACCCCAGATTAATAAAGGGACTAAGCCGAAAAGAAGATGAATGAATAATAGTTATAGTAGTTAGGTTTAGGTATTGGATAGGATTTGGGGTGTAAAATAAGATCATACTTAATAAGTGGTAATAAACAGTTAATATCCTAATAATAGGCAGGTAATACGCCAGTAGTAAATAGTGTGATTTATTACTTAAATTAAAGTGTTATCCTAACCAATATCAAAATACTAATTAACTGTGATTTTAAATGTTTAGACAACTAGATTTTAGCCATCAAGGAGATTTTAATTATTTAAAAAATACTGCAATTTAAATGAGCAATCATTCCTTTTATATTTCAATAAGTACAGGTCAGAATAAGTGTGATATTTCATTTTTACATTAATTCAATTCAGTTCAAGTTTATTTGTATGCTTTTTATTGTTAATTATTGTTATTATTGTTAATTGTTGTTATTGTTATTAATTATTGTTATTGTTCTTATTGCTTCAAAGTAGCTTTACAAAAGGTGCACATTATTGCATTACAATCAAATTCTGAAAAGTTAAGGTTATTAGTTACCATAACTATTAGTTACTAATAACTTTAACTAATTAACTAGTAACTAATAGCTTTTAGGGGCGACGCGGTGGCGCAGTGGGTAGCACGTTCGCCTCACAGCAAGAAGGTCGCTGGTTCGAGCCTCGGCTGGGTCAGTTGGCGTTTCTGTGTGGAGTGTGCATGTTCTCCCCGTGTTCGCGTGGGTTTCCTCCGGGTGCTCCGGTTTCCCCCACAAGTCCAAAGACATGCGGTATAGGTGAATTGGGTAAGCTAAAATTGTCCGTAGTGTATGAGTGTGAATGAGTGTGTGTGGATGTTTCCCAGAGATGGGTTGCGGCTGGAAGGGCATCCGCTGCGTAGAACATATGCTGGATAAGTTGGCGGTTCATTCCGCTGTGGCGACCCCAGATTAATAAAGGGACTAAGCCGAAAAGAAAATGAATGAATGAATAATAGCTTTTAACAGTTAAAGTTATTATATATAAAACCTGCAGTTATATAGTGATGCCGACGTGTAGATGTTTAATGAAGAGTACTTTATTGATTTATCAATTTTTCTGAATGACAATGGAACATTGTTTAAATTTTGACATTAAATTTTCGCAAATGTTTATTTGAAACAAAAATAGACCCTTTATTTGTATATACCAATTTACTTTAGATCATTTGATCTGATGTAAACACAAAAACTGAAAATATAATTTGATTTCAAACTCCGTAAATGTATTTATCCTTATTCTTCCAACCCAGGCTCATTTTGATTACGTACCCCTATATACATTTCTGGAGAGCGTCAAATATGTCCCAGGAGCTACGTTTTTTTGCAGTTTTTAGTTTTTTTTTATCCACCAGAGGCCGCTGTGTATGCTTTTTGAGATCTCAAATTTCTCTTGCGAGTGCCATTCTCGCCTGCTCTTCTCGCATAAATCCACCAGAGGCTGCTGTCGACTGACTGACTGACCGATAGACTGACCCACCCTCCTCCTTCCCTAAATTCAACCAATAGTGTTTTCAAAAGCACCGATTGAACCATCCACCGCCTTCCCTAAACCCAACCGACAGTATTTTCAAAAGCAATCCAGAAAAAGAAAAGCCCTCACGGCAGCCTGATTTTTACCACGTTTTCAGATTTTACCACATTATTTACTGGTTTATTTCATTTTTTGGCTTTTGTTTTTGTCTTACCCACTTTCTGGAACCGTTCTTCACCGGACTCAAACCCCCTTGTCGCGGTCAACTCCGCTCCACGTCACAAATCTGCCAACATATGCGGCGAGCCACTGGACAAACTGGTAACAGCAGAAAAGCCGTCCATATGAGGTAAGCAGTCAGCTGGTAAGCGCGAAAAGGAACGGCGTCATTTCATAAAGATGAAATGCAGCCATAAGTACCTCTGGCTACATAATTTGCGATCTCCAGAAATGTATATAGGGCTACAAATGAGCCTATGTTGCATTCTTCCCACACAGAAAAAAATCTAAATACTTTCCTACCTTGACCCACAAATGCTCAAATGTTCGCTCAGCCCTTGAACCGTCAAATTATAAATGCTTTTAAACTCATGACTTTCCAATCACTTTTTTTTTTCCAACTGGAATGTGTAATTTTTTCACCCAGATGGCTACTTCAAAAAAACATTCCTATGCAGATGAGCCTTTTCCCTAATTACCATATATTAAATATGCCAGCCGTTATGTCAGTAAGCAAGGTGTGCATCTGTATGTGTGTGTCGGACAATTCACGATTCTTCAATGTCAACTTTTATTATAATTATTATTATTTATTTTTCCATTGGCGAGTCTCTCTCTTTCTCTCCTTTCCTGTCGTCTTGCGTGAGGGTCAGTACTGTCACTGTAATCAGATCATCTTCATTTATCCAGCTCTAATTGTGAGACTCACACCCTGTGGCTAAATTAAATCATTTCTCCCTTTCTAAACCTGCAGTAATTATGCACCTATGAATTATTTATAGGACAAGTATAGATATAATAATTTTTAATCAACTTTCAGCTGGTGAGGGATGGACAGAGGTGTGTGTGAGTGTGTGTGTGTTTATAGATGTGTGTCACCGTATGTTCATCTGTGTGCTGAAACCTGAAGCACTTTCTTTTCCTCACTTGCTGTGTGCTGTTGCGATGGCAATGTGTGTGCGTGTGTGTATGTGTGTGTGTGTGTGTGTCAACTCTGAGTTTGATTTCCTCTGACTAATTTGGCTAATTAACGGTGTGACTGTTGCACTGTGGGATGTGCAGCTTTATGCATGCATCTCTCCGAGGACACACAATCCCAGGTCGAGCGGCTGTTCCATTAGCTGAAGCTGTTGTGTTTCTCAACCGTTTCTAACTCTCTAAAAAGAGATTCTGTTTGGTGAGTTAGGAGCAGTTTACCTGACTGTCTGCATTAATATTGTCAGTGCATTGTGTTCAATGAACGAAGCTTTCACATTAAAATGCATGTCCTTGCCGCGTGATTTAATTCATGGCAAACTTTTACCGCATCAAGGTATCAGAGTTAGGAAAAATGCTGGATTTAGTAATTGGCTCCCTTGTCAATTCGTGAGCTGGAATTTGAATTGAATTGGCCACAGAAAATTGATTTGGATCAGAATAACAGGAATTTATGAAGGAAATAGAAGTCAAACATGAACTTAATTTGTTATGTGACTTAACATAATATCAGAAATGTCATGTATGTCAGCGCCAATGGCGTAGTGGAAAGTGCATCGACACATGCACTCTGGTGCTCACGGCGACCCGAGTTCGATTCCCGCCTCGAGGTCCTAGGCTGATCCTTCCCCTCTCTCTGCTCCCCACACTTTCCTGTCAATTCTCTGTACTGTCCTATCCAATAAAGGTGAAAACCCCGAAAAAATAATTATAAAAAAAAAAAAAAGAAATGTCATGTATACATTATTATATGAAAATGTTTATTTTTTTAAAGTAATTTAGTATAAATCTATCTATCCATCCTTACATGCATTATTATTATTTTTTTTATGTTTTAAATTTAATTCAATTGTTATTTTAAATTCAATTGCATTTAATTTAATTAAATTTAAATTAATTTTATTTACTATTATTGTTGTTATTTTTTATCATCATCATCATATTATTATTATCATTATTAATTTATTTTTATTTAATGTTTTAAATTTAATTCAGTTGTTATTTTAAATTGAATTGCATTTAATTTAATTTAAATGTATTTTATTTAATTTTATTTATTATTATTGTTGTTATTTTATCATCATCATCATCATGATCATTATTATTATTATTATTATTATTATTATTATTATATTTAATTTATTGTTCTTTTTTTATTTCATGTTTAAAATTTAAATAAAATTAAATTAGATAAAATAAAATAAAATAAAATAAAATAAAATTTAATTTAATTTAATTTAATTTAATTTAATCAAACAGTCTTGGTAAACTTAACAGACTGTACAAAAAGTAAAAGTAAAAAAACTTAACCATCCCAAATATTTGAACAGCAGTGAAATTGATCATACTTTAGCTTTATTGCTTAAAATTCCCTTAAAAATTGCTTTATTTTAAGTACAATTCTGGTTAATAAACCATTAACTATGACTTTCTCAATAAACTCCCAATTTCCTGCTTATTAATAGTTATTAAGGTAGTTTTAGGGTATTGTGTAGGATTAGGCATGTAGAAGATCATGCAGAGTATGTACTTTATAAGTATTAATATCCACCAATAACTTAATAATAGCCAGGTATACAATCCACTAGTTATTAGTGAGAATTGGTTCTTAAACTAAATTGTTACCATATATTTAATTCTAAATAATGCACAAACCTGTTATATTCAGCCAAACGCAATCATTAGAGCATCAATGATGGTATATATGGTGAATCTAATACCTTCTCTAGGAAACTATCTCAGACAGTTCCTGGTAAACAGTCAAACAAGAGTCACAAAAATCTCATGCTAGAGTTAATTTCAGCTGTCTGTTATTTTTTGCTCTAATACTCTCCTTTTGGGCCACTGAGGCTCCAGCTGTGCTGTCGCCTGTAGTGTTGGAGATTTCAGCTCCCCGACCATTAACATTTCAGCTGGTGAGGGACCATGTAATAGCTGTAGGCCATGAGTAAGGTAAGGATCATGATTCTTCTGTTGTATGGGCTTGATTGTTTCCACAAACCCTCATTACTTTGGACAAAGTATGGGCGACTGGTTCCATAGTCTGCAAAAATGGGCTGAAACTCAGCTGATAAGAATGATGGACCATTATCACTTATTACAATCTCTGGAAAAACATATCCTTCAGTGGCCTGGATTGCACCTTCAGCTATGGTGATGTATCTAAAGTAATACTGTAGTCAACGACTGGAACACAGGTTGCACCACTGTAAGATAACAGCTTCACCCAGGACTACATACAGTATACAATTTGGATGACTTCATTGGTTATAAATCTGCAAACATTTGTTTTTGTTTTTTTTTGCATTTCTTTGCAAGATTTTGTTAAAAATCTGCAGATTTATGCTAAATGATTTTGAGAGTTTAGTAACTAAAAACTATAAAGATGTAATAAAAATAACTTTTTTAACTTTCATTTTAAAGAAGAGAATCAAATAGAAGTTTAGAAATAGGAAATAAGCAGAAAAAGAATGAAGAAGGAAAAAAGAAGAAAAAAACAACAAGGGAGAAGGAAGAAAAAACGAATGAAGGAGAAAAAATGAATAAAAAAGAAGCAGAAGAAGAAGAAAAAGAAAGAAAGAAAGAAAGAAAGAAAGAAAGAAAGAAAGAAAGAACAAATAAAAGAAAAAAAACAACAGAATGAAAAAGAAAGAAGCAGAAGAATAAAGAAGAAAAGAAGTCAGAAAAAACTGGTGAAAACAGGAGGATGAAGAGGAATAAGAAGAAAAAAGACAAAACAAAGAAGAAGGAAGAAAAAGAAAGAAAGAAAGAAAGAAAGAAAGAAAGAAAGAAAGAAAGAAAGAAAGAAAGAAAGAAAGAAAGAAAGAAAAAGAAATAAGAAAGAAGCAGAAGAAGAAAGAAGAAAAAAGATGCAAAAATGTGAAAACAGGAGGATGAAAAAGAAAGAAGAGAATAGTATAGAAGAAAAAAGAAGAAAGAATCAAAAAAAGAAGAAAAAACAAAGAAGAAGGGGGAATAAAGAAAAATAATGAATGACAAAGACGGGAGGAAGAAGCACAAGATGGGAAAGAAAGAAAGAAAGAAAGAAAGAAAGAAAGAAAGAAAGAAAGAAAGAAAGAAAGAAAGAAAGAAAGAAAGAAAGAAAGAAAGAAAGAAAGAAAGAAAGAAAGAAAGAAAGAAAGAAGGAAGAAAGAAGAAAGCAGAAAGAAGAAAGAAGAAGAAGATTGGTGAACTCCATTGTTGAACTCCTGATGGGTCAAAATTTGTCAAAAACAGCATGAAAGCATTAATCCACCCTGGCTTAATACTTTGATTAATTTTCGATACAACTTTCCCAGAATGTTGTTGTATCCATGCGGCAAAGACTTAAGTAAGGAGTCCAACCACCAGAAAGTGTCCAGACTGTGTAATTCCTTACAGTAAAGGCAGGAATTAACCAAACATTAAAAAGAATGACTCTCAGAAATAAAGGTATAAATTCTATCACTGGGGTGGTACATTTTTTTAAAAGGTACACATTTGTACTGTATACGTGGACGTTAGTACCTTTAGGGTACACTTTTGTACCTTTAAGGTAATGTGGGGTACACATTTGTACGCTTTAGGTATTAATATGTACCTTTAGAGACCTGTTAGGAACAAAAATATACCTTTTGAAAAGAAGAAGAATAAAGAAGCAGATGAATAAAGAAGATAAGGAAGTAATGGAAAAAAGGTGAAAACAGAAGGAGGAGGGTGAAGAGGAAGAAGAAAAATATAAATAAGAAAGCAGAAGAAGAAGAATGAAAAACAATAAAAAAAGAAAGAAAGAAAGAATAAGCAGAAGAATAATAGAAGTATAATAAAGAAGAAAAAGAAGAAAAAAGAGGTGAAAACAGAAGGAGGAGGATGAAGAGTAGGAAGAAGAATGAAGAGAATAAAATAGAAGAAGAAAAAAGCTAGAAGCTGAAGAAGAATAAAGAAGAAAAAAGAGATGAAAACAGAAGGAGGAGGATGAAGAGAAATAAGAAAGAAGAGAATAGGTACCGCCCCAGTGACAGATTTTGTACCCGAGAGTGCATGGTTAGTTACAGCCTAGCTACTATCCAACACAAGCTGATGTGGCCTACAAAGAGATCTTCAGACAAAACAAATTGACATCTCGTTCAGACTTCTTTCCCAAAGTCCTGACAGGACCAGTGTAAGCAGCTCCTCGTGTTGGGCTTTATCGGTCCACACACTCCAACAAATCATCCACATTTGCAGATCACCCCAGTTAGTCCATCTAAGAGTTGAGACATGCATCTCTGGACCAGTTCTGGACTCCAGCTGATGCCAAAGGGTAAGAGCAGAGCCAAATGCTGAGATAAATGTTCTCCACACTCTCATGCCAGAGGAATCTGCCAGAAGCTGGACTGTGCATCGAACTTGGAGAAGAAAAAAAATGTTGCTTCATTCCACTGAGCCAGTAATTGTGCTGCTGATGATAATATATGCAGCTCTCTGTTCAATGCCTCATCGAGTTTAGTTAAATCAACGCACATTCTTATTTTTCCATAGGGCATTACCTGCACACCATTCTGTTGGCCGTTCTAGCTTTTAAATTACACTCATTTTTCTATATGCTCTAGTTCCTTCTTACATTTTCTGGCCAAGGAATCCACAGTCTGAACGGGGTTGTGATTTTCATGACACAGCATCAGCAAATCCTGGAATCTCACTCCAACTTTCTATATCCAGGAAAACAATATAAGGGTTCCAGCAGTCATGGTGGATCAACAACACGATTTCCTAACTGAATGAATGCATTATAATTAAATATGAAATAATGTGTTCATCCAGTGTCTTATTTAAGACAGCTAATTTCTAATAAATGTTTTAAATAATTGAAAATTATATGAAATATACTTAATAGTTTTAGTGTTATTAGCAGTAGTTTAGTGTCCTAACCCTCACTTAACACTAACCCTAATGAATATATATGTGTTGTGTATTTCTTTATTAACAAAACATAATAATAATTTGTTTTCAGTGGACATTACTGCATAATGTTTTAAATAAATGTAAGTTTTAAATAATAATGAATAGTTTTGGGGAGGTGCGGTGGCACAGTGGGTAGCGCTGTTGCCTCACAGCAAGAAGGTCGCTGGTTCGAGCTGGGTCAGTTGGCGTTTCTGTGTGGAGTTTGCATGTTCTTCCGTGTCCGCGTGGGTTTCCTCCGGGTGCTCCGGTTTCCCCCACAGTCCAAAGACATGCGCTGTAGGTGAATTGGGTAAGCTAAATTGTCCGTAGTGTATGTGTGTGAATGGGAGTGTATGGGTGTTTCTCAGTGATGGGTTGCAGCTGGAAGGGCATCCGCTGCATAAAACATATGCTGGATAAGTTGGCAGTTCATTCCGCTGTGGCGACCCCAGATTAATAAAGGGACTAAGCCGAAAAGAAAATGAATGAATGAATGAATGAATAGTTTTATTTCATTTATTCTGTGAAATTCACCAGAACACAATTCATGCTTCACTTTTGTTTATCAATTTAATCTCAACCATTTTAAATACAGGCTTGTTTAATATTATTATTATTATTATTATTATTAGTATTACATTAGAGAAACATGTAAGACGACACAGGTCACCACACAAAGTTATTACTCACTGAGTAAAACAACAGTTATTATGAAGCCACCCACAACACAAGCACAGACGTCACTCTTTAACACAATAACAAATCCAAAACCTCCAACATAACAGAACATTTAACAACATCAACTGTTTCCTATCACACACACACAATTACCCACACATGTAATACAGTTCGAACTACAAGAGATAATGATTGATTGATTGATTGATTATTCTATCTATCTATCTATCTATCTATCTATCTATCTATCTATCTATCTATCTATCTATCTATCTATCTATCTATCTATCTATCTATCTATCTATCTATCCATGCATCCATCCATCCATCCATCCAACAACTGTTTCCTATCCCTCACACGCACACACACACACAATTACCTACACATGTAATACAGTTAGAACTAGAAGAGATAATGATTGATTGATTGATTGATCATTCTATCTATCTATCTATCCATCCATCCAACAACTGTTTCCAATTACACACACACACACACACACACACACACACACACACACACACACACACACACACACACACACAGAGCGGAGATCATTTCTGAAGTGCTTCTCTGTGTTAAGTGTGTTTACGAAACACTCTAAATGAACATCTCTGTGACACTGTGTGTGTGTATGTGCGTGTGTGTGTGTGTGTGAGACTCATCAGAGGATAAACACAGTCTAACGCATCACCTGCAATTTATTACAGCAAACAAGAGTCAGATCTGAGTCTCTCTGTTCATGAAGGCCTCTTAACACACACACACACAC
>CAIGQV010016735.1:7843751-7856658 GCA_903798115.1 Danio jaintianensis | reverse complement strand
AATAAATAAATAAATAAATAAATAAATAAATAAATAAATAAATAAATAAATAAATTGCAAAAACTTTGAGAAAAACTCTTGTTTCAAAAAATCATGAGAAATTGGGAAGTCTGAGAAAAACAAATGCAGAATTGAATGATATAAATGCAGAATTGATTGTTGTAAAAATAATATAAACTAAATTGTGAACAAAATTTACAGTATATTTTGTGGTACTCATAATTCTAAATAAAGTCAAAACTCTGACAAAAAGCCAATTGTTAACTAGGAGAAGCAAAAGAAGAAAAAAAGAAAGAAAATCTGTGGGAAAAAACTGAATTGAGCTATAAACTCCATATTTAGCCTTATATTTAGGTGTATGTTCGAGTTTTTTGCCAAACCCAAACTTAAAAGAAACAAAAAAACTAATTGCAAAAGCCAAACTTTTCAGAAAAAAAGTCCCATCCCAAAAGATTAACACACACATTTAAAAAATAAACTGTTTTAACAACTACCTCTTTTATTTTTGTTTATTCTGTGATTGAAAGAAGCTGAAAATGTTCCCCTGAAGAAATCTTTAAAAAGCCCATGAAATAGCTTGTCAAACCAAGTCGAAGTTGCTTTAAATAAATAAACGCCAGTGAAAATTTAATAAAAGCGGAGCAACTTTGACCCTACGTTATTATAACTGTTGAAGCATATCTTATTAGACCAGTGAATTTAGAAAAGATCTTCTTTTTACTCTTCTTCATTAATGATAGATTTGGCTTCGGCTGCCCCTTCACTAAATGAAAGCGTTGGAGGCCCTCTGGGTTTGAGCAGTGCCACTCTTTTATCATTTGGTTCAAGAAGATGCCATGCGATGCGTTTCTTACCAGTGCTGCACACGATCCGCGCAAAAGAGAATATTTAGAAGCGAGACCATGCATGAAACTTCACAGGGACGCCGGTAAGACTATTTGAAACAAGCATCATTTTCACAATTTAGCTTATATTTAATTAAGTTTAGTTCTTCTCAACTTTTTCCTCAGAACTCTGAGTTCACTTAAGAATTGTGACTTTTAAAAAAAAAAAATTATTTTTAAACAATTTGGTCTTTTCTCAGAATTGTGAGACATAACCTAAAACATTTCCAGAGAAAAAAATATATATATTTTTTTTTTCTCCAGTTTCTCAGAATTTCTTGCAACTCCGGCTTAATATTTAGCCTTTTTTTTTTTCTTAGAATCGCAAGATATAAACTCAGATTGCATGATTTCTCAGAATCACATTCTGAGAAAAGAAAAACATAACATATTTTCTTGAAATTCTGGGTTCACATCTTAGCTCTTTTTGTGCCATACCATGTGCTGCACATCAACACAAGAAAACATTTAGAAACAAGATCTAGTCTATTTTAAAAGTGGACCTAATGTGATATGTGATAGGTGATTTTTATTTTTCTATGGATGGAAATTATTATATATTATATACAATATCAATATAGATATATATATATTTATTGAGAGACAAAATAAGTTCTGTATCTTTAGAGAAAATTATTATTATAATAGCATTAATTTATAAAAGAAATTACAAAAAAACATGGTTGTGAGCTCACACTTAATTTACTGTAATATCAGTTTAATTCATACTTGAAGCTAGGGGGCACCATTGTACATAAACCCCACATGTGCATTACAGCGGTAAAACATGAACTAATGTAAATGAAGATAGAAATAAAAGATACACTGATTAATAAACATTAAATTGTCGCAATATATTGTTTATTTGTCTTCATGGGTATTTTTATAAGAATATTTATAATGTAATGCAATTTCATAGCATTTATTACAGTATATAATACTATAAAATAGTATGATTTCTTCCTCATTCTGTGAAATTGAACCATGTCCGTTCACAAAAAGAAAAAATTTCAAACACTCGACTGGTGTCATAAGTGAACTTAGAGTGAAAGTAAAGTAAATCTGGTTGTAAACAGGCTCATATAGCCTATATGCTAAACTGCAACACGTATGCTACTATACTTATACATTGCACAGACTGACTGTAGGTTTTATTTTTATTATCACAGGAATACTAACTCCTATTACACGGCTGTCTGGGATACTCGCTTCTGATTGGTCAGTTGCGACATGCCAAGGTATGTTATTCCCAGTAATAACCACTTAATAACGCAGGCTCATCTGGGAACTTCAACTCACCTTGACCATCAGTGAATACATTCAAATCCATATTCTTACATTCACATGTATCTTCTTGTCTGTCACGCCTCAGTTTTTGACTGTGTGGCTCTGTCTTGTGAATTAATAACATTTATAGGTAGTCTATGCTTTATTCAGCCAGTTTCATTTCTGTTTGGCACCATCTTGTTTCTGTCAGCTATGTGTTTTTGACTGTTTGCCGTCATCTTGTCACTGTATAATTCACAGGTTAGTGTATACTCCATCAGCTGTTTTCATTTCTGTCAGCTTTATGTTTTTGACTGTTTGCCATCATCTTGTTACTGTATAATGTGCAGGTTAGTGTATACTCCATCAGCTGTTTTTGTTTCTGTCAGCTTTGTCTTTTTGACAGTTTGGCACCATCTTGTGTCTGAATAATGCGCAGGTTAGTGTATACTCCATCAGCTGTTTTTGTTTCTGTCAGCTTTGTCTTTTTGACAGTTTGGCACCATCTTGTGTCTGAATAATGCGCAAGTTAGTGTATACTCCATCAGCTGTTTTCATTTCTGTCAGCTTTGCGTTTAATTAAAGAATTAATCAACTATTACAGCTCAGAACAATGTTTAGTGTTTTGTGGCAAAAAGCCATGTAACAAGTGGGATAAAGTACATCCAGTATGGTTGTTTTCACAGAATAAAGCCCATTAGTCTTATACAACAGGCTGCAGATAAGCCTGTTGGGATTTATTTTTTGATAACAACCTCCTGGATGTACTTTATCCCTTACTTATTGTGTGGAGAGTTTTTAATCAGTATATTGCAAATGAGAAAATATCGTCTATCCCTGGAGTTTTCCTCAATTCGTATATTGTTAACCCTTTGCCTTATGTGAATAAAGAACAAACACAACTGACGCAGGAAAATTAAAAGTTGAGTTCAATCTTAACATGACTTTGCCTGCTATAACCGGATATGAAATCTACTCTGTAATTCAAAACTACATTTATAGAAAGGAAGGAAATAAATCTGTTTATCCCTTGGCTGGACGGTGTCAATAAAGAACAAACACAAATGATGCTTGGAAATTAAAAGCTGAGTTGAATCTTCAACATGACTTTGGCTGGATATGAAATCTGAACAGCAATTCAAAACTGCATTTATAGAAAGGAGGAAATAAATCTATGCATCCCTAATATATTTGATTATATTAAATTACACTGATCAGACGCTTTGGTGGTTAGAGAGAGAGAGAGTGCATGTGCTGAAGGGAGGTTTGTTTAACGCATTCAGCAGCCTTTTTCCATTAAAAGGGCATTTCACACCATTTTAATACAAGGTTCATTATGTTCAACATTAAAGTAATGCCAGTGAATGCAACAGGGCATGTTTCTGTAGTCTTTGTAGAAAATGGGCTTGTGGATAATGGAAAGGTCTTTCCAATGCAACAAGACCTGAAAGTAATATAAAAGACAAATACAAAATAAAAAACGTAAAATGTTTAATTCTTTTTATCTCACTTTTCTTTTTTCGTCCCTTGCCATTCAGAATGTGTATATCGTAATTGCAAACATAAATATATTAATTTAAGAATTAAAAAATAAAAATAAATAAAAAAAATTTTTTCTCTTTTCTCAGAATTATAAGAATGACTCAATTTTGAGACAAACAACTGGATGTGTAATTAATTATTATTTGAATTAATTATTATAAAAAGAAAAAAATACACCAGTTCCATTCAATTCAACTTGAAATGGTCGAATTTCAGTCAAGTAAATGAAAGACCAAAACTCATAACAAGATTTGTTCTTTTAGTGGATAATGATCCACTAAAAGATCCACTGTCAATTTGATGATCCACTTGTCAATTTGTATATTTGTATATTTGCATTCACTATTTACTTTAATTTTTAAAATATATTTATTATCTGTTTTTTGTCCTGTCTCCGTAATTCTGTTGCACTGTAGAAGCTCTGTCATGAAAACAAATTCCTCGTATGTGTGAACATACCTGGCAATAAAGCTCTTTCTGATTCTGATGATGTGCAAAAACTGTCCTTTGTGGCAAGACTTTTTTAAATCCCTCTATCTCCAAGGTACATGAGGGCTGTCTCATCCTAACATGAAGTGAATATTTGAAAAGTTCAGAAAAAAAAACAAAAAAAAAAAAACAAATACGAATTATGTGCATTTTCATCCAGTTGTTAGAGTGGCTGACTGTAGCATTGGTAACCTAGCAACCAACAGTAAACAAGACAAGCATAATGGAGACAGCTATATTTATGACCGATTTATTTGGCAAATCAATTACCGTCTATACACATTGACCTATTTTTGACACGTGTAAAAACCTTTTTTGAGAATAAAGGGATTTTATACTAAATTTGTAATTTCCATCACTCGTTTCTCATGCGATACTTCAAAATGCACATTAACACATGGTGACGGAAATCCAGCTACTGAGTGAGTGAATGATTCAATCACTCAAGCTATTCACAATATGGCTGTGTGTCCACCAAATTGTTTTTTCTTGAGCTGAGCATTTGTTTTCTGTTGTTGTCTATGAAAGTGCCACATTTTTAAAGAACTTGTAGCATAGCAAGGCACTGAATGGGAGTTTTACGGTCAGTTCTGAACTTGCAAAGTCTGCATTTTTTTGCACTGCAAAATTGCTCACACTCAGAGGTTTTTGAACAGCACCCGCATTTTTGCAGCGCAAAAACGCTTCATTGGATACACAGCCTAAAGCACAAATTGTTTCAGAGTCAAAACTGAAGTAACATGGCATCATAAATCACACACTTTCTGAGCTTGTATTACTGTGCAACCTTTTAAAAACCTTTTTTGTGTTATATAGCATGAATATAAGTAGTATGAATTAGACAGCATAACTGCCAATAATCTCAAAGCTGCTCAATACTGCCATCTTGTTAATTGATTCTATAAAAAAAAATAAAAAAATCAATGCCACACCTGCATCATGCTGCTGGCCTAAATATCAACAGTTTGATGACCTGCGGCCATTGCTGATATCCAGATCAACAACACTTGCCTTAACTGTATCTTTTTTCAACATATTGCTTTAAAAGCAATATATTCACGCTACATCCTGCCTAAGAAATGTAAAAGCCTTTCCCAAGGTAAAACACACAGTCTCTTGCGACTCTTTGATTTAATCAAATCTAAAAATGTAACATGTTTACAGAGAACACATAAGGGAAAAGAATCAAATCAATTAAATCTGCTTTTTTTTCCCTTGAACTCACTCGTAGCCTTTCTTAATTATTGGTGATTTCATGCAAGTCTAATCATTGATTTGAGTAACCGTCATTGCTCAGTGAGGAACTCTAGGTCTAATTGTGGATTCCCTGGCAATCAGATGTTTTGTTGTTGTTGCCACTTCTTATTTGCTAATGCCTCCAAGACCAATTACAGATATTCCATGCAGCATTTTTGAAACGGAAATCAATAGTTACTGTGTGAAAATTGCCTAACCTGTGCCGTAGAGCCTGCAAAATCCCTTTGTTGGTCCAGTTGCCATTGTGAATCTTTAAGGGGATTTGAGTGGACCTTGGAACTTGAAACTCCTGTTGCTTAAAGTCAACAATTCAATATCAAGCCAAATATACCTGCTTCAGGACATGGTTCTGACAGTTTTAGAGACGCTGATCCAATGTGGGCAAACCAATTAAAAATGACGAGTTGCGGTTTAGTCTGAGAAAACACTTTACATGATATTGATGTTTGTTAGTTTAGCCTGCTGAATTGTGAATTGTGCTACACTGTAAAACATATCCTTAAATTAGCAGTTTTCCGTATTTTGTGATTCAAGTTTTTATATTTATTTTACCCAATTTATTTATGCTTTTGAATTGTGTTATGGGACCTTGATCTTTCTTTCAACAACTTTTAACCTTGAAAAGTTTGAAAAAGTGACTTTTATTAACATTTTATAGTTTAAAGTGATATATTGTCTGGGTTGGTGTTGTATATTACGCTACAAAAACCTTGTAATAAACTGCCAGTACATTTTCTGTTATTTTACAGACTTATTTCTCTATATATTATTTCTCATACATTATATTATTTCAAACTACTAAAATGTCAATAAAAGTCACTCTTAAACTGTAGAGTCCCATTTTCAGCATCAAAAGTCGACTTAGAAGAGATGAAGCTCCCTTAATGCAATTCACAATCGTAAATAAACGGAAAACACTTGTGAACTACAAAGTACAGAAACTGTTAATTAACAGATATCTTTTTACAGTGTACCCAAGTTCAGTGGAAAAAACATGCAAATGAACACTAGAAGCAGTAAAACACCAACAACGCAAATAGTGATTACCCTGCAGATTATCAGTTAATGAAGACTCACTTCACAACACTGTTCAACCAGTTGATGCCCAAACTGCTGTGATAGATGCACGAACTAACTAGAGATGCGCAGTTCCAGATCACAAGATTAATATGAAAACATGTTCATGTGTTAATGTTTCCCTATTAAGGTGTGACCCCAATGTCTTGCCGTCATCACAGCCAAATCATTGATTAGGGCACAGTGAATGTCAGTAATATGGCTCTAGAAACGACACTGAGTGTGCTGAACAATTTTCATTATAAGAAGCTTACAGATGAATGTTTGGATAAAACCAATGTTGTGTGCACTTATTGTACTGTCCTTCCACAAAAGCACAAGTTTGAAGCATCACTTTTAGACCAAACATATTTTTGCAGATTTTAGCAATGTCAACCAGCAGTACTTGTCAAAGGACACTGTGCTGTAAACAAAAAAACAACAACTGCAAAACTAACTGATACCTTCACTAAATGGATTTCCACCGATTGTAGACCAGGGTTTCTCAATGTCTACATTAAAAGGTCCAAATCTGAATTTTTATTAAGGTCCAAGGTCCGGAACAATTTATATTACATAACTTGTTTTTAATAAACATCCACAACATGCATCACAAGTCAACACTATTTATTGTTCTTTAAATAAAGTGGCATTTGCATTCAAAACACATTAAATACAATGTAAATGTGGCAAAACCACTAATATAAGTGCATTTTTGTACAAAACACAACAAAAGGTAGGCCAAAAAAACAATAGTATCTGCATGCAGCCATGATGATGCAAGCTGAGATTGCATATCTCAGTGATGCTCAGACACAATGCACTTAATGGAGTTAGTGACGTCACTGTGAGGGCTAGGGTTAGGGGTGGGCATTAAAAAGCATTGCATGCAGTCAAACTGCACCAGGTCTCCATCCAGACCTCTCTCCAAAAAAAGTGAAAAATACAAAAGGTGTGTAATGAAAACTTTAGGTGTTGTAGTTTTGCGGTCCTTATATCTGTATTTTGTGGATACTGCCGTTCAACATGTCTGTGTTTCATTTAATAGTGGCGTTTCACATTTCCACTTATTACAAATCAAGTAGAATAGCATTGTGTTGGCTTGTTGCAAAATAAACGCATACTTATCTGTCCATTCAACTTTGAACTGTTGATTCTCTTAATCAAGTTTTCTTTTCCGTGAGATCGACATCTTCATCCATTCAAATGATTGCTTTGCTGCGACGCATTAAAGCAGGTGCGCGTGCGATTAGCCCGCTCGATCACGTGAAGCCTCATATGATCACTGGATGTCATGACAACAGAGTCACGCAGGAAAACTTTGAATATTTTGCCTACAAAAATACAAACAACTAAACTGTTGATTTACAAGGTTTATGCATTTATCAATGAAGGAAATCCACAATTTGAATCCTTAACGCATGGTCTTGTAATACAAAATGGTGTTGGGTCCGGATTGAATACCCTCGCGGTCCGGATTTGAGAAGCCCTGCTGTAGACCATAAACATTGTTCAGGACTGTACCAGTTTTCATTGAACTGAACTATAGGTATAAGAATAAATAAATTGTAGATAAAAGGCTTTATCTATCTATCTATCTATCTATCTATCTATCTATCTATCTATCTATCTATCTATCTATCTATAAATTAGAATGAAATTGATTAGAATGATATGAAAGATGATATGAATAATTTTGAAAGATTTTTTAACATAAAAATGAAAACACAATATGTGTCTGAGAAAACTATGTGCTTTTTAGCATATCTCAATAAACTCCAACAAAATCAACGAGAAGCAGCTCAGAGTATGTAGGTTTAAATTACAGCACAGATTTTGTGTTGAAAAAATGTCTCCAATGGCACCTATTTTTAATGAGCCTGGGTTGAAATTCTAACAAACGGCCTGACAAGCACAGGTAGTCTTCTTTAAAACATAGAAAGCATGTGAATCAGTTGCATTATAGATCTTATATGTACTGCAGACCTGCACTTGAAACACAGAACAGAGAAATCAATTTATAGCACTGAAGCCACTTAGATGGAGAAACTCTTTGAAGAGTGACGCTCAACGCTTCACACTTATCTCTTTCACTATTCTCTTTCATCACATCATCCGTCTCCATCTGCATTAAATTGCACCCTTTGGTTGTATTCCAATCCACACTTGAGATAGAAATTTACATCGTTTTGTGATAATTAGCCCAAGCAGGTAACTATTTTGCCTTCACTTTTCTTGAACAGACAGACAGAAAACTTCCTTTTGCCTACTATATACAGTTGAAGTCAGAATTACTAGCCCTCCTGAATTATTAGCCCCCTGTATATTTTCCCCACAATTTCTGTTTAACGGAAAGAAGATTTTTCCAACACATTTCTAAACATAATAGTTTTAATAACTAATTTCTAATAACTGATTTATTTTATCATTGCCATGATGACAGTACATAATATGTTACTAGATATCTTTTGAGGATACTATAGTATTCAGCTTAAAGTGCAACGTAGGGTGTACTCACACTAGGCTATCCGAACCTTGCCCAGGCATGTTTGACCCCCATTTCCCGGTTCGTTTGACAAGTGTGAGTGCTCCGAATCGGGCCCAGGCGCAGTTCAGTTGGCCGGCCCTGGCCCTGTTGGAAGAGGTGTGTCAGAGTGCGGTTTGGTTGGGCTTTGGTGAGGTACACTTGTAGTGTGAGGGTGCGCTCAGACTAGGCTATCCAACCCGTGCCAGGGCGGGTTTCCCGGGTCATTTGACAAGTGTGAGTGCTCTGAATAGGGCCCAGGTGCGGTTCAGTTGGCCGGCCCTGGCCCGGTTGGAAGAGGTGTGCCAAAGCGCAGGGCTTTGGCATGGTACGCTTGTAGTGTAAGTGCAATGCGCACCTGAGCGCGAAACTGAAGACGCAACGTCACTTTTAAGGGACTGTTTCATTTGGATTTATTAATCATTCTTACTTTTCAATGAAAGCGAACTGTCATAGTTGATTAAATATGCAAACCCCCCGCTGCACATCAGCTGCACCTTCAGCAAACCTCCTAATACGTGCAGCATGAGGACTTTCATGAACATTTATGAGCATCAAAAGTGGTGGATCTGTTCAGCAAAAGATTTGACTGCGTGTCACTGCATATCAAATGACTAAAAATAATACAAAACAATATAACTAAAGCAATCTCAATTGTACGGAGCGAGAGCGCTTCTCTTCTGTTAAACTGAACAGTCGTATTATCAGTGACGTAAGCGCGCTCAGGCTCGGAAGGCAAAAAAATGCAATGTAAGTGCGGGCCGAGGGGGAGAGGGGACAATCGCTCCTGGGCACGGTTCAAGACAACCGTGCCTAGTGTGAGTACACCCTTAAAGGCTTAACTAGGCTTATTAGGATAACTAGGCAAGGTAGGGTAATTAAGCAAGTCATTGTATAACAGTGGTTTGTTCTGTAGACAATCGGCAAAATAATTACTTAAGGGGGCTAATAATATTGACCTTAAAATGGTTTTAAAAAGTTTTAAAAATGCTTTTATTCTAGCTGAAATAAAATAAGACTTTCTCCAGAAGAAAAAATACTGTAGGAAATATTGTGAAAAAAATATTTTCTCTGTTAACATCATTTGCAAAATATTTGAAGAAATAAAATCACAGGAGGGCTTATAATTTTGACTTCAACTGTACTTCAGAAAACTGTAAAGGGACTTACTAGGCTATTTGTTACAATAGAGTTCTGTTTCTCCAGAGGTTTTCAGTTTATTCTTAAGAGGACAGGTGTGGAGAAATCATTTGTTCTCTCTCACTGAACACTCCTACAGGTAAAGTCTTGTTTTCTCTTGGGAGTGAAGAAAGAGATAACAAAAAAAGCCTAATTATTTTCAATGGTTATTATCAGTCATTAAAAACCAAAGACTCGTGAACCGAACACCTCTGAATTGCACCTGGTAACAAAAACAGCAGCCTTTTTTTGAAAGACAAGTGTGTGTATTTCACTACTAACAACACACACACAGAGAAAGATGCCCTATTACACATTTATGTGAAGCAATTATTGTTGCTCTCACAGGGCATGCAGATGCCCTCTGAAGAGATTGTCATGAGACTGAAGAGGAGAAGGCCAGAGGCTAACAACAATCTGAAGAGAGGTGATGAAGATAAAAAGGGGGAAAAGAGATGTGCAAAAAAACTGATGAAGAGCAAATATAAGATGAGGTCAATAAAATGTCTTATATGTATATGCCTGATTGTATTCAATAGATTTAGCAGTTTGTTACTATATCACATCTTTTTGCAGAATGCATAAAAGAAATATATGTAATGCAATAATAAAAATTGCACTGTTAGTTCTATAGTTGAAGTCAGAAATTTCAGACCTTAAAATGTATTGACATATTAACTAATAATGATTAAAAAAAATAAATCTGCTTTTATTCTAACCGAAAAAAACAAAACAAAAAAAAACAAATAAGACTTTCTAAGAGGGCTTATAATTCTAAGAGGGCTTAAATAAGAGGGCTTATATATATATATATATATATATATATACACATACATACATACATACATACATACAAACATGCATACATACATATATACATACATACACACACATTCTAATAACTGATTTATTTTATCTTTGCCATGATGACAGTAAATTATATTTTACTAGATATTTTTCAAGACACTTCTATACAGCTTAAAGTGACATTTAAAGGCTTAACTAGGTTAATTGGGTTAACTAGGCAGGATAGGGTAATTAGGCAAGTTATTGTATAATGATGGTTTGTTCCGTAGACTATCAAAAAAAAAGCCCTCCTGTGATTTTTCTTTTTCAAATATTTCTCAAATGATGTTTAACAGAGCAAGGAATTTTTCACAGTATTTCTTAAAATATTTTTTCTTCTGGAGAAAGTGTTTTTTTGGGGGGGGGGGTTTTGTTGTCAAATTTACTACAATTTCCTTCCTTTTTACGACACTTGTTAAACAAATTTAATAACAATAATAATTAATTGAAGTTAAAAACAATTTAAATAAGGAAAAAAAAATATTGTAAATAATTACTTCATTTTTTTAAAATAAATGTCTTTTTTAACATGCAATCCCCCCCCCAAAAAAATCTACAATATCTAAAAAAAAAAGTAGCACAGCCATTTTCTACATTGATGATGATCATAAATATTTCTTCAAGAACTAAATTAGAATATTAGACATTAGGATAGGAAGTATAACATTAAAGATTGGAGTAATGGAAATGGTAAACAATAGTTTAAATGAATCAAAATGGAGAAGAGAAAATTATTATTAAAAAAAAATTGTCAATTTAAAATCGCAATAATATTCCACAATACTTACACTCAAAAAATGACTTTTGCTGTTTGTTCAAACTAGTTATTACGATGAAATTAACTTAATCGATTTGTGTTGGGATGACACGAAGGAATTGTGTGGAGCCCTGCATTTTTTACAGTGTACTTCATTTTTTATATAAAAGTTACCCAGGAAATATTTCTCATTTTTTCAATTTAGTTTGAAATTGTACTAAAATAATATTTTAAAAATAAAATTGCACAAGCAAAAAAAACTCACTCAAACCATAAATTAAAAAATATCTAGTATCTTCACTCTGAAATAACATCATTTCCAACCCTAATTGTACTGAAAAGTGCAGACCAGGCGATTCATTTTCTGCTCACTCTCTCTTTCTCAGCATCTCTCTCCTCCCCTTATTCAGTCACTCTTTCATTCTCCTCTTCCTTCCCATTAATCATATTTGTTCACATTACCGAGGAGAAGGCAGAGTAACACTGCTGATAGGAGTCTTAATTAGCAGGAACGATCTAACACACACCAGAACCTGTGTGAAGATCAAACAGCCTATCTGCTTACCGTTCAAATATCCCTGTCATTTAACACAGAGTGCAAATTTGATTTTTTTTTCCCAGCATTTTGTACCTTTCCCGGTAATTGAATTGTGCACCTCATAACTGAACGTTATCTGCGCAAACAGGGCAACGCTAACACATTAAACCACTTAATATCATCTGTTGTGGCTTGTGACCAAGAGCGTTTAAAGCAGTCATGCATGCTTAAAGGTGTGGACGGCACGGCGACTTACAGCATTTAATGAACTTAGTGCTCATAAATGATTAGCGTGGGCCAATTAATGCTCGACAGCATATATATGTGTGTGTGTTTGTGTGTGTGTGTGAGTGGAGGGCCGTCTTCACAGCCAACAGAAGTCAGGCTGAATTAGAGTTACTAACAGATACACAAATAACTCTGCTATCATGACAGGCATTTCAGCTAGCTCAGATTAGGTCAGCTAATTGGCACACTAACATGATTTAAATAGCGCAAATTAACGTTGGACAAAATTAGTGAGCTCTATTTAAATGAATCCCATTTCAAGCTTATTTCCAGACCCCCCC
>CAIGQV010016735.1:7800236-7835549 GCA_903798115.1 Danio jaintianensis | reverse complement strand
GTGTGTGTGTGTGTGTGTGTGTGTGTGTGTGTGTGTGTGTGTGTGTGGCTGAACAGAAGCTTTGATGTTTCACACCTTCTGAAGTGGGCCTTCTTCAGGTGTCTAAAGTGGAGAGGTCCTGGAACTGTAGGGAAAGGCGTACTTGTTCAAAGACTCTCTCTCTCATCCTTTTCTATCACTCTCTCACTCCTTCTCAGAAAAAAAGAAGTATCATTTTGACTATTCACTGTAGCCTGTGGCACACATACGCAACAGCTGTTTTATTCTGTCAAAATAGCGCCATGGATTCTTATACAATAATACAGCAATTAAAGGGACAGTGTATCATTTTTTATGTTAAAATACATGTACCAGAATTGATTCCTGTCTAACATTAACAAAAAAAAAAAACACTCAACAGTGTACATAAAACAAAAATGGGAAAAGGAAGCCAATGTAACTATAACAAAAAAGGAATGGTTAACTATGTGGGAAACAGATGATCACAATTAAGGGGATTTATTTGGAAAAACGTAACAAGGTTTTTTATAACACCTAAAATAAAATATTTTCAAACTAGAAACTAAAAAGCTGGTAAATCTGGAGAAAATGTGGAAATGTAATGGCTGAACATTTTCACATATTTTGGATTGTAATATTATTCACACCTATTGGCAAGATCTGAATAAAGAGATAAATGCAATAATGGGATTGAATCTGGAATGTAATTTTAAAACTATGCACCTGGGAGTTTATTCTTCAAAAATACCAAAAAGTGATACACATCTCCTTAATACGCTACTAACAACGAGTAAAAAGGCCATTACAAAGAAATGTCTGAAGGAGGATCCTCCATCTGTAGGTGAATGGCATGATATTGTAAAAGAGGTCTATGATACTGTATGGAAGTACTGACCCTGTTCTTAAGACAACAATCCTATGAAATTTCTTTAGGGAAAGTTGTTGAAAAGAAATGTAATGTTTTAATTTAATTGTGATGCGTTTATTTATATGTATCTGGAATCCACAGATTTTCGATCTTTAATATGTAACCCTTAACAAAACTTTGTATGGGAGTATCTGATCAAACATAAATACTTATGAACGCAAATAAGATTGTATCTGATGATCTTGGTACTCATATTGTATGTTCTTTTGTTTTAATGTTATCATTTGAAAGTGTTTTTTGCTTTGATTTGTTTGAAAAAAGTTTTCCCATTTCAAATACAAATAAACAAATAAATGCTCATTACTGACTTCACAGAGGATTGTTTGCCATTCATGGGCATATAGAAGCAACTGTATTTTCAGGGAGAATTACATATTTTACATGCAAAAATTTCCCAAACATAAAAATTATCATCTCTTCATTCGTGATTTACTAAAAGCAGTAATGTCATGTACATTTTACATGATTATATACAATGTAAAAAATGCTGGGTTCCACACAATCGGTTTGTGTTGAGACAACAAATTAACTTATTAGTTTTTACCAATTTAAGTGGATTGAACGTAAAACAATTAAGTTGTCCCAAAAAATCTCAAGAAATGTGTTCATTATAAATAAGTAGTTTGAACAATCAGCAAGCATCATTTTTTGAGTGTATGTGATATCCAGAACAACAATGTCAGATTCCAGGACTGTATGTTTTTATGTTTTTTTGTTTTTTTCCGATACCGGTGACAACATTGAAAACTACTGCTGAGTAAACCAATATTTCAAAATAGATTAAGAGATATTAAAAAATGGCTTTTTTTGAAAAGGTAAATACAGAATACAACAAATTTACACAAACTCACAATAAAACCACCTAACTACAATAATTTAACACTAAATGACAGCTGCAGTACACTGAAAAAAATAATTATTCAAATATGACTCCTTGGATTTACTAATTTTTTTTAAGGTAAGTGGTTGTAAACTATTTATTTATGCTGAATTCAAACAAACTAAATAAGTTGAACATTACTCAATTTAATTTGTTTGTTTAAATTCAACCCATATAAATTGTTTGCAACAATTTTGACAAAATCATTTTTTTTTTCAGTGTACTAATTGCAACAAACTATTCGGTATTCTTGGAATGCTTCAACCCCCCCTTCAAATTTCAGCAGTTCTTTTGCAGAAATATGACCACACTTTCCTTCATTGCCAAAAAACGAAATATCTCCTGCCTTACTGCCCCTCCTGGCCAACCAGGAGATTAAAGCCATGGAGTACATGAGACATTTCACAACAAATATCCCATTTTGACAGAATAGTTATAAGCCTGATGTTGTACATTCTAAGTCAGTCTATCAAGCAATAAGTTGCCACGTTTGAACTTTCTCACTTAAGTCATTGATTTGTACATAAATAAATTTGTACATATTTGTATATATTTGTTAACATTATACATTATTGCCTGCATGTATGCACTTGTCAACTCATGCCAATGATTACTGACATTTTCAGTAGTGCTGTTGTTGTTCTTTCTCTTCTTTTCATACTGTGAAACAAACAACGGCCAAGTTCAGCTATTTTGTGGACAAGTCAAGCAGTGCATAAACTAATTAAAGTACATGTGTGAGCTGTTCAAACATCTCATGGTTATACACTTAAAGCCAGCGTGAACTGGAAGTTGCTGAGACTTTTATTTCAGTATTATTGATGTGCTTCCAACTGAAACATGAATATTGGAATATTCCACATAAATTAGGCAATGAAATCTGCATTCTGATTCAGTCCGATAACTAACTTTAATTGTACCATTATACAGTTACAGCTTCCATTTTGTCCTGGCATGGATTTTAGACATTTTTTTGTGGATGTGTGTGAACAGGGATCATTCTGACAATGTTGTCTATATATGAAACTTTTTAAAAACAAAAATCTAAAACTTTTCCATTTTTAGTACACTGTTGTGCCTTAAAGGTATTAAATTGATTTTTTTGTCTGCTGCCTTGATGTCACAACTCAATATAGTCACTTGTGAGAAGTTTGAGACTGTACACATTTTTGTGATTCAGCAGATCTGAAGTGTCACTTTTCTGCAGTTCAGGTATTACTGATCTCATCGATCCAATGGCTTTTGAGTGTTAGGAAAACCTGTTTGAAAGAAATGTGGCTTTCACTTTATTTTAAGGTGTCCTTGTTATGGATAGTTACAGGTAAGTAGGCATAATTATTTTTAATTACTGTAGTAAGTACATAAAATGTATGGCAATGTGTAATTCAGTATAATTTAGATTTACCTTGAAATAAAAAATATTGATAAATTGGATAATATAATATAATATAATATAGGGTGACACAGTGGCTCAGTGGTTAGCACTGTCGCCTCACAGCAAGAAGGTCACTGGTTCGAGTCCTGGCTGGGTCAGTTGGCATTTCTGTGTAGAGTTTGAATGTTCTCCCCGTGTTCGCGTGGGTTTCCTCAGCATTCTCCGGTTTCCCCCACAGTCCAAAGACATGCACTATAGGTGAATTGAATAAACTAAATTGGCCGTAGTGTATGTGTGTGAATGAGTGTGTATGGATGTTTCCCAGTACTGGGTTGCAGCTAGAAGGGCATCCGCTGTGTAAAACATATGCTGGATAAGTTGGCGGTTCATTCCGCTGAGGTGACCCCTGATGAATAAAGGGACTAAGCCGAAGGAAAATGAATGAATATAATATAATGTAATAACTAACCAAATACAATTAATAATACCCAAATAATAACCAAACTAACAAAACTACTAAAGCCTTGAGGGTTATTAAAATTAATATATAACAAAGACATTAAATGTATCCCAAAAATGACGTTAAATACTTTTACAATGACACACAAAAATATTGATTTCAAATAAATAAACAAATATTCTCATTCATTGAAAAAAAAAAAAAAAATATATATATATATATATATATATATATATATATATATATATTATTTTTTATTTTTATTTGGATTGAGCACCAAATCCACATATTAGTATGATTTCTGAAAGATGATGTGACACTGAAGATGGGTATAATGATGCTTTAACAATCATGTTAATAACTGACAATTAATTAAAATAAATATTTTACATTCAAAATTGTAATATGTTCACTGTATTTTTACAGTTTTGGAGTCTTCGTTCAAAAACATTAAAAGTATAATTTTTATATCCTAATTAGGCCCAATTCATTCATTCATTCATTATTTATCAGGGAATGAACCACCAATTATTCCAGCATATGTTTTACGCAGCAGATGCCCTTCCAGCTGCAACCCAGTACTGGGAAACACCCATACACTCTCACATTCACACACACTTATACACTACGGCGAATTTCGTTTACCCAATTCACCTATAGCGCATGTCTTTGGACTGTGGGGGAAACCCAATCACCCGGAGAAAACATGCAAACTCCACACAGAAATGCTGTGGACTCGAACCCAGCCAGGACTCGAACCAGCGACCTTCTTGCTGTGAGGCAACAGTGCTAACCACTAAGCCACCGTGCCGCCTAATTAGGCCCAATTCAAAATTTAGTGTCTCTCTTGATTTTGAACTGCTTTAAGGTGATTTCATGCTATCATCTAAAAGCCGTGATTTTGGTCTCATTCAGATCTGTCTTTGAGATTCAGACTGGGCTTAAACATCACAGTTTTTGTGGCCTCTTCTCACAAAAACATCTACAAACGCTCTTCACATAAAGTCCATTACAACTAAATCCCCTTCACACATTGAGTCTCCGGTGATCTCGCTTTTGTCACAGTTTGTGAAGGTGTCCTCTTAACGAATGGATTCTCCCGATTTCTCTCTGTCCTCTCATATATTAACCAAGTTGAAAGCACAACGATTCTCCTGGGACAGGATGAACCAGACAGACTCTAGTTTTAAACTTTTCCGCAACATCTCTGGACACAGAGACAACTTCCCATCAAATAGCGCGTTCCCAATCCTTCACATCACTCGCAAACCATGCACCCATTAAAAAAACGAAGCATGCAATTATGAGTTAGATTTGCTTTGTAGAGACCTGTCTGATAGAAATGAGAGTGGAGACGCGAGCTCATAAACAGACTGGCAGTTTTTATACTCTTGAATAATTCATTTCATTTCATGTGTTGCCTGTATATTAACTATAACAAGCCCAAACCTGTCAGAGTCAGAGTATTTCAAAGACATCACAATGAGCTGTTGAGAGACGGCAAGCCGGTCTAAATGACTCATCTGTGTGTGTGTGGGAGAGAACAAAGACAGAGAGAGAGAGATCAGATGCAGGTCTCTGTGTGTGACCTACAGCACAGCAGGTCTCTCATTCTATGCCTGACTGACTTAGACATTTGCCACCTGTGCACACGCACACACACATATGCACATGCACACACACAAGCTTACATGCCTGCTTTTCTATTACGATGAAGAAAGACTTGTCATTGACTTCTTTTATTTTAATTCCTTGACAATTTTCAATACCATAAGTAAAGGGGTGGCCAATTCATGGAATTGAACGCGATTGAGCAAAGTTGCGAATGTCGTGCACATCTTCTCAAGGAAGCACGATGTGATTTGAAGTAAATCTCCTCTGAAGGCCAGAACCCACAAACCTGCTTAAATGCACACGTAGGCCTGTCACAATAATCAATATATCGACGTATTATTATTATTGTGATACAATATATATCACCCATACATAAAAAACAATTCTAGCAACATTTTAGCTGATTGCGCAACATCTCTATCTCTATTGGAGGTGTCAATGCCAGTATGGTTAAAAAACACTATAGTATTTACTATAAATTACTATGGTATATTTTCATGTGGGTGTCTGACAACTGATAGATCTGGTAGCAGATATTGCAGCTTCTGTTACTTTTTACCTTGCACTTTTCTTTGTTAACATTTTCGTGCGTGCAACGAACAACCGTATAAGTAAAAAAATAAATGAGATAACTATGTGACATTAATTGTATGTGTGAACGTTGTATACAGAAACAGTTTGGGGATATTTTCGCGCGACCATGAGTCTGCATTTTAAACATTAAAATAGCGTCACGCGGAATAAACATTTATGTCCACTAAGAGGAATGGAGATGCCGCTTGCTGTCATGTCCGCTTCGGATATTAAAAGGCAAAACCTCGGCAAAAAAAGGAGAGCCAACATGAACAAAAGGAAGAACAGAGTAAGGAAGGCTTTGAGGGATGCTGGGAAACCATATTGGAATCGAAGAGGAGAACAAAATCAGGGAAAAATCCAACGAAAGAGGTGAGTGGAAGAACCGTACAGTATATGTGATGTGATCTCGCGCAATGTGAACGCGCTGAGGAGTGCTAAACACCACAAAAACTGTTAACCTATCAAAATAAACCACATATATAATAAAGCTGTATCAATGCATATTTCCCGCCAGTCCTGTGTAAACTACGGCAAGCAGAGTTTATTTGTTTATATATTTATTTATATCGTGAGAGGCAGGGAGCCCGAGAACAATTTGAAGTAGTATATACACAGGTGAGCTGTGCCAGCTTTTCTAAATAAATGACAAGGTGCACTATTGAAGCTTTCTAAACATACAAAAGGGGATCAAAAGTTCAGACTATGCCCATCATGATAAAGATTTATTTATTTATTGTTAATAATTGATTGTTATTGCCTGTACTGTAAGAAGGTCTATGTATTATGCATTGTTCATACTGTATTTTCAGATTTTACACAGAGGATGCCCTTCCAGTTGCAACCCACCACTGGGAAACACCCATACACTCTCACATTCACATTCATACACTACGGCCAATTTAGCTTATTCAATTCACCTATAGCGCATGTCTTTGGACTGTGGGGGAAACTGGAGCACCCGGAGGAAACCCACGCCAACATGGGGAGAACATGCAAACTCCACACAGAAACGCCAACTGACCCAGCTGGGGCTCGAACCAGCGACGTTCTTGTTCTCTGTGAGGCAACAGTGCTAACCACTGAGTCACCGTGCCGCCCTTAACTATAATTTAACGATGATTAATTAGTACAATCATTTGTTATGAATCCCTTATCCAAAGAACACCAACACGTTTATTACCCCTGAAGCACTTTTTGTTTGATTTTGGATTTAAATAATAAATACTATTCTTTTTATTCAGAAATATTATATGAAATGTATAGCTTTTTTCTCCAGAAAATGACAGTAAGACAATTTGTTGTGATGGAAAATCAGGGGTAGTCCACCAAATATTGATCTCTTAACTCTTCTGAAGGAAGTTAAAACATAAGATGTGTGTGTCATTTCAATACATACACAAACATGATTTTTGTTTGTTAGAAATGATTACATGGATGATCAATTTAAGAAACAACTGGTAAAGAAATCCAAAAAAATCGAAATTACAATTATATTATTATTATTATTAACGATCATTCTAACTGCTAAAATTGAAAAGAAAAAATATAAAAATAGTAATATGTTCTAAAATACTAAAACTTTTTTCACAATTTTTCTTTAATAAAAGGTAGAATTCTACTAATTATAAAAATATATAAAAATGCTAAATACAATATTTCCTTTAATAACAGTACTGTATATATATTGTAAGATTGTATGCATTATTTAGGGCTGCACGTGGGTAGCACGTGGGTAGCACGTTTGCCTCACAGCAAGAAGGTCGCTGGTTCGAGCCTTGGCTGGGTCAGTTGGTGTTTCTGTGTGGAGTTTGCATGTTCTCCCCGTGTTCGTGTGGGTTTCCTCCGGGTGCTCCAGTTTCCCCCACAAGTCTAAAGACATGTGGTATAGGTGAATTGGGTAGGCTAAATTGTCCGTAGTATATGTGTGTGTGAATGAGTATGTATGGATGTTTCCCAGTGATGGGTTGCAGCTGGAAGGGCATCCGCTACGTGAAACAGATGCCGGATAAGTTGGCGGTTCATTCCGCTGTGGCGACCCCAGATTAATAAAGGGACTAAGCCAAAAAGAAGATGAATGAATGAATATGCATTATTTATTCTCAATTAAACAACACACACACACAGAAAGAGACAAATGCATCCAACAAACGTCATTAAAATACTACTGGATTAACACACACTGTATGTGTTGAAAAAAAAATCGTTTTCATACCATCTGAGCAATTCAAGCTTGAATTAACACCTAAATGTGAGTTAACGGTCAGCCTGGCTCCAGCTGCTATCATTGTCATGTTATTTACTATGTTTATCAAGCTGTTTTCTTTCCAAAATTCCCCAGAATGTAGTCAAAACATGATCACGACAAACACACGCCGCTTTCATCATGACTCAATATAGTATCAGTCAATGAATCTATATTTGCAGATACAACATATCTGACAATGACGTAGTGCGTCTTAAATCAATGTTTGTACATGTTTGTGTGTTTACCCGCATGAAAAGTGTGCATATTACAGACTTGAGAACAGATATCAGCCAATTCAATCTGCCAAGATGCACGGCAAACATGACAGGCTTGATTAAGCTCTCCTATAAATTGCACAATAAGCAACCCAGTCATGCTTGATATAAATTAACCCCAAAAACGTATGAAGAACCAATATAAGCACAGAGAACAGCTAATATGAACTGCTTGAAGGATGATGATGATGGAGATAAAGACTGATGCACATCAGTGTATGAACAAACAAATACACACAGACCTTATTTACACATGGTTTTAACATGCATTAGATTGGCTATGCATCATATTTATGTATTGTACTGTTGATTTGCACCATATCTGTGTGAATTTCTGGCAACCACTAAATCTACACTGTAAAAAATGCTGGGTTCCACACAATTCCTTAATTAATGTTCCAACACAAATCAATTAAGTTAACTTCGTGTTCACAAATTTAAGTTGACTGAACATAAAACAAATAAGTTGCCATCCCCAACCCCCCCCCCAAAAAAAAACCCAAACATAAGAATTGTGTTGTTTCAACTCATTTTCAATAAGTAGTTTGAGAAAGGGGCAACACGGTGGCTCACTGGTTAGCACTGTCGCCTCACAGCAAGAAGGTCGCTGGTTTGAGTTGGCATTTCTGTGTGGAGTTTGCATGTTCTCCCCGTGTTGGCGTGGGTTTCCTCCGGGTGCCCCGGTTTCCCCCACAGTCCAAAGACATGCGCTATAGGTGAATTGAATAAGCGAAGTTTTACAAACAAATTTCGAGAGGAGCACGTGATATGATTGATCGCGGCTGGCCTCTCATCCGTAATCAGCAATAATCCAATCAGATTGATCCAAGCTTACAATAAATAGACTGATTTCGCCCTACTACCTTATCTTCGTTTTGAAAGAATCCCCCCTTCCACCCCATCTCCTCCTTTTCCTCCCTTTACCAGGGGGAGCTCTCGAGACCTAGCTGATCTCATACCCCCTTATAGACCAGGCGGGAGCCCTGGGCTCAATTATCTCCAAGCTCAGGGTTCTCTCCCAGGACAGCATGCCAAACCTGCTAACAGCATCAAGCAATATCTAAGTGTGAACTCTTGAAACTAAATTGGCTGTAGTATATATGTGTGTGAATGAGTGTGTATGGATGTTTCCCAGTACTGGGTTGCAGCTGGAAGGGCATCCGCTGTGTAAAACATATGCTGGATAAGTTGGTGGTTCATTCCGCTGTGGCGACCCCTGATGAATAAAGGGACTAAGACATTTGGAAGAATGCTGGAAACCTGTAACCATTGACTTCCATGGAATTTGTTTTTCCTACTATGGATGTCAATGCTTTCCAGATTTCTTTAAAATATCTTCTTTTGTGTTCAATGGAATAAATAAAACTCATAAAGGATTGGAACCACTTGATGGAGAGTAAATTGTGATTTTTGTGTGAACTATCCCTCTTTAAGTGCATCAGACCTTAATATTTAGCACTTCGATTTAAGTGTCTACTTGACCAAAAAAAGGCAGATGGTGCAATAATTCAACCATAAATACAAATTCTATAAAAAAAACATATGAAGCAAATATTTATGAAAAGATATATCAAAACAAACAAAGCAGAATGTCTGCCCTTTTCCATACGATCACAGCGAATGGTGACTATTTGGCTCTCAAGCCAGATTTTTAAAAAACAACAATCTGTTTCGCAGTCTGTTCCTCACACCAATATATTAAGACTCAAAAGATGCAAAGCAGTGCAACTGACTTATATGGACCAATTATATTTCTGTATTTTGTCCATTTTGGAGCTTAAAAGGATAGCTCACATCTGTATGAGTTTCTTTCTTTTGCTGAACACAAAAGGAGAAGTACTGAAACATGTTGGTAAAAAGAATAGTAAACACAACAGACGATATTTGGAAGAATGTTGCAAGCCTGTAATCATTGACATCCATACAGAAGTCAATGCACAACACTCCAACAATGCACAACATTCCAACAGTTTTCCAACGTTCTTCAGTGTATCTTCTTTTGTGTTCAACAGAAGAATTAAAGTCAAACTGGTTTGGAAGAAGTAAAGGGTGAGTAAATGATGACAGAATTATTTTTTTAGGTGAACTATCACTTCAAAAAGACACCAACGATTACTAGTGCATTAAAATCTTTCTTGGAAATTTGTATTTACGATGTGGGAAGTCAAAATTATGATATTCAAGTGTTGATATGTCTTTTTTTGTTACGAAAAAAAAAAGTTGACAGTGATAGACTCATGGGCAGTGTGCCAACATATAGTACCACTGAGCTTCTGGAGTCCTTGGTTCAAGTCCCAGCTCACAGACTAGGGCTGCATGATATTGGACAAAAAACTGACATTGCGATATTTAGTTTGTCTACGATATATATGTGATATAAATATAATTTCAGAAGATGACTTATAACTGTTATATAACATTTTGAATGAATTCATAATTTTACATTGATTGGGATGATTTTGTAGAGGAGTATCTACATAAAATACAAGACAATTAAACAGATATAAATGAATTTTAGGATTTTTCTGAGGAATCTAACAGCACTGAGGTCTATAATAGAATAGAATTATATAATAACATAAAATAACACTGTATAGTGTAGAGTATTCATTGTATAAATACAATTAATTTTGGTTTATATACCTTTGCAACCTATTGGTTTAAGTTTGCTTAAATCTTACAGTCACGGATCACAAAAACACATCCAAATGAAAATCTTTCGCTCTATTTTTTATTTTTTTTTTTTTGCAATGACCCCCCAAAAAATCCCATCACTGTGGTGCTGATCAGCTATAATCTTAACTTGACATTGCAGATCCTGTGATGTGACAATTGCAGATTCACACATTGCAATGTCGATGCTGAAACGATATATTGTGCAGCCCTATCACAGACCTTTCTCGAACACATGCCCCTTGTCTCTCTCTCTCTCTCTCTCTCTCTAACTTTGCTTTCTGTCTATTGACATATTCTTTTAGTCATTAGTTGCAGCCATTGGAACCTTACTGGCTTCATACTGTAAACCCAAAAAATAACGTTTGCTGCTTGTTTAAACTACTTATTTAAAATGAGTTGAAACAACACAAATCTTATGGGTTTTTTTAGGACAACTTAATTGTTTTATGTTCAATGCACTTGGGACAACATGAAGGAATTTTGTGAAACCCATCATTTTTAACAGTGTAGTCTCATTCTCTTCCATTTAATTTTATCAGTAAAAATCAGCTAATTGTGCTGCCTGACATTGCAAATTTGTATTGTATTATTATAATATATTATATTATGGGCCTCACGGTGGTGCAGTGGGTAGCACAATCGCCTCACAGCAAGAAGGTCGCTGGTTCGAGCCTCGGCTGGGTCATTTGGCATTTCTGTGTGAAGTTTGCATGTTCTCCCCGTGTTGGTGTGGGTTTCCTCCGGGTGCTCCGGTTTCCCCCACAAGTCCAAAGACATGCGGTATAGGTGAATTGGGTAAGCTAAATTGTCCGTATGTGTGTGAGTGTGAATCAGTGTGTGGATGTTTCCCAGTGATGGGTTGCGGCTGTAAGGGCAGCCGCTGCGTAGAACATATGCTGGATAAGTTGGCGGTTCATTCCGCTGTGGCGACCCCAGATTAATAAAGGGACTAAGCCGAAAAGAAAATTAATGAATGAATGAATATTATATTATATTATATTATATTATATATGCATCATCATAAAAAGGACTGTTTGTAGTACAGTTGACAGTTTCGTTATTTTTTATTTTGCCCCATTTATTTATGCTTTTGAATTGTGTTAATTTTAAATTTTAATCTTAAAAAAGTGACTTTTATTAACATTTTTTATAGATTAAAGTGATATATTGTCTGGGTTGGTGTTGTATATTACGGTACAAATACCTTTTAATAAACTGCCAGGTACATTTTCTTTTATTTTACAGACTTACGTAACCCCGCCGGACCTACACCACCCAACCCGGCTCCGAGCTGGGGTCGAACCAGCGACTCTTCGCACAGGAGTCGGTTGCTCTAAAGGCTGATTTATACTTCTGGTCGAGTGATCGGAGTGACCTACGGTGCCTGCCTTGCGTGTAGTCGTGCATTTATACTTCTGCATGCTGTTTGTGTTGCTCTGCAATAACACTTCCGAAATGCTAGCTGGCAGTAGGTTATGTTTTTCTGTGTCGAGTTTCTTCGCGGGTGTTTTGTTTTTTCTGAACGCTACAAGTAGATAAATTCGCTCATTCAGAGGCGGGAACTGGCAAACGTACAACAACTTAATTCATAAGGTTAACACAAAACAAAAGGTTCCATCTGGAGCATCTCGACACTAGTAAACAATCGCTCCATCGGGCTCGTGGCTCTCAGCACCACACACGCTTGTCACCGCTACCAAGCCGATCAATCACAGAGCTTGCGCTATGCGTCATTGTGTGGTGTAGTAACATTTTTTCTGCGTCTGCATCAGCCACGCTGAGGGCTATGCGACCGCGCAAAGGCTTCGCCGGACCATACGTGTGCGCTTGACGCAGAAGTAAAAATCAGCCTTAACAAGGAGGCTAAAGACCATGGCCTCTAGTGTCTGTCGCTAGAGCACCTTTAGAGGTCAGAGAAGTGAGGTTTACCTGCACAGCACTTCACTAGCTGGCTTCTGTTACACTTATTTCTCTATATATTATTTTTTATACATCATTTTACTTCAAACTACTAAAAATGTCAATAAAAGTCACTTTGTTAAACTGTAGAGTTGAATTTTCAAGATCAAAAGTCGACAGAGCAGAGATCAAGGTCCCATAATGCAATTCACAACCATAAATAAACAGAAAACACATGTGAATCACAAAATAGAGATTTTTTTTACAGTGTACTGTCCTATTGTAAAGGCCAAAACACCTAAATTAAATATTAAACAAAAATACAATAAATACTAAATGATAAATACAGCTCAAACATTAATCTAAAATTCTCCTTTTCTTAGAGTATGAAGACTGAATACACGTTTGTAACACCTTGAGTGTGAATGTTACATTTTGGTGTGAACTACCCCTTTAATACAAAGCATAAAAAAGGGTCACATCCTATCCACCTCTGCAGTTTCTCTACTGTCAAACAGCATAGCCCAGTGGTCATCTTCTAGACATCACAAGAGGCATCGGATAAAGGATTGAAAACCAAATACAGCATCATATTCAGAGGAAGAGGCAGAAGAGATGAAAAATGGGAGGATAGATTACATGGACAGAGAGATGGAGAACTTTTATCTCTACCTTAAGGGGACTGACATGGTAGGGGCCCCGATGAGACAGCTCCTCCACTGTAGTCCATTTGTCTCCCTGTTCCAGTCTGTCTCTTAGGTACAAAATCAATATTTCTAACCTTTTCAGCAGCCAGAGGCTTAGCGCGCACACACACTGACACACACTCTTCACCTCACCTTGCCGCTGCTGAGTAAGATTTAGTAAATCACATATCACCTGCTGCCGTTCATCCAGAGACACGGGCCGGATGGCACACATACAAACAGACGCACAATAAATGAGAGATATGCATATGGACAAAAAAAAATGCAGCACCACACTGCCATCTGTAGGCCAATAAGAGAATGACGGCTTCATCATTGGATAGAGCGATAAGGCTATCAAGTTTTGCAGGAGGAAGTCGAGTTCTTTAGATCACACAAAAAAAAGACTCTCAGAGCAATAATTGATTCTTTTATCCATTCAGCGGTGATGAAGCTGCGGTTTAATCGGAGAACGTCCAGATTTGAGATAAAATTCACAGTCTGAGTGTGCATCTGATAGCATACAAGTGGGAAGGAAATGTTCTCCGCACAGAGCGCTATTAGCAAACTGACTTACAATCATCATGGTGTCATTCTGCTCATCAGCACGAGAGCCTTTGATATCTGCATTATAGGCGTGCGTTAATCATTGTTTTATGCGAGAGAATTGGCACAATAGTTCATTATGATTCATTGGTGAGAGGATGCTAGAGACCTCTTAGACAGTCTGGCTGAATGTTAAGTACACTTGGAGGTCGGAGAGTTCAGCTTTGGGTGTCAAGTCAAGGGTTTGACCTGAACTCGGTTTTCAATGAGAGTCACTAACTTCTGTTGAGTGAAAATAAAGCGAGCAAAATAAAGTTAAGAAGCATTCAACTTTATGCAAAAGTGAAGCGGCTACCAATCAATGTGACATTGGAGCTCATAGATTGCTCTCATTCTTATTTGGACAAATTTGTATGATTTTAATTGAAAATAGTAAACATGGAAGCCACTGCTATAAAATCTTTGCTGGGATGTGAGAAGACAACGCAATATGCAATTCGTAACTTTTTGATTTAATGGTTAATTCGTATTCATTTGTATGATCTAATTTGTTTATTTTAGCTTGATTTGCCAATGCTATCTCATTACAATTCATAACTTTTTGATTTAGTGGCTAATTCTTATGAATTCGTATGATCTCATTCATATAATTTAGTACGAATTGCTCATCCCCCAATGATGGTTGGGTTTAGGGGTGGTGTTTTGTGCCACGCCTCCTTTTAAAAATCGTAAGACTGAACTCCTATGAACTTGTATGAATTAGCCACTAAACTGACAAAATGTAAAATAGTTACATTTCCTCATGAGATCAGACTGGATTTGCTCATCCCTCAATGGAAAGGTGGGGTAAGATATAGGGGTAGGGTTTTGGGACACACCTCTTTTTAAAAGTCACGTGTTTTCATACACATTAAATTGTATGAATGTGTACAAATTTTCAGACAATAGTTCAAATAGTTTTGTTTCCTTGTGAGATCGGGCTGGAGAAGATAATATGAAATTTTACAAATTACAATGAACAAATTCATTTAAATTACTAAATGTAAAATGAGAATATCACACTTTTGAAGTCAGACAACTTGCTTTCTGTATAATAATATATTAAGTGTGATTTGTAACATTCATAACCTTCACTGCAGGTCATTTTTAGAGAGCAAAATAGAGCAAATCACCTTTTGAAAGCATCTCGATTATTCTCCTTTGAAAATGTGTGTTCCGTGTCAGATTGTATGTTTTTGTTGTGATCGGTGTAACTCCGCCCACTGCCAGTTTACCCAATTATATTTTGGCACACCAGGTTGCCTTGGTAGAAAAGACAGCATATTACATTTCAGCCATGAAGGCCGACTCAATATATGCAGAAGCAGCTGAAAATGCGACTCTGAAATGAGACACAGATTCAGTTATAAAAATCCACATGGGTGGATTTTAATTGGCAAATAATATAAAGCTTACAAACATAAACATTGTAAGGCTTGGTATCATCAATCTGGCAACCTGTGCTTGCTTCAAATCATCATTTGAGGGGGCCGGGTGAAAGAAACATTCCTCAAAGCTTTGAATTTGGACTGCAATACCTACTTCAACCACTAGGTCAATCCCACATACTGCACTTTTAAATAATCTAAGAGCTATTTCTATGTTTTTCCATGTTACCTAAATACCCCTGTTGTGGGTGACTTTCCCTCACTAATTTCCAAATTCACCAACATTTCTAAGAATCGTGGCTAAAAGATTTAAAAACCCTTTTACTGCTCTCTCAACTGACTACTACAGAACACCACAGACCGATAAGTAGACTAAACACGATGAATCAGGGTCAGCTTTGTTTTGCTCAATTTCTGACCCATGATAATCAAATCTCCATCAAAGCCATTAAGCAAGCATGCCATCTTGCTTCGGTCTTTTGAACTTGATCACACTGAAGATAGAAAGTGGGAGCTAAAAAGCATCCTCAGAGCATTGATGCTGATGTTAGGAAACTGCACAATTTCAACTTTAAAGGACCTAGAGAAGATTACAATGACAACAACAGACATCAAAAAATATATTAAAACGGACGACTGAGTCAGCTCATCCAACTCCCACCGAAGGAGATGTGAGATAAATGCGAGCTCCTTTTGTGATCCCTCATAGCAGCACTGGAAATACCATTTGTCACACTGATCAAATTAAGGCAATTATATGAAATGATTTCATTAAATATGTTTAATTCAGTTTAAGAGGTTAAGAATTTTCATTAAAGATGAAAGTATGTCATTTAGTGGAATAACAAGTGTGTGTGTGTGTGTGTGTGTGCGTGTGCGTGTGTAAGGCTTTTCTTCATAATGGGAACAATCAAAACCTGAAATCATCTACATTTACAGTACCTACTAGTGCTGTACAATATATAGTTTCAGCATCGATATCGCAATGTAGTCATTCGCAATAGTCACATCTCAGATATGAAATGTCAATTTCATCTTCAGTTTATTCTTCCCTCAGGAAATTTGAGTGGAATTATAGCAGACCAAGAAGCATATTGTTGAGTGATTGTCAAGTTTAACCTTAATAGAGTGAAAGAGTGCTTCTTTCTTTGCTTTGTTTTAGGGCCTACGACTGTAAGATTCCAAGTGCATTTAAATAATCTGTGTACAAGAAATTATAACAATGAAAACTTATTGCATTTAACTTTTATACAATGAAGACTATGCAGTTTTATTTGCTTACATTTGATTATTCAACTTATACTCGAATACAGTTAGACTGACCAAAAAAATAATGATAATAATAACAAAAAAATTCATTTATGCAGATTATCTGGCCTACGAAATCATCCCAATCTATAAAAAATTATACGTTTTTTCCAAATCGAGCTATTCAAGGCGCAGTTGGTAGCGCTGTCGCCTCACAGCAAGAAGGTCGCTGGTTCGAGCCTGTGTGGAGTTTGCATGTTCTCCCCGTGTTGGCGTGGGTTTCCTCCGGGTGCTCCGGTTTCCCCCACAAGTCCAAAGATATGCGCTATAGGTGGATTGGGTAAGCTAAATTGTTCGTAGTGTATGTGTGTGAATGAGTGTGTATGGATGTTTCCCAGTGATGGGTTGCAGCTGGAAGGGCATCCGCTGTGTAAAACATATGCTGGATAAGTTGGCGGTTCATTCCGCTGTGGCGACCACAGATTAATAAAGGGACTAAGTCGAAAAAAAAAAGAATGAAGTCATTTGGTGAAACAATTATATTCATATGGCAATAAATATTGCAGAAAAACAAAATATCGCAACGATTTTTCCAATATCGTGCAGCCCTAGTATCTACCCACTTGGTAGGTATAGCTAGGAAACACAGTACAGTATGCATAGTCTGTGGTTTGACTAAGCAGTAAAAAGCTCTCAATGCCAACAAATATGACATTGTTGAAGCTTTTAAGCGTGTTTGAAGTCACACATCATACACCATTAAAGGGATAGTTCACTTAAAAATGTACATTTACCATTTACACTCATTCATATGGTTCCATACATTTTATACATACGTTTCTGTTGAAGAGAAAATAAGACATTTTGATAAATGTTAGAAACTGAAAACTATTGACTTTGATAGTAGGAAAAATAAATACTATGGAAGTCAATGGTTACATGTTTCTTATATAAAAAAATTAAAAAGCTTTGTGTGTTAAACAACAACAAAAAAGATATTCAAACAGGTTTGTGACAAGTGAAGGTTGGAGTAACCTAGGCAATCTTTTCCCATGATTGGACTATACAAACATCAATATGAGAGATTCTGACTTGATCAATTTGATGTAGGGAGTTCAGCAGTGATTCATTAATGGTCATTGAGATGCAAGAATCAATCATTTGATCTCATATAATGTGTCATAGCGAAAGCATCAACATCAATCAGTGCGTTTGATATTTTCCAGTCCTCCTCAATGGGTTTCTTCACATCTGTGATGTTGACCAAGAAGAGAACAAGAGCTATTATTCAAACATAGTGAAACAGAAAAGAGATGATGATATATTGGTTCTGCTAGGTGAAAATATGCAATGAAGGAAATTTGCCTGTCATTTCTTGTTTACGCTCTTGTTTCCCTAAGTCAGTTCCGCCTTCTCAATGCAATCACACATCATGAAGCTACATGTAATGTGACATTTTTCTTACCAACGGCAATTGAAAGTTCTTTAAAAATTGCCTAATCTGACACAGTGACAAGCAAAAATGTTGTTGTCTGAAAACAAATTGCTTAATGGAAAAGCCAAGATGCATAGAACATCTTGAAAAAAAAAGAATTAGGAATAAATTCCATCATGCGCAACAATAAAAGTTGTGTGATTTTGTTTTAAAAGAATATACGATAACAAAAAAAGGTGCTACGGGACGGCATTAATGGACAAACCAGCGGGCTGGCCACATTGTAAAATATCTGAAATGTTGTTTTGGTCATTCTAAAATCCCTTCGCAAAAGCCACCGCGTGTTCATCGAGTTTCACCTGCATCTTCTGAAGTGTAAGAAATCTATTATATAAGAAAAAAACACATTGGCTTCTCTTATTTGGCACCAGTTTTTCAGGAAGTGTCAATTTTGTTCTCTTCGACTTATTGGATGGAAACTCACAAATGTTTTATGCAATATTCCAGTTTGGGTAATTAGGCAATTCATTGTATAAAGATGGCTTGTTCTGTAGACAATCGGAATAAAATATTGCTTAAGGGGGCTAATAATACTGACCATTAAAATGTTTTTAAAAACATTAAAAACTATTCTAGCCGAAATAAAACAAACAAGTCTTTCTCCAGACGAAAGAAATATTATTAGGACATACTGTGAAAAATTCCTTGCTCTGTTAAACATCATTTGGGAAATATTTGAAAAAGAAATTCACAAGAGGACTAATAATTTCGACTTTAACTGTATATGAACTCAAATGCTTTCTCAACCCAAAGAATTAAAAATGTGTTAGTCAAATCTTGCATTATTGAAAGGATAATATCTGAGCCATATGTTTCTAGCTGACATGTTTCAAAACTCCATAGGGTGTATTAGTGACAAGGTGCTTCTTAACATGAATCACAATGAAGGCCTTGACTTGAAATGCAAATGAATGGGGTGCCAATGACTGTAACTGTTTCTAGCCTAAGAACTTGAAGCAAAATACTTTCATGCATCAACGCTTTTCCTTGTTTTACTCTGAATGTTGTGCGCTGCTTTGGTTTGCCTGTCACTGAGGTACTAGATTTTTCAATATTGGTTTAGTGATACATCCCTGTAGCTATCCATTTTCATCCAATTCAGAGAAAAAAAATATATCACCTTCAGAGATATTAGCTACGGCTGAGTGAAGTAATTCATCACTGCGAGCTCTTCAGATACACAGCCGTTGCGTAAAGCAACATTAATGCATTGTTCACCAAACACAGTTCTCTCATTTCTCAATTGCCGTAACTTAGGGTTGAACCTCCATGGCCTCAAAAGGCATTTTGGGCATTATTAAAGAAACGGTTGCACTGAACTAGGAATATAAGAGTGAGAGAGAAAGAGCAGCAGCCGTTATGCCTGGGTGAAGAGATACATTTGAAGGAGTGTGTGGGTCGAAGATGACAGCAGGGCTTTTTCATTTGACTCTTAAGTGCTGGAAGACGTAAGGCTGACAGGTCATGTAAGTTATGAGAGGGTGAAAAACATCTCAGGGTGTAACTGCACCAACACACTTACACGCAAACCAGCGCTCTCTGCACACAAATATTAGCATCCACAAACAATTATGCCCTTTGGTGAGCCTCTCCAGCGATGGAGAATTGATGAGCGAAATCACGATTCCGTCACCATAACATCTGCCCACAGATCCAGCTTGAGATCTGTGTTTTTGAACCGAAGCCATCTCACCTATGCCTCAAGGTGTCATTGAAAGAGGCAGGGTGTTAGTATATCCTGCACGTTTGGCTCACAGCGCTCCACTAAAGAGCCGTCAGTGCGGAACATTCTGAATAAAGAAAGTCATTTAGCTGCGTTTTGCTGCCGGACAGAGAATAAGTGATTGCCCTGGGCTCCTCTCTACTCGCTCTCAAAAACAAAGTCATAATTGAGGTCTTTGTAGGGGAGAACATTAGACTGTGAAACATTTATGCATGCGTTCGCCTGCCGAATAATAATAGCGCCGGCAGTGTTGTCTCTTTAATATTAAAAAACACAAGCATTTGCACGAGTTTAACTTCCTTTAATACCAAATGCAATAATGAGATGTTTGTGCTACTGGATTCTGAGCAAGTATTTAATCTGCTGCTAACGATGTCAACGTTGAAGAGGTGAATAAAGGTGACTGTGATTTCTGCAATGCAGAAAACAGACGGAATCGCAGAATCAAATCATACAAATAGATTTTACTTCATAATGCAGAATAGTGTGGCATGTTGCTAGATGATAATACTATGTTACTACTGTATTGGTGCATTTAACCCTTAATTTGAACTTGGGGTCTATATTATACCAATCAACTTTTCCTTAGTTAAAAAAGGTTCCCTTCTTATTGAAGTAAGATTTTGTAACTTTTCATTTTTTATATAACAAATGTAATATAAAAAAATACATGCTCATTCACACACAAACAAACACACACGGGCATGACAGCCACTGATACTATTTGTATAGAATTTGGCAAATAAATTCAGTCACAAATGCAGAACAAAGATATAAAGGAGTGAGACCTAATGCTCATACACAGCCCAAATGTTACTTCAAGATCCATTAACTATAGTATACTGACATTGTAATTCTGGCCAATAACAGATATCTGATTAATATTCTATATTATTTTTGTATAAATACTTATAACATTAATAATAATAAAATCAAACAAATTAATAAACAAGGGGCGTCACGGTGGCGCAGTGGGTAGCACGTTCGCCTCACAGCAAGAAGGTCGCTGGTTCGAGCCTCGGCTGGGTCACTTGGCGTTTCTGTGTGGAGTTTGCATGTTCTCCCCGTGTTCGCGTGGGTTTCCTCCGGGTGCTCTGGTTCCCCCCACAAGTCCAAAAACATGTGGTATTGGTAAATTGGGTAGGCTAAATTGTCCGTAGTGTATGTGTGTGAATGAGTGTGTGTGGATGTTTCCCAGTGATGGGTTGCAGCTGGAAGGGCATCCGCTGCGTAAAACATATGCTGGATAAGTTGGCGGTTCATTCCGCTGTGGCGACCCCGGATTAATAAAGGGACTAAGCCGAAAAGAAAATGAATGAATGAATGAAATTAATAAACAAATCAATCACTCAAGTATCACTTTATCAAATTCATTAATTTTCCTTCGGTTTAGTCCCTTATTTATCAGGGGTCGACACAGCGGAATGAACCGCCAACTATTCCAGCATATGTTTCATACAGCGGATGCCCTTCCAGCCACAACCCAGTACTGGGAAACACCAATACACTCTCGCATTCACACACGCACTCATACACTACGGCCAATTTAGTTCATCCAATTTACTTATAGTATGTCTTTGGACTGTGGGGGAAACCCACGCAAACCTGGGTAGAACATACAAACTCCACACAGACATGCCAACTGGTCCAGCCGGGACTCGAACCAGCGACCTTCTTGCTGTGAGGCGACAGTGCTAACCGAGCCACCATGCCACCACTGTTTCAAATGTGTAATTAAATACCCAACATCTCCATATAAATTTACATTTAATAAATTTATTCAATAACAGATTTAATACCAATATCATAGATCCTTAGTAAATGTTTACAGTTTATTACAATAAATAAAAAAAATAGCAAAGTAATTGTTTATTGGCATCATCTGAAACTATAGTAAAACCATAGTAGATTTTGTTTCGTATTTGTTAGTGTATTTATCATTCATTTGATGCAAATGTAAGCAGGAACTAAACTAATCTTTAAAGCTTGAGTGGAGAGATCCATGCTGACAGTTTGAAGGACAGCAGCTGAATCTTAATCTGAGTTTTAATAGAAGCTATATCTCTGCTGACCACTTTGCTACTGAAGTTGGGAAAGGAATAAAGGCATTATAAATTCCAGGTAAACAATTTCCAACCGATTTCCATATTTGCATAATAGTTGCATAATTTCGGGAAGGGGTTATGGTATGCAATAAGAGCATCTAAACAACAGTTTACATTCTTCAGTGGTAAAATGCACACTAGCAGCACCAAACAGAATGTAAAATCATTTTAGGTGTTTTAAACTACATATAATGAAGTATCGTCATGGTATGTTACTATAACCCCAAATTAGAAAGTTGGGACAGTATGAAAAATGCAAATAAAAAAGAAAGTTGTGATTTCTGTATTTACTTTGACTTGCATTTCATTGCAGACAATACAACAAACATTATTTAACGTGTTCCTCATGATTTCTTTTTTTTTTTTTTTTTAGGGCTAGTAATCAGGTAAATTGCTTAGATAATGATGTGATTTGAAACAAGTGATGTCAACAGGTGATTGTAATTATGATCTGAAAAGCAGCATCCTAAAAGGCCTAGTCCTTTAGGAGCAAAGATGGGCTGAGGGTCGCCAGTTTGCCAACAAATACGTGAGAAAATTATTGAAATGTTTAAAAACAATGTTCTTCAAAGAAATACAGCAAGACATTTGGATATTTCACCTTCAACAATGCATAACATCATTAAAAGTTTCAAGGAATCAGGAGGAATTTCAGTGTGTAAAGGACAAGGGCGCAAGCCTAAGCTGAACTACCATGATCTCCGATCCCTCAGGTGGCACTGCATCAAGAATCCTCATTCATCTACAAGCCATATCATCATATGGGCTTAGGACTACTTTGGCAAACCTTAGTCAAGTACCACAATACGTCGTTACATCCACAAATGCCAGTTAAAACGATACTGTCCCAAAAGGAAGCCCTATGTTAACAGTGTCCAGAAGCGTCTTCAACTTCTCTGGGTTTGGAGGCATCTGGAATGGACCATCACACAGTTGAAATGTACTGTGGTCAGATAAATCAGTATTTCAGATATTTTTTGGGACAAATTGACGCCGTGTGCTCTGGACCAAAGAAGAAAAGAATCATCCAGACTGTTACCAGCAACAAGTCCAAAAGTCAGGGTCTGCATTGGTATGGGGTTGGGTCAGTGCCCTTGGCAAAGGTAACTTGCACTTCTGTGATGGCACCATTAATGCTAAAAAGAGATTCTCGAAACATCGAGATTTTGGAGCACAATATGCTGCCTTCACGCCCATATTTCAACAAGACAATGCAAAACCACATTCTGCACACGTTACAAAGTCCTGGCTGCAGAGGAAGACAATACAGGTACTTGACTGGCCTGTCTGCAGTCCCGACCTGTTTCCAAAAGAGAATGTGTGGCATTTTTTTTGTAGTGCAAAATGTGACAATGAAGACCCGTACTGTTGCCCGCCTTAAGACTTGTTTGCAGGAAGAATGGGCCAAAATTACATCTGAAAGACTTCATCACTTGGTGTCTTCAGTCCCTAAATGTATTTTAAGTGTTGTGAAAAGGAATGGCAACATTACAAAGTGGTACATGCTACTGTTCCAACTTTTTTTGCAATGTGTTGCAAGAACCAAAATTGGTGTACGTGTTTATTTAAAACAATAATAATAAAATAAAAAATAAAAATCAAGAGGAACACATTACATAATGTTTGTTGTATTGTCTGCAATGAAATACAAGTTAAAGTAAATTTAGAAATCTTTTATTTTTTTGCATTTTTGTTTTCCATACTGTCCCAACTTTTTCTCATTTGGGGCTGTAATTATCCCGTATAGGAGACTGTCAGCAAAAAGACCATACACAGCTACACCTTCACACGAAAAAAGAGAAAAAGAAAAAAATAATCAGGCACCTTCACTGAACTTCTAAACAACCGTCAGTGGAGGAAAAAATGCTTTTTGTGCACAGATGGTCTCGATGTGACATTTGCAATAACAATGTTAAGAGTAACTTCTCACAGAAATCACAAATTTCCAGTTTGTAGAAGCACATATAATCCCAAAACCCCTGCAGGTACTGTAGAGTCCAGACATCTGAAAAATAAGTCAGTCTAGACAGGGTTTAAATCTGGAAATATGCATGTAACATTCTGTGAAATGATGCGTTTTTTCCAAAAATCTGATTTGAAAAGCTCTTTTTAGAAACAGTTACAGCAACATAAAATGAAAAGGTTGGATGTCCATATAATGTACTTTTCATCATTTATAAAATGAGGAAAAAACTGTGTTTCAGATGTGACATGTCAGAGTTTAAAACATTTGGGCACAAAAAATTATGTTTATGTTTGGAGGAGTAACAAAGATTAATTGTATTTATTTATGGCGTCATGGCAGATCAGCACTGTCGCCTCACAGCAAGAAGGTCGCTGGTTCGAGTCCCGGCTGGGTCAGTAGGCATTTCTGTGTGGAGTTCAGGGCTCGCAAAATCTGGTAGCCCGAAGTTATTGGGGGGCTATTGTTTTTTCAGTCGGGCTACAAAGATTTATCAACAGCGTGCTTGGTAGTCCACCTAGATACACCGCTGGGCACGGTGTAGATAGATTTTGGTAGCCTGACTGAAAAAACAATAGCCCTGGGACTTCAGGCTACCAGATTTTGCGAGCCCTGGAGTTTGCATGTTCTCCCCGTGTTCGCGTGGGTTTCCTCCGGGTGCTCCGATTTCCCCCACAGTCCAAAGACATGTGGTATAGGTGAATTGAATAAACTAAATTGGCCGTAGTGTATGTGTGTGAATAAGTGCGTATGGATGTTTCCCAGTACTGAGTTGCAGCTGGAAGGGCATCCGTTGTGTAAAACATATGCTGGATAAGTTGGCAGTTCATTCCACTGTGGCGACCCCTGATAAATAAAGGGACTAAGCCGAAGGAAAATGAATGAATTAATGTATTTATTTCTACTGAAAAAATTTGAAAAACTGTCAAAAAGAGCTATTTAAACCATCTTGTGAAACTGTATTCATATCGCAATATTTATTGCAGAAAAATAAAATATCACAATATCAGATTTTTGCAGCCCTAGTTTTCATTTTAACATGAAGTGAATCTTTAATGAATAAGTTTAATGAATTATGTGCATTTGCATTAAGTTGTTAGAGTGGATAACTGTAGTATTGGTAACCTAGTAACCCACAGTAAACAAGGAAAGCATAATGGAGAGCTGATTGGTCACATGGGTATAATGTTCGTTACATCAGAGTTTATAGAGAAAATGTGTTTCCATCTCCAATTTTTCACATTAATGCTTTTTCACATCCAAATTCATCTCAAGCTTGATTCCGTGATTACATGATTTCTATTTACATCACTCGTTTCTCATGAGATACTTCAAAATGTGCATTAGCATAGCTTGTGATCCACCTAATAAGATTAAAAACAACAATTACAACTGGTTAAAGAATACGTTTGATATTGAGAATGACAAAAGTTTGCTCTGTGGGAAGTTTCAGCATTATGAAACATTACGAACATGACACATTATTCTTATAAATGTACATGAATTGTTGTCATGAAACAATTTTGTGATTTTTTTTTTATTTAAAATTATTTAAATAATAACTTCTATGTGAATACATTGTAATTAGATTATTCTTAAGTTATTTAAGATTAAGTTAAAATTATTTAAGATTATATAAGATTATAATTAAATTATTATTATTAAGAAAGCATTTGTGTAGTTTAATTTAGTATTTTATATTTGTATTAAATATATAATTTTTTTGTGTGTGTGAAAGGCAGGTTCAGCTCTTATTATCTAGTGGAAAAAAAAGTTGTCTTAGCACATTTTCTCCCCGAAAGCTCTGCACACTTTAAGACGCACACACCCTAAATTAATAAAAGCCTTCATATTTCTTTCATACTGCTCTAAAAAACGTCCCGCCTACTTCATTCAGTCGGCCAATATGCAGATTATATTGTATGAAAGCCAAAAGAGAGAGAGAGAGAGAGAGAGAGATTACTTTGCTATGAAATGTAATCTACTGTATTGGTTTGTGAGTAATGGAGGCAGATTCAGTATTTCATTAAGTTGGCCAAAGTGATGTATCATCCCTCTCTTCTCAGTAACGTTGCATTAACTTATTAGCTTTACTCTCTCTCGTTTTCACTTTCTCTCTCTTTCCCCTCGTCCGTCATTGAAACATAATCACCCTGTAAAAGCAGAGATAATAAAAGCAGAGAGAATAAATGACCTTAAGAGACAGAGACAGAGAGGAGGAGGTCATTTACAAGATCAGAGTCTTTTTTTTTTCCTTATAGGGGAAAAACTCTACTAGTTATCACCATATTTCCCAAGATGACTGATTACATTAAGAACTGCAAACATGTTTGTATTAGAAGTTATTTTCCAAAAAAGTTATACTAACATATGCAATTTAAGTGAAGTTTATTTATAAACTAATTTCGAGAGGATCACTTGCTTATGATTGCTTGCGGCTGGTCCCGCATTATTTAATTTATGATTCACCAATCAGACGATTCCTAAGCCACTATAAATACCCTAAGTTCCATATAACAGCCATCTTCATTTTGAGGAATCCCCCCTTCCACCCCTACTCCTCCACCTTTCCTGGATGGGTGACACGGTGGCCCAGTGGTTAGCACTGTTGCCTTACAGCAAGAACGTCACTGGTTCTAGTCCTTACCAAGCCAGCCAACGTTTCTGTGAGGAGTTTACACATTCTCCCCGTGCTCACGTGGGTTTCCCCCGGGTTCCCCGGTTTCCTCCCACAGTCCAAAAACACACAACTTAAGTTAATTGACTAATCCAAATCGGCACCATAGACATGCTCCTAGTAAGTAGTTATCTCTTAAGAGCAATCACTATCTGTTCATTAGCTACTACAGCAGGGAAGTTCTCGAGATCTACCTGAGCTCAAACTCCCCTCTTGCCTTGCAAACGGGAGGGAGCCCCAGGCTCGAGGATCTTATGAGCTCAGGGCTCTCTCCTGGGACAGCATGCCAAACAAGCTTTATAATCAATCATCAGCTAAGTGTGAACTCTTGAAACATTCTTTCAATAAATATTCATTAATTTGCACACATTTCTATAACAAAAATATGCACACTGGATAAAATCAGATTCAAATATCTTATTTTTGTATTGTTTTTGGCATATACAAGATTCAAATTCTGACCCTACCATCAGAATGTCGCAGCAGAAATCGAGACTCATCAGACCAGGCAACGTTTTTCCAATTTTGTTGAGCCTACATGAATTGTAGCCGCAGTTTCCTGCTCTTAGCTGACAGGAGTGGCACCCGGTGTGGTCTTCTGCTGCTGTAGCCCAACCGCCTCAAGGTTCGATGTGCTGTGCGTTCAGAGATGCTCTTCTGCACCTCGGTTGTGACGAGTGGTTATTTGAGTTACTGTTGCCTTTCTATCAGCTCGAACCAGTCTGGCCATTCTCCTCTGACCTCTGGCATCAACAAGGCATTTGTGCCCACAGAACTGCCGCTCACTGGATATTTTCTCTTTTTCTGACCATTATCTGTAAACCCTAGAGATGGCTGTGCGTGAAAATTAACCAACAACCATGCCACGTTCAAAGTCACTTAAATCATCTTTCCTCCCCATTCTGATGCTCGGTTTGAACTGCAGCAGATCACTTTGACCATGTCTACATGGCTAAATGTATTGAGTTGCTGCCATGATTAGAAATTTGCATTAACGTGCAGTTGGACAGGTGTACCTAATAAATTGGCCCGGAAGTGTGTGTGTGTGTGTGTGTGTATATGTATATATATATATATATATATATACACAAAATTTGCATGCAATAAATCCATCGGTTAAAAAAAACTTCAGAATATACATAAGCATAAAATTGTGCAGTTTGGTCTATATAAGAAAAAACCCTTTTGAGATAACAGCCTTTAAAATGCATACATTTATAAAAATGTAATAAAAAAACACTTTTTGTACATGTATGTTATCTTTACATTAGACCATTTACATTCATTTCAAAATGGACAATTGTATGAAGAAAAGCATTGTGACTCAATACTGATAGCAGGTCACATTTATGCCTATGAAAACGCCTGATTTGCGTGTGTGTGTGTGTGTGTGTGTGTGTGTGTGTGTGTGTGTGTGCGTGTGCGTGTGTGTTTGCATGTGTATTAATGGCTCTCTGCATGAGTGGAGACAGTTCATTACTGAAGCTGTCCTCCATCCAATGATAAAGCCTTTTTAATTATGCTTCATGAAACAATATTAAAGATTATTGGGGTGTGCCTAATTTTTCCAGACAGCGCCACTCCTCTCTGGTACATCTGCCACCGTGGGACGGATGAGAATGACTGACGGCAAAGTGAACTTCAGAGACAAGTCGCATGAGAGATTTAGTGCTGACTCAGCTCCTCTGGCCCATCTATGAGCAGCAAGACTTCACAGGCATTTTAATACCCACAAATACTTGCAGAGCACATAATGCATGAGAGATTATTTAGGCTGGTCGGTTATTATGGCAAAATATCCTGTGATAATGGTGGACTGACTTGTTACACAGTGAGCTTAAAGCGTTAAGAAATAATTTATATATTTTATGGTCGCATAAAATTTATATATTTTACACCTTTTATTTTAACAAAACATGTTTTACTGTATTTCCCTTACTATTTAAGTTAAAAATAAGACATCGTATTTTATGTCTACATCAAAATAGATTTATGAAAGTTTTTTTTTACATTTTAAAACCACATTAAAATTACCAGACCACATTAGTGTGTCTGATGTTTTTAATTACTTGTGTAAAAATCAAAGCAATGTAAAAAAAAAAAATTAGCTATTTATTCCAAACCAGCAGACACACAACATCAGAAGACGTTAATATCAGATTAGAGGTTAGATTTAGGTCGTGACGTCAGGTGACCTAAATTCTATGTCTAGCCAGCGTCTAAGGACAACATTATTTTGACGTCCAGTAACGACGTCAAATGACTTTAATATTTGGTTGATTTTAGGTTGTGTTGAAAAGTGACCAAAATCACCAACATCTTAAACCAACGTCATATTGGCGTCAAATACTGACGTTTATTCGTCAGGTATGGCAACCAAAATCTAATGTCTGATAAACATCATAGTGGTAACGTCCACACAGCGTCAAGCTGTAACATCATTAGATGTTGATATTTGCTTGATTTTAGGTTGGACGTTTGACATTGACGTCAACCCAATTTTCATTTCCAAGCAAAATACAATGTCCCCACGTCAATCTGACATCATGTTGACGTCCTGTGACTGCTGGGAACCTTTTTTTTTTATATATACAGCATATTGTATATTTTAAATTAAAATATGAAATTAATCAAATCAAAATGAGAAATGGGTAAAATGTAGTGATTTCAAGAAGTGTACAATTAATCACACACAGACATAAATATATGTGTGTATAATATGTGTGCGTGTGTAACTAGACAGGTTAGGTCAAGTCATTGAACAGTATTGTTCTGTAGCCAATCAATCAATAATACTTTAAGGAGGCTAGTAATATTATTAAAAATATATATATTTTAATAAATTTAACTGCTTTTATTCCCGCCAAGCTAAAAGAAATAAGAATTTTTCAGAAGAAAAAAAATATTATGGGAAATACTATAAAAATAAATTAATAATTTATTTATAATAATTATTAAATAAATAATATATATATTAAACAAATCCTCAACTGTACAAACAATGCAAAAATGTCACAGTTATAATATCAATACTGAAGTCCTCTGAGGATAATTGTCAACATTACACTTCGAGTTTACTTAACTTCAAATAATCAATTGATTAAAGAGGATCTTCTTAAATAGCGCAGCCCATTGGGAGTTCATCTGTATATCAACGATTAAATACTACTGCATGTTGGTTATTAAAATATTAAATCAAATCAAAACAAATTCCACTCCTTAATTAAAAGTGTTGATTTGTAATTAGTTTTTTTTTATAATAAAAAGATAAAGTCCTGCCACTTAGAAAGACTGATAGAGAGAGGCTGGATGAAGAGACGTGGGGTTTTTTTCCCCCTCGCTCTCACTTTCATTTAAAAAATGTGATTGTCCTGGACTTATTTCAAAACTTGAATTTTCTCAAAGATTAGCCACTGTGAGCTCTCATAGACACGCACACACATAGGCAAAAGCAAGGCACACAAAGCACGGTCCCCTCGATGCACTGATGCATTTAATCAGAGGAGCATTTTTCAGCAGAGGGAAAGTAATCATTTTTGCACAATAAGGCCCATCTGAAAACGTCCACTCACATTTGTGTGGTGGCAGCATGCAGTCATGGTGGATGCATTATGTATTCCAGTGATAGATTAGGCTCATAGTATTTGTGCTGCCCTCTTGATGCTGAATGTCACCTTCTTTAATCATTCTTTCCCAAACAAACAACTTGAGTCCGCTCTTTTCCAAAAATGTTGGCCCAAGACTGAAGAAAAACCACTCTACTAGGAGTGCAGTGCCATTTACAGAATGAATTGCAATCATGGAGCAAACAGCTATAGACCGAAAGTGAAATAAAAGCATTTCATATTAATATTACTATAATTATAAGAAACACACCTTTATGGTGAGAAGTTTAATTATCAATTATGCAATTATCACTCCCAATTACTCTGGCATATATGTTTGTTTGTTTGGTTTTTTTTCTGCGGATGCCCCTCCAGCCACAACCCAGCACTGAGAATACACTAATTCATATTAACACACTTAGCAATATCAGCACTAAATTAGGTCTGTAATATGATTTTTTTTCCCCCATTGCCAAGTCATCAAACAATAAACAGCAGTGATGATTCTTTCTTAAATCAGGAGGATTAAGAGATTCACTCTTAATAAACAAATATCTTGTCTGCACCATATACTGACATACAAAAAATGTAAATATTTTTACTTTAGCAAATTTTGCATACTGGCGACAGCTTCACCAAAATTATCAACTTAAAAGTGTATACCAATTAGCAAAGGGGTATACATTTTCCAAAACATGTCCTTTGAAACAGATTTTATTTTAAGTCTGTTTTCAAAAATCAGAAATTACGAAGTGCAAAATAGATTCATGCATTTAAAAAAAAAAAATCTGATGTAAATTGGCATGAACGCCTCCTTAAACAATTGACACCACCAACAGATATACATTCAGTCCTAAACATGCAAACACAAACAAACTGAGAAATATAAATGACATCAAAACCTAATGCCAAAACCACATCTGTTAGCCAGCTTGGTAGCATCATTTCAGACACAAATCAGCCAAACTAATGTGATGAGATAAATGTAAATATTTCTAAATAATTACTGCTTACTTAAGACATGTTTTTTTTTTTACCAAACAGAAATTATTTAGCTATCACAATCTCTATGTTACAGGTCCTACATCACGGGTCCACATATTATTAAAATTATTGACTGCAAATCAAGAAGTCTGACACAAGACGTTTGTTTTTCTTGTATACAATACAATATATATATATATATATATATATGAAATGAAGTGTTATTTTGTAAATATCTTAAAAATAAAATGTATTCACCAAAAAAAATTTTATTAGTGGATTGTGCCACTGGCTATCACTGATAGTAAACCCGTGATATAAAACTATAGTTCATTTGTTTGACCGCGAACGCGACGCCATGCCACATCTAGATGCCAATTAAGCACTTGTTTGCACAGGAAAATTCCTTAAGAACAAGTACTTTAACAAATAATTCCACAAAAGTTGATTTTGGAGGATTACATGTTTCTGAATACGACAAATAGAGACGTTACTGACCTGAAGTACCGCTCATCAGGGAGTTTAGTGAGTCATCAGTGAGCTCACACGAACTTTCTCTTCCGAACAGTGCCCCCAGTGACTGAAGAAACACGGATTTATAATATGCTAAAAACGTAGATTTTAAATACAGGAAATATATCAAAGCTACATATAATTAAGATGAACAGGATCTATCTATCTATCGATCTATCTATCTATCAAAACTGATAAAATGTTTTACAATGCAACAGTAGCATACCTTTAACTTCTTAAAATATCATACAGAAAAGTTATTCTCTTCATATACATTTTCTAAAATCATGAAAAAGAAAAATGTAAATAAACCAATAGTAAACAACCAAATACGTGAATGAATGACAATGAAAACAAAATATCATCCATAGATGACACAGCCTACATTTTAGGACAAAAACAAATGGCAAACAAAAGTATATTCATCCATCCATCTATCAAAATTGATAAAAGGTTTGACAATGCAACAGTAGCATACTTTTAACTTCTTGAAATATGATAAAGAAAAGTTATTTATTTTTATTTATATAAAAAATGGAAATAAATAGTAAACAATCAAACAAACAAACAAATGAATGAATGAATGAATGAATGAATGAATGAAGATTAGAAAATGTATCACCCATAGATGACACGTACGACAAAAACAAATGGTAAACAAAAGTATATTCATCCATCCATCTATCAAAATTGATAAAAGGTTTGACAATGCAACAGTAGCATACTTTTAACTTCTTGAAATATGATAAAGAAAAGTTCATTCATTCATTCATTTTCTTTTCGGCTTAGTCCCTTTATTAATCTGGGGTCGCCACAGCGGGATGAACCGCCAACTTATCCAGCATATGTTTTACGCAGCGGATGCCCTTCCAGCTGCAACCCATCACTGGGAAACATTCATACACACTCATTCACACACATACACTACGGACAATTTTAGCTTACCCAATTCACCTATACCGCATGTCTTTGGACTTGTGGGGGAAACCGGAGCACCCGGAGGAAACCCACGCGAACACGGGGAGAACATGCAAACTCCACACAGAAATGCCAACTGACCCAGCCGAGGCTCGAACCAGCGACCTTCTTGCTGTGAGGCGAACGTGCTACCCACTCCGCCACCGTTTCCTTTGATTTTGATCTTTATATTCTGAGAGTTGTAGGTGTCCTGTTTGGCAGCATGACAGTGTTTCTCAGAGCCAGATTAATGAGTCTGATGAAGGCATGGCATCTGGAAGCACATCAGTAAATTCAGGGCACACCGCGATGCTCTCCGGCTGAACCATCATTTCATCTTTTCCATCTTCAGATCTTCCTTATTCTCCACCTTGCCGGAGTGTGTTTTGGTGGTGTTTAGAATGCAGTGGATCAGACCGGCCTCATTTCACTGCCCTTGGTCCTGATCCATGTACTCCTGAACCTCCTCCAGATTTGTATGAGCTCCTGAAGCCCAGAACATTAATGAATGAGTGGCTGTCAGAGATGAGGCTAAACTGACAGGCAGAGTATGAAGAGCTGAGAACCGCCTGATTTGACCCACTAGCAACATGTCTTACTTAAAATCTTTGATTGTTTCTTTCTTAAACTTGTCAGACTGGTTCACTGCAAAGTATACAAGTTGTAAGTAACTGATTTTGAAAAGTGGCAACATCATCTCTTTGAAGTCTCTTTAATACTTATCTATTTGTTTATGTATTTTTGGAGAAGTAGAAAAAGAAGAAATCCTACCCTGTATTTTTGTCCCGAATGTTATAATTGGAGAAAAATGTACACAAAAATGCTATTTCAGTTTTTTATTGCTATAATAAAATAAAACATTAATTAAAAAAAAATACCAAAAAATATAAAAAATAAAATAATATTTAAAATAAAATAATATCTATATTTTTGGGGGGATTGAAACAAATGACTGCCCTGTGCTGTGGGATCTTTATGTTCACACTGCAGGCAAATGTGGCCCGAATCTGATTTTTTTTCCCCACATGTGACTCAGATCTGTTTCTGTCTTGACAGTGTGAACAGCCCAAACCGCATGGAATCTGATCTTTTTAATTCAGATTTGTGCCACCTTCATATGTAGTATTAAATCAGACACAGATCTGAGGTTTTGCAATGCGACCGCAGTGTGAACGGTTATGTAGGATTTCATGCGACTTTTACATAATCTTTGAGCGACATGCGTCATCATTTTGTGCTGCAAACATCATCTACTCCTCAGCAGCATAGTAGAATGGCACACAGGGCAATTGGTTTGCCACAGAAAGTTGGTTGTTCATTTTGAAAAAAAAATGTAAAGGCAAAACTGGTGCTTGTTAACCAATCTGGTTAACAATTGGGCACTGGTTGATCGCGAAGCTGAAGAGCGTCGGGGGTGTTGCGGATAAGGGGATCCGTGCTCAAAGGAGGGGGCACTTTCATTTTAAGGGGGAACTTTCTCTCCGAGAGAAAAAAAGGCAGGTGCTCAAGCACTCAAACCCCCCTTCTGCACGTGCCTGTTGTTTATAACGAAGTAAAATGGAATAACTGCAAACAGAGATAAGCCTTCACAGTTCAGTCTGCGGCTGCTCATTAACCCTTGATGAGTTCGCTACACCGGTGGTCAGAAATACGCGCACCGCGGTTGTCATAAATCACAAATCTATCACAAGTGACTTATTTTAGGTTTCAAATAGCGAAATACACATTAGTAGTAGCTGAACAACCCTTTACAGTTCATAAAATACACCACGGTTGTCTGTGCAAAGGGCAATAATCATATTAAGCATAATCTGACAACGTGCTCACTTCATACAGTAAACACATTGTGTGCATAATTAGACATTTCGTGCTGTCCGTATCTGTACTTTTGCGCATTTGCGGGTCAGTTTAGGACCATGATCTGTTCACACTGCAAATCTGGTAGGTCCTATTGGCCACATTTATAACAACAATGTGAACAGCTATGCTAAAAAAATCAGATCTGAGAAAAAATCAGATTTGAGCACTCGCAGTGTGAACGTAGAACACATACATTGTGAGATGCTAAATATTTTGTATTTGCAAAATATCATGCTTTGCAAATGAAAATGTTCAATATGATTTTACAAAACTTGGATAAATTCGGAAATATATAATTTATTTTCAATATTTTTCACGTTGAGTTTATATGATTATTTTTAATATTTCTAGATTTATTTCATATTATTATATTTGCATTTATTTATTATTTTATAATTATTTGATTATTATTTGGCAGACAGACAGACAGACAGGCAGACAGACAGACAGGCAGACAGACAGACAGACAGACAGACAGACAGACAGACAGACAGACAGACAGACAGACAGACAGATAGATAGATAGATAGATAGATAGATAGATAGATAGATAGATAGATAGATAGATAGATAGATAGATAGATAGATAGATAGAT
>CAIGQV010016735.1:7770284-7800226 GCA_903798115.1 Danio jaintianensis | reverse complement strand
GATAGATAGATAGATAGATAGATAGATAGATAGATAGATAGATAGATGACATGCCCACTAGATGGAAGCATTGTGCACATTAAGGAGTTTTGTTGATTTTTCAGTCCAGTCATCTAATCAGTTCTTTCTTCTTTTCATTAAATAATTGAATAATTTCATTCTTATCAGTCATTTTATTTAACATTTTAGACAAAAGCAGAATTATTAACTTAATTCAAATATAGTTTTCAAAAGCAATAAACTGCATTTAACACAGCCCATAAAGCTCACAGCAAGGAAGGAAGCTGAAGATGATGAGTAGGAGTAAAATCTATCCTCATTATGTCCAGACTGAGGGGTCTCAGGACACTTAACATTTCTCAGGATGAAAATATCCCTCCTTCCCCCCTTGGATTTAGATTTTGGCACAGACAGATATCAAGAGAGCCATCCGCACTCCTCTTATTCCGTGTATGTTTATAAATTTCCTTAAATGTCCATTCAGCCACTGTCACTTGTTTGCTCCCAGAATATCTAGCCTAAAGATCAATTGCAGCGGATGTCACTCTGCTCCCATAAGCATGTTGTACACAGATTAAGTATGTTATGTAAACCGCAGCTTTTACCAAAGCCGACCCGTCTCCCAAGAATGCAGTTTTCTCTCAAAGTGATGAATACGCAGCAAAATAAGCACGGCTCCTGCACTCAGAGTAGTTTATTTGAATTAAAATTGAAGATTTACTTTATAGCACTTGCTTTTAAATTGACAAACTCTGACTGACAACTTTACATGAGAAACACTTAAAACGCAATCAGAGAGAAATAAAAATGCAGCATTTCTATGGCTCATAAACACATGAATTTTTTGCACTAGATTTACGTTATTCCAGTTAGTTGTTAAAGAAACAAAACAAAAATAGGCTTAAACAGTTGAGTTTTACCATTTTTTGAATCCATTCAAATGAAACTAGTTCTGAATCATCTTCTCTCACAAATATCTTTATGGTTGCAAGATTTGCTGCCGCTGCATATTATCATTGCACCTGTTGCAACCATGGTATGGCAGCAAAGTTCCTTGATTTTTACGCTGTAATGGGAGTTTAGTTCCAAAAAATTATTAAAAAATAACTATTTATTTTCCGTCGATCTTAGTACACAATATGACTACAGAAAAGTCAAGCTTTAAATAGGAATATTATAAAAACTCTTAGGTCATTTTTGATTGAGATGCTAATGGTCTAATCCGATTCAATGATCTATGCTAAGCTAAGCTAAATGTGCTCCCACCAGATGAGAAGATCAGCTGAATGGATTCAAAAATGATAAATCTCAACTGTTCAACACTAAGGAAGTTGTACAATAAGCCTATTTTCAAAAGAGTACATCAGGGATTTACACAACTTTTGCAGAGTCTTACTAGAGAAGAGTGAAGTGAAGTGAAGAATGCCATAATATACCTCAGTAAATAAATACAATATAAATTAACACACACTGAAATGTAATTTGAATAAAACATATATGCTCCCGTCAAACTGAAATTGTGGAGAAATATCCTGTGGAGTCCACTTTGCAGGGCACTTGTTGTCAAATTAGAACAAACGTCTGACATGAAAAGAGAAACATACGAAATGTGCAGTGGAGTGGGGCATGAGGACTGGGATTGAGAAACGCTGCTTTAATTTCAAGTACAACAAACTTAGTACACTTCACTGAACATGTGTGTAAATAATTTCTTTTAGAAGGACACTATAAACTCAATAACTGCAAGTTAACTATTTTTATATACTGCCCACCCTATACACATCTCCTTAACATTTGTGATTTTGACTGTAATGACGCCAACCTGATATTACCAAGCAGGACATGTTGCTGGATTAACATCTATGTTGATCCTGGAACAACATTCCAATCAGAATTAAGGGATATCTTTACAGTTTATGTTAAGTTTAGGCTTAGGTTTCTGCAATTCTACATGATTGTTATCCAACTATTATTCTCCTCTGATTTTGGGAATAATTTACAGTTATGGTTGGGTTTAGGGGTAGGGAATGAACCGCCAACTTATCCAGCATACGTTTTTACGCAGCGGATGCCCTTCCAGCCGCAACCCATCACTGGGAAACATCCATACACACTCACTCACACACATACACTACGGTCAATTTAGCCTACCCAATAAACCTACACCGCATGTCTTTGGACTTGTGGGGGAAACCGGAGCACCCAGAAGAAACCCACGCGAACACGGGGAGAACATGCAAACTCCACACAGAAACGCCAACTGACCCAGCTGAGGCTCAAACCAGTGACCTTCTTGCTGTGAGGCGAACGTGCTACCCACTGCACCACCGTGCAGCCCATATTATATTATATTATTCATTCATTCATTCATTTTCTTTTCGGCTTAGTCCCTTTATTAATCTGGGGTCGCCACAGCGGAATGAACCGCCAACTTACCCAGCATATGTTTTACGCAGCGGATGCCCTTCCAGCTGCAACCCATCACTGGGAAACATCCATACACACTAATTCACACACATACACTACGGACAATTTAGCCTACCCAGTTCACCTATAGTGCATGTCTTTGGACTTGTGGGGGAAACCGGAGCACCCGGAGGAAACCCACGCGTACACAGGGAGAACATGCAAACTCCACACAGAAACGCCAACTGACCCAGCCGAGGCTCGAACCAGCGACCTTCTTGCTGTGAGGCAAACGTGCTACCCGCTGCGCCACCGTGCAGCCCATATTATATTATATTATTATATTATATTATATTATATTATATTATATTATATTATATTATATTATATTATATTATATTATAAATGCATGGATGCACTGTAAAAAGTGATTAGTTACTTAAAGTGACTTAAAGCAAACCTGATGGAACTTGGAACTGTTAAGTTGACTTAGCTTAATTTGAATAATTCTTCTAATTTTACTCACTTTTTTAAAATAAAGTCAACTAATAGCTTTTTACTGGATGGATGGATGGATGGATGGATGGATGGATGGATGGATGGATGGACAGTTGGACGGACGGACGAATGGACAGATGCATGGGGATGAATGGATAGATGGATGGACGGACGGACGGACGGACAGCTAGATGGATGGATGGATGGATGCATTTGGATGAATGGATGGATGGATGGATGTACAGTTGGATGGTCGGACGAATGGGCAGATGCATTGGGATGGATGAATAGATGGATGGACGAATGGACGGACAGCTAGATGGATGGATGCATTGGGATGGATGGATAAGCTTTAAAACCAAACAACTGTACATGTAAACCATTGGTCTGCACCAATTTGGTCTTGCACTTTTTTCATGATCAGACACTTTAAACCACCATCCAAAATTCACTAATGTTTCCTGACACACATCTCAGACAGGCTATTTCTCCCAGAAAGCCCTCTTTCTGTCCCATCACAGCCGTCAAGCTCAGACTGACTGTAATTCAGACAAGCAGAGCCGACACTAAGAGCACGAGGGCATGTTCAGCCCAGGCTTCCTCCTTGAAGTGTAAATGAGATTTGTGTCTCTTGGGATCCACATGATGTCTGTAACAAAACTGTGTCGGAGTCTGTTTGACCTGCGATGGAGGATAAAGCCACATTGAGAGGTCCGGGGTTTGAAAAAGGTGAGATACCAACCACATAAACACCGTGGCCAGAGACAAATCCATCACAACAGGGAGCTAAAGAGCACTTTACCCATGAGACACACTACACGACTGGCTGTATTTAAGGCATTTCAACATGAATTTACAACAGGAAAAAAATAAATGCCGCAGATGAGTTTTTATTACACGCCCCTAGCCATTTTATTTTTGCACAAAGGAAATGTTAAAATGACATGCTTTATATTAGATAGAGTTATGTGAAGTCTTTGCGCCAAATTTGCATAATGTACCTGGCACGGGGAGTTCATATCTGAAAGTGAAGGTTAATTTATGTTTACTGCACTTTAGCTTCCGAAGGCTTTGTCGAGATAAATCATATAGATTTTAATAAATGTCAGCATGTGGAAATGTTACGGGAGTTCGGAGAGCTATAACTCAGCTGACAGTTTGCCTATTCCTGGAGCTCTAAAGTGTATCTCGTAGTGTGAAGCATAACAAAATATGATCAAAACAAGATTTTGACATTAATCTGACACCGTTTTAATGTGGATATTTCAAACTAAGTGCAAAAAGGTTTACATTTAAGCTATAGCGTGCTCATGGTAGCAATACATAGTTGGCAGATGCTAAGGATTGAAAGGAGGAGAGGAATTTACAAAAGTAAACAGTGAGGTTAAACTGATGAACTGGAGTAATGGCAAACCCATATTTCAATAAGCAGGTGCTTCTTCAACAGGCACTTTTGAAAAAGAATGTTTCTTAAAAAGCACTTTAAATATTTTAAATAAATCCAAAAGTTGTCTAACAAAAATATATGTATTTTTTACATAATATACAATAATTAAAGAAAATAATGTTGAGAATTGTTTTCATGTAAAATGTTGATATATTTAAATTTTATTACAAGTATTTTAAATATAGATATAAAAAAGAGCAAAAACACAATAACTGTATTTTTTTTTGTAAAAATATCAATAGGGGGCGACACAGTGGCTCAGTGGTTAGCACTGTCACCTTACAGCAAGAAGGTCACTGGTTCAAGTTTCGGCTGGGTCAGTTGGCATTTCTGTGTGGAGTTTGCATGTTCTCCCCGTGTTTGTGTGGGTTTCCTCTGGGTGCTCCGGTTTCCCCCACAGTCCAAAGACATCCGGTATAAGTAAATTGAGTAAAGTAAACTGGGCGTAGTGTATGTGAGTGAATGAGTGTGTATGGATGTTTCCCAGTACTGGGTTGCAGCTGGAAGGGCATCAGCTGTGTAAAACATATGCTGGATAAGTTGGCGGTTCATTCCGCTGTGGCAACCCCTGATGAATAAAGGGACTAAGCTGAAGGAAAATGAATGAATGAATGAAAATATCAATAATTATACAGCATTTATATTTTTAGCTTGTCAAAACTTTGATTACTTGATAAACATACAGTTTGGAAAAAAAAAAATTCATAAGTTATATTTAAACTATAAAAACTATTATAACTGCACAATACTGTAAAATGCTAGTAAAAACTTGTTAACAGAAAGTTGCAGTGATTCTCACAACTAAAATGTAAAAAGAATCCGCATACAATTTATTTATTTATTTATTTATAGCTTGTATTTTACACATACATATAACATTACATCAAAAAGTGTTCAACTGTATTTTTAGAAAATGATAGCAACCCCAGCTAGGTTCTTTTTCATTAAAAACCCCACAGATTTTGCACAGCGTTTCTTAATATTTCCTTTCACATCACACTTCATATTAAATAATATTTCAAGAGTTAAAGTCTTGCACTCTGACAAGGGTAAAACAATACAAATCATACAAAAATAACATTTGACAAGAAGCCAAAATAAATGAAAAAGGCATAGTGAAAACTCTCCATGACAGTTTTAGGGCTGAAATATGTTTGTTTGAATAAAAATCCACCCCAGGGACATAAAAGCGCCTGACAATGATAAAATACCTAGATGCTAATTAACCAGAACGGACAGGGCATCTCCACCAAGCCCTGCAGTAAATCATTCATCAAGACCAGGAAGGTCAGGACAATTATTTTGAACATCACATGTACAGTAAACCGAGCATCATGGGAAACCTCAAATCCCCATGCTGATAAGGCACTTAAGCCTATATCTCGGTCCAGAGGTAGTGGCACGTCCTCTTTCTCAGCTCTGGTACTTTCCCCAGAAGGTGATGGTTCTCAGTTCCCACACTCAACAAGGTTTTTCAGATCTAAAAGTCCCCCAGCATCAGTGCAAAACTCACTTCTCATCGGTTCTTCAGCCCGGCTTGCTTACATATTTCAAAATCAGATCACATAGACAACTGAAGTCAAATATAGCTGACTTGCTGTAAACACGCAATCACGCAGTTTACTTTAACCGATGATGGAGAAGGCGAGCATTTGATCTGTTCTCGGCAATAATGCAGAAAGATCTCTTACAGCACATACTGTATGCACGCAAGTTTCGAAAACTTTTTAGTCTCCTATTTGGAGTTTTATAACCTTTAAAGGAACACTCCACTTTTTTTTGTTTTTTGGAAAACCGTTGAGTTTTACCATTTTTTATCCATTCAGCCGATCTCCATGTCTGGCGGGAGCACTTTTAGCTTAGCTTAGCATAAATCATTGAATCAGATTAGACCATTAGCATTTCACTCAAAAATTGTATGTTGCTAATTTCTAGGACTATATGGCTAAGAACTATACTCTCATTTTGGCGTAATAATCAAGGCTGAAAATTGGCTAACTTCCATCAATATAACCAACATGATTGCAAACCTTTTGTACAGGGAGCATACATTGCAACCATGGAAACATTTGTAAGAGATGATATCTAATTTTATTAATTTTTTTTTTTTAATAGGCTCATTTGAAAACTTGCCTAGAGTTGAACAGTTGAATTATACCATTTTTTAATTCATTCAGCCAATGTCCAGGTCTGGCAGGAGTACTTTTAGCTTAGCTTAGCATAAAGCATTGAATCGGATTAGACCATTAGCATTTCACTCAAAAACTAAAAGTTGCTATTTCCTAGGCCGATATGGCTAAGAACTGTACTCTCATTACGGCGTAATAATCAAGGCTGAAAATCGACTAACTTCGGTAAATATAACCAACGTGATTGCACACCTGATTGCACAGATCATGCATTGCAACCATGGAGAAATTTGTGAGAGATGATTTCAGGTGCTGCATAATATCATTGCACCTGCTGCAGCATGGTGCGGTAGCAAAGTCATCAGCCTAGAAAATAGCAACTTTTCATTTTCAGTTGGTTTCAGTACATGATGTAATTACAGAAGAGTCAAGATTTAAATAGGAAAATGATCCAAACTCTTAGGTCATTTTTGAGCGAGATGGTCTAATCTGATTCAATGATTAATGCTAAGCTCAGCTAAAAGTGTTACTGCCAAACCTGGAGATCAGTTGAATGGATTCAAAATGGTATGAGCCTATTCTGAAAATTAGCCTATTCTGACAGTGGGTATTAAAGCGATAGTTCACCCGAATATGAAAATTATGTCATCATTTACTCATCCTCTGCCTGTTTCAGACCTGTTTGAGTTTCTTTCTTCTGTTGAACACAAAGCAAAATATACTGAATAATGTTGGCGAAAAGAAGTTGGCGGTTCATTAATAAAGTGACTAAGCTGAAAAGAAAACGAATGAATGAATGTTGGCGAAAAGAAAACACTTGTGTGAGTTAAAAACTGCTTAAGTGTGAGTAAATGTTGAGAAAACATCCTAAAGTCCTGTCTCTTGCACTTACGGGTGGACTTTAACCATTTAAACCAGTTTAATTGCTAACTTTTTACATAGAATTAAAATAATGTGTAAAATTGAAAATATTATTAATAATTTTTATTTATTTGTTATTAATAAAAAATAAATGTAAAAAAAAAGTTTCAAAGACATCTTACAAAACATAAAAGTTGTAAATGCACTCTCCGGTCAGAATGTTATTGTGTTAATGTAAACTTTAATGTAGTTATAATTATCATTCATTCATTCATTCATTTTCCTTCGGCTTAGTCTCTATTTCGGAGGTTGCCACAGCGGAATGAACCGCCAACAATTCCAGCATATGTTTTACGCAGCGGATTCCAGCCGCAACCCAGTACTGGGAAACACCCATACACACTCAATTACACACACTCATACACTACGGCCATTTTTTTTTTTTTTATGTATAGGTGATTCGATTCACCTATACCGCATTTCTTTGGACTGTGGGGGAAACCGGAGCACCTGGAGGAAACCCACGCAAACACAGGGAGAACATGCAAACTCCACACAGAAATGCCAACTGACCCAGCCGGGACTCCAACCCGCAACCTTCTTGCTGTGAGGTGACAGTGCTAACCACTGAGCCATCGTGCCGAGTTATAATTTTGTGTTGTTTAAATATTTTAGACAAATATGTGTTTTGAGGTTGTTGTTCTTTTATATGTACAAACATAATATCTTCAAAATAGTTGACTTGAGTGACACTTAATATGTAAACAAAAACAACTGTGAATTTTGGAAGAAAGCTACATTTAAAAGAAATATGTGTTGTTTGGTAATTTTTGTCATAAATTACTGCCATAGGAAAAAAATACATACAGTGCTCAGCATAAATGAGTACACCCCATTTTGAAAATAAATATTTTTATCCATTTCTCAGTAAATATAGGTAATGTATTTTGGTGCATTTGAACAAAACAGATTAATTAAACAAATATATTTATTAAAATATAATTTTAGTCACCGAACATCTTTAGAAATAGAAAGATAATACATTTAAATTCAAATTATTAAATTATTCTTGATTTTTGCTCTTTTAAAAAAAAAAAAAATTATATTTTTCCCTAACATATCAATTTGAGCTACAAATCTTTGGACTGTTATTGTAAACTATTTTTTTAGGTAACCTCCAGATTTGGCTTCGTTACTCACTTATCTAATGTTTATGCACAAATATAATATTGTAAAGCATCCTATAGAAAATATGAATTTAAATGAGAGATTTGTGAGGGGTGTACTTATATATGCTGAGCACTGTATAATAAAGGGCACGCAGTGAAGGGCTGAAACTCTAAAACACTAAGATTGCAAAACACACACACACACACACACACACACACACACACACACACACACACGCACGCACACGCACACACACACACACGCACACATACACATACACACACACAAATACACACATAGAACAAGTTTAAGAATGTTTACCAGTAAGATGAGCCAAAAGACTCCAAGAGGTTGAAAACGGATCTTAACCCAATCAATTTCTGATCAAATTGTCCTGTTCTTTATGTTGCATTTTATTTTTTATTATTAAATTGTGATGTTCAAATTGGATCAGGAGCAAAACAACGAACAGTTTTGTTTTTTTCTTCAAAATTTACTTCTACAACAGATGCTCAAAATAACAACACTTGAACATTATACATATACTATATGAAGAGATTAAGAATAAGAGATTTGAGATTTTACTGATAGTTTATACTTTTTAATATGTACATAAATGGACCAATGAGGACATGTTTAGACAGGTTGTAAACCTGTTTGTATGTCCCATAGAGTATAACAATACTCAAATAATCACAGAGTTTTCATTTCTGGCTAAAGTTTCTCTTGAAAAGTGCATGAAGGTTTGGTTACGGTTTGATAACTGTCTTCTGCAGGGAAGTTTTTGTACTGTCAGTAGTGCTGCTATTCTCCCCGGGGCTTTTAACTCAGTCAGCCCATTTCCATTTAAAGCCACTCAATACCACCTGAACTCTATATAAGACTATGTTATGTGAGCAATGTTTAGAAAAAAGATTATTTTCAGAGTTATCTCAAAGCATGGTAAACGGATTTTAAGTGGATGGATTTGTGTTCTTATTTCAGGGCACCAGCAGACCACGGGTTTGATTAATAACCAGGGAGGTCAGAGGGTTGCGGTGTTCCCTTGCCAAACAAAACGCCTTCCAGGTGCGTGGACAACCCAAAATATCTCTATCTGAATATGTTCTAGAAAACGGACACGGGAGGTTCTGATCCTTCATGCCAAGCTTGCTCCTGAAAGTTTCTGAATTCACACTTCAACACCACAGAAATATTCTCTAATCAGGACTGTACATCGATAATAAAGGCCCTCTGACGTGAAGAACAACGGGAGCTTAATTAATATGTACAGAAGTTTCCTGGAAAAAGATTAACCCTCAGCATGGGCTATAGTACATTACACTGTCAAAGGAGATTCTAGACTGGAAACACCTCTGATTATGATTAATCTGTATTAGAGAAAGTGCTTGATGTTGAATTAATCTCACACCCAAGGGCTAAAGGTTCTTTATTGGCATTGAGGGTTCTATGAAGAATCTTTATCACCCATTGAAACTTTTAATTCCACCAAGGTTTATTTATAGTGGGATATAAATGGTTCAGATTATTAAAATGGTTCTTTTAAGAACTTTTCTTTATGGAAACTGTGTTTCTTTTATGCATCACTGCAAAAAATAAAAATAAATCATTTTGGAACAAAAAAAAGTGTATGTTGGAAAAAACAATAGATTATATTTTGTAATTCACAAGTGTTTTCTGTTTATTTACGCTTGTGAATTGCATTATGGGACCAGATCTCTGCTCTGTCGACTTTTGATGTTGAAAATTCAATTCTGCAGTTTAACAAAGTGAATTTTATTGACATTTTATTAGCTTGAAATAATATAATGTATAAGAAATAATATATAAAGAAATAAGTCTGTAAAATAACAGAAACAGAGTTAACAGATACTCAGTACTCTGTTAATAAAAAAGTACTGACAGTTTATTACAAGGTTTTTGTACTGTAATATACAACAGAAACCCAGACAATATATCACTTTAAACTATTAAAAATGTTAATAAAAGTAGCTTTTTTCAATAGACTACAAGAAATAGATTATCGCTTGTCAAAGTGTTTTTAATGTAATGTAATATTAATGTTCTAGATGATATGCAACACATCACAAAGCAAAATCATGTTACTTGATATTACTTGATAAAACAACTATACATTTTAAAAAGATATTGCCAAACAAAAAAAAACTGATTATTAGAGTATGTTTTACAAGGAAATGCCATTTAATTCATCTTCACATTTAGTTGATCATTGTTATTTATTATTTATCGGTTCTTACTTTAGTAATTTCTGTTCTTTTATTCAGTAGAAGTCAAAAACAAACCTGTGAACAAAACCAGGACCCTCTCGTCTCCCCCTCTTGCATATTTTGCAATAATTTCCATAGATACAACAAACTTTAAGTCAATAATGACATATTTATCCTTTTTGTACGTTGTGTCACAAAGTTTCATGGGAAAGTCTTTCACAGTATTGCATCATGTGTTTTTTGTTAAATGATCATATACTTCTAGTTCAAATCAAAGTTTGTAATGTTGTGATTGTCCTTGTAGTTGGTGTTCTGGCTTATATATATTAAATGCTTTAACATGGATTCTTGCAAATAAAAAAGAAAACCTCTGGGAAAATATTAATGTAAAAAATAAATTTGGAACCAGCGCTTCTAATGCACTATTGAATTATTTCACTAATACACTATTTCGCAATGCAGCTAATAACAATTGACCTTTTTTTTTTTTTTTTTTGACATTTTTGTCGTTTGAATATAATGTAATAATAATATAATGTATAAGAAATAATATATAGAGAAATAAGTCTGTAAAATAACAGGAAATGTACTGGCAGTTTATTACAAGGTTTGTTTACCATAATATATGACAGCAACCCAGACAATATATCACTTTAAACTATTAAAAATGTTAATAAATGTCTTTTTTTTTTTACCTTTTCAAGATTAAAAGTTGTTGGAAGAAAGATCATGGTCCTACAATGCAATTCAAAAGCATAAATAAATGGGAAAAAAATAAAATAAATGAATCACAAAATATGGAAAACTGCTAGTTTACAGATATTTTCTATACATGAACACATGTAAAAAAAAGTGTGTTTAGTCTCTTTAGTATATATACACAATTATCAGATAGCCTACTGGAGCATGGCACTATCGCCAAAATCAGGAAATGCTTGAACTCAAATCAGAAACTTTCAGAAACATGTAAATTGTTGTTACGTCTGAAAACAATCTGTTTCAGTAAGATTGTATAGTACGACCGGGACCTGAAAAGCTCTGTAGTTCCTGGCGCACCTTGAGATAAAAAACCTCATGTGTCCAAGTGAGCTCATCTTCAGACTTCACAGGAGATATGCTAATCCAGTCCCTGACTGAGACTATTTTGTGTGGCATGCTTATGTGGTCAGGTCTGGGTACAAGTGCAAAGCTTTTATACGAGCCAGAACACAATCACAGGAGTTAACTGCATGCTTCACAAAGTGTTCCCGAATGCTCCAACAAACACTTGAAATACATTTATGTAAATCCCTTCACACAGATTTGCAAAATATCTAAAAATGATATATTCTACATGCCAGACCAGTAGCTGGCGATGACATTTTGAGATAGATTTTATGCACTAAATTAGTGTAAATATTTTAACACCACACAAAAAAGATGCAAGAGCTATTTTCACTCAAAATTGACTCAATCACCTGTAAAATTACAATTAACTTATTCAATTTTTTTATTTTATAAATAAATAAAAAATTATAATAATATATATATATTTTTTTTTCCTCCCCCAATTATCAAACTTTGTATAAACTATTTATTATGAATTAAAAAAAACATAGTATGCATGGAGTACCTTTACATGACAAAAATTTTTTTTTTTTTACCAAAAATACAAAATAAGGGACAAAGCCAAAGGAAAATAAATGAATAAATGGTACACTGTAAAAAATGCTGGGTTCAACACAATCCCTTCATATTGTCCCAACACGAATTGATTAAGTTACCTAAATTGTTTTTGCAAATACAAGTGGATTTAACATAAAACAAAGTTGTCCCAAAAAAAAAAAAAAAACTCAAGAATTGTGTTGATTCCGCTCATTTTAAATAAGTAGTTTGAACAATGGGCGTCACGGTGGCACAGTGGGTAGCAAAATCGCCTCACAGCAAGAAGGTCGCTGGTTTGAGCCTCGGTTGGGTCAGTTGGCATTTCTGTGTGAAGTTTGCATGTTCTCCCCGTGTTCGCGTGGGTTTCCTCCGGGTGCTCCGGTTTCCCCCACAAGTCTAAAGACATGCGGTTTAGGTGAACTTGGTAAGCTAAAAATTGTCCGTAGCGTATGTGTGTGAATGAGTGTGTATGGATGTTTCCCAGTGATGGGTTGCAGCTGGAAGGGCATCCGCTGCGTAAAACATATGCTGGATAAGTTGGCGGTTCATTCCGCTGTGGCGACCCCAGATTAATAAAGGGACTAAGCCGAAAAGAAAATGAATGAATGAATGAATGAATGAATGAATGAGTTTGAACAACCAGCAAAAATACTAGTGTAGCATTCAAAACTTTAACTGTTTTTATATTTACCTATATAGTTGCCAAACACACAATAAATTTCAGTAGGAAAAGTATAATTGTTTTATTTTAAAAAATGTTTCTTATGATGATAAAGTCATGTTTCAACAATGGCAGTCTCCATAGTACATTGGGTTTGCTTTTTCAGCACTCTTCCTCTCTTAAAAAATAAAAATAAAAAATCAACAATGACTGAGAGTTTGGACAGAAGCAGGGATGGGCGGTATTAACGCCTTACTCCCGAGACACAGACTCTTGTTTCCACATTACACGGGCGCGTCAGAGAGAAAGCATTTCTCACTGGTCCCTCATGCAACACTCAAGTGGATTATTAGTAGCCTGACCCAAACAACGTGTCAGAAATGGAGAATATGTTTCGCCAAAATGAACCCACAGAATGAATATGCAGTCACACGCTCTTGGGGAAGCGCTTTTTTGGACGCGTTTGATGGTTCGGCGGTGTTTCCAAACTTCTCCTTAAAGTTAAACGGCACAGAACTCGAGCCTCTCCACCTGTCGCGCGCCGTTCCGCTCGGCTTGGCTTTGGGTTTCTTCATCATCTTCGCCATTGCTGGAAACATCCTGGTCATCCTGTCCGTTGTTTGCAACAGGCACCTGCGATCTCCGACCAACTACTTCATCGTTAACCTCGCTATCGCCGACCTGCTTCTGGGCACCACCGTGTTACCAGTATCGGCCACCTTGGAAGTATTGGGCCACTGGGTGTTCGGGAGAATCTTTTGTGATGTTTGGGCAGCTGTCGATGTGTTGTGTTGCACCGCGTCCATCATGAGTCTGTGCGTAATCTCCATTGATCGTTATATTGGAGTGAGCCATCCTTTGCAGTATCCTAACATCGTAACGGGACGCAGAGCTTTGCTGGCCATGCTGGGAGTTTGGGTCCTGTCTCTGGTCATCTCTATAGGACCGCTTTTGGGTTGGAAGGAGCCTCCGTCACCGGACAACACGGTGTGCGCAATCAACGAGGAGCCTTTTTACGCGCTCTTCTCATCCCTCGGCTCCTTCTATATCCCGCTAATAGTTATTCTAGTGATGTACTGTCGTGTTTATGTTGTGGCCAAAAGGACCACTAAGAATCTGGAAGCAGGAGTGAAAACGGAGTCCATGAATTCCGGTGAAATAACGCTGCGGATCCACAGGGGCTCGCAGGTACATGAGGACGCCGGCAAAAGTCGCGCGCATCAGGCGAGGAATTCTCTGACGGTCAAACTTCTCAAGTTTTCCAGGGAAAAGAAAGCAGCTAAGACTTTAGGGGTCGTGGTTGGCATGTTTACGCTGTGCTGGCTGCCATTCTTCCTTACTTTGCCAATTGGTAGGTTTTTTTTTTTTTCTTCATATACAGTTGCGTAATTCGTTCCCCTCTGTCCCATTCATGTTGTCACAGTGTGTGGGGTGAGTTGTCACAGAGAAAAGTTAGTTAAATACCACATGTTTGTTTGTTAGAAAAACTAAACATAAGTGCTTGAACCACAGTGGTTTTGTCTGGTTTAAGCTTGACGACTTTAAAACTAGCTGGTCATCTGTCCATTTTTTCTTACTTTATGATTGTTTAGAGTAAATTTAAAACTTATATACTTACACTTGAAGATAAAAACATAAAAAAACATTAAAGTGCTGGTGGGAGGCATGATTTGTGGAGATATGACAGTTTATTTGTTTGATGTAAGCTTTGTTTTTGGCATAAAAAATTGTAATGAAAAAAACAGAAATTCATTAATTCATTTTCCTTCGACTTAGTCCCTTTATTCATCAGGGGTCGCCACAGCGGAATGAACCGGCAACTTATCAAGCATATGTTTTACATGCCCTTCCAGCTGCAACACAGTACTGGGAAACATCCATATACACTTATTCACACACATACACTATGGAGAATTTAGTTTATTCAATTCACCTATAGCGCATGTCTTTGGACTGTGGGGGAAACCGGAGCACCCGGAGGAAACCCACGCCAACATGGGGAGAACATGCAAACTCCACATGCCAACTGACACAGCCGGGACTCGAACCAGTGACCTTGCTGTGAGACAACAGTGCTAACCACTGAGCCACCGTGTCGCCAAGAACAAAAATTATACAAAATAATTTGTAGTAAGTAGTCATAATCAAGTTTTATTTTTAAGTCATAATTAGAGAAAGACAGAAAAAAAAGAGCATAGGATAATTTAGCTGAGCTTCTTTTAAACCAAGCTGCAGATATTATGCTTTTAAAGTATTTCAGCTAAAATAATTACATAAAAATGTGTTCAAATGCAATATGATATGAAAGATTTTTTTGTAAATATTATTAAAAAGCGTTTTACTTAATTATTTTTATATTTGTTTTAACTTTTGCAGTTTTCAACTTTTGCTTTTTGCTGTGTTTTAAAGTTGGAGGAAATGTCCATTATTTTAGTGGTAAAAATGATTTGCAGATTTATTATTATTATTAGTAGTAGTAGTAGTAGTAGTAGTAGCAGTAGTAGTAGCATATTAGTTGGAATTATTATTATAATTTTTTTTGTAAAATTGTAGTTAAAATATGACATTCTTAAAATTCCATACATTCTTAATGACACCTCGCCCTTCATCCTGTTTGGCCTTAAAGACATCCTATATAATGTCTCATACTTTATACTAATTATTTTCCCAGTCAATATTTAATCCTGTGTCATTACTGTGGATCTATGAAACGTTAGCAAACAGCAATTAAGATGAAACAATCCTCAGCATAAGTAATCAAATCATTATTAATTTAATGCTAAGTAAATATTGAACAATCCCTCACCTTATCAATGTCTTAAAGAGTTTGACAAGGTAAATAGTAATATTAATAATAAAAAGTATCTATTAAATTGCGTAATACTATACAGAGGAACCAAATAAAATATAGAGCAATTACAACTTTCCAACTCCCAGCATATAACAAAAATAATAATAATAATAACAATAATAATAATAATAATAATAATAAATTTATAAAGATAAGAATAATATTGATAATAACAACAACAACAACAATAATAATAATAATAATAATATATTAATAATATATTATTATTATTATTATTATTATTCATACTAATAATAATAATATTATTAAAAATATTAATATTATTATTATTATTAATAATAATAATAATATATTAAAATATTATTATTAGTATTGTATTAATAATAATATATGTGTAATATATTCATATTCATTTCATTATTAAAATACATTAGCCAAGAAAGTAAAAAAAAATGACAAAATAATCACAACAAAATGAACAAAACTTTCAATGCATAAAACATAAATGAAAAAATCCAAACAATTATTAAAACCTACAATTTTAGTTACTAAATAGTTACTTATTAACACCATTTTTAACTCAGTCCACTTCACTAAACTGAACATCCTCTATCGTCTGCACGAAACACACACAGAAGTGATTTATCCCAGAAGGCTTCTTCTACCGGACGCATGTGGTCAGTGGGAAGAGCGCGGAGTAGGGGTTAAGATAAAATAAATCTCTTTGCACTTTATTTCCTCGTCCCTCTCATGGGGCCCTGTGCAGTGTGGGGTCCGGCAGCATCCGCTCGCAATTTGACTGTCAGAGCAGGGAGTATGAGAACCAGGCTCTGGACCCCAGCCATTCAGACTCAAAGGCAGGTTATTATTAATGAATTAGCATAGTGCTCATTCCTGTCCCAGACGGGGTTATCTGAGCGGGGCAGGCTGCCTAGGAGTTCAGCTGGCCTGCTTCTTAATTAGGCAACTGCATTTAAAAAATGATGTTTGCTGTTTGTTCAACTACTTTTTTAAACGAGTTTTTTTAAACGTTTTTTTTTAGTTTTGCAGGGACAACTTAATTGTTTTATGCTCAATCCACTTACATTTGTAAAGACTAATAAGTTAACTTAATTCCTTCAAATTGAGTGTGTGGAACCCAGCATTTTTTACAGTGTGTGGTTCTCTTTTTGTTTTAGAAGATTAAGTCTTAAGTGGAAAACAGTAGCGTGTTTGGTGAGTCTTTCAAGTAGTGAATTATTATAGAGGCAGAGGTCATATTAATGTAAATATATCATGATACTGTGTTTTAAAGTTAACAAGCTTATTTGGACAAGGTCAATATGTGTTTATGGTACATGAAAGCTCCTAAAAAAATGTCATTTTTATTTATAAATTCATCACTGTTCCAACCAGCCAATTTCCTGTGCTAGTTTGATGTGTTGTAAATCACTCCCACCTTCTTTAAACATTATGAAACATTATTTTTATATTGTATTATTTACATTTTTAATGTGAGTAGTAAAGTTTTGGAAGCATGTTTCAGCCACATAATAATAATAATAATAATAATAATAATAATAATAATAATAATAATAATAATAATAATAATAAATGTGTAATTATTATTATTAATTTAATTATATTAAAATACAGGTAACACTTTACAATAAGGTTTCATTAGTTAATTTGTTTACTATCATTAACTAATAATGAAAAATACTTGTACAGCATTTATTAATCATAATTCAACATTTACTATTGCATTATTAAAATCCAAATTCATGTTTGTTAACATTAATGCACAGTGAGTTAACATGAACTAACAGTGAACAACTGTATTTTCATTAACTAACATGAACAAATGCTGTAATAAATGCATTGTTCATTGTTTGTTCGTGTTAGTAAATGCATAACTAACATTAACTAATACAAACATTGTAAAGCGTGACCAAAATACTTTGATTATTATTATGAATATTATGATTATTAAAAAAAATTTAGGATCTAAATCTAAATTTTCTATCTATAGGATCTAAATCTAAATTTTCTATCTATAGGATCTAAATCTAAATTTTGAATAGAAGTCTGACTTACAAAATCAAATTTGTGATGCAAAAAATTGAGCCATAAACCTAAAGGTCAGGATGGTGCACTCACACTATGCTATCCGAACCGTGCCCAGTTGCGTTTCCCAGTTCGTTTGACAAGTGTGAGTGCTCCGAGTCGGGCATTCAGCCCAAAACTGAAGACGCGACATCACTTTTAAGGACCATTTCATATTGATTTATTAATCATTCTTACTTTTCAATGAACGCGAACTGTCATAGTTTATTAAAGATGCAAACCCCCCGCTGCACGTCAGCTGCACCTTTAGCAAACCTCCTAATACGTGCAGCATGAGGACTTTTATGATAATTTATGAGTGTCAAAAGTTGTGTATCTGTTCGGCAAAATATTTGACTGTGTGTTACTGCATCCCAAACGACTAAAACGATATAACTAAAGCAATCGTCACTGTACGGAGCGAGATCGCTTCTCTTCCTGTTAAACTGAACAGTCGCATCATTGATGGCGCAAGTGTTCGGAATGCAAACGGCAGCGTGAGTGCAGGCCGTCAGGGGAGAGGGGAGGGGGGACAATCGCACTTCAGCACGGTTCAAGGCAACTGTACCTAGTGTGAGCACAAGATAAAGTTTTTTAGATGTTAGTAACAGTATGTTAATTTTAAGGATATCTATTGATCTTATTCTGCAGTGTGAAAGTGCGCTCGTTTTTGAGATTGTTTTAGAAATTCCGATTCAGTTCAAATGACGAATAATAACAACATCAAGAAGCGTAAAGATCTGGTTTTAACGTCTCAAATCTATGGAAGTGAATGAGATCGGAAGTCTCAAGCCAAAAAATTCCTATGGCTGCGCCTGCTCGTACTTGAAGAATAAGGTCAATAAGCTATAGTGTTTTTCTAAATTCGTGTTTTAGAAGATATAAATCTGATATAAACATCCAAAGCTTGCAGTTCGTGGCTTCCACCTAAATGTATCAACCATTGTTTTCAAGTCACCTCATACTTCATTATCTCATCAAATCTTCTGACCAATCAAATGCTCTCTAGTATCCGACATGCCCCGCCCCCTTCAAGATGCTTCTAATTTTCTTTTCATTTAATGCACTTGAGCTCAACCGCTCTTACTGGTAGAGCTCTGATAACACCAAACGCTATTGGCTGTTTTTATAAAGGGGAGGAGCTACGTTATCTCCCGCCTTCTCTTCATATTTCAGTTGATATTACGTCATTCGTCATTAACATATAAATAAAACTGCACATTTCAAAGCACTTCCCGTCACTTTTAATGTGTACATTCATTTGGTAAATCTACACCCAAAAAACTGACTTTATTTTTCACAATTCTGACTTTTTTTCTTAGAATTGAAAAAAAAAATGGTCAAAGTTGGGAGATTAACTCAAAAGGGGCAACCTTTTCCGTAAGTTTGTGTTTCAGTAATACATGTGAATGAAATTTATGTATTTATTTAAATTACATCTAATATATAAATAAAACATATTTAAGTTTTCAGTGTTCTGAGGGATATTTAGTGTATTCTGACCTACAGTCACCTCTGATTAGCTATTTTAGAGGTTACTGTAGGTCAAACTATACACACTATGCATCCAACTTTACTTTACTTTTAAGATATATGTAGATACAAACACCTATTTTACAGGAAAGGTGTCTTGTGGACACTTACAAAGTCTCTTGGTCCTCTTGATCTGCAGTTTCAGACTGTTGAATGACTTCTCGTATAGACTGACTGGTGCGATTATGCTGATTGGTGCGATGGGGTGGTCAAAAGTATATTGACATTTTAAAATTTTAATTATTAATATTTTTTAAGATACAAATCAGAGCAAACTTTTTCCCCCCCCCCCCCCCCCCCCATATATCTGGTTTTGATTTCCTTCAGGGGGTATCAAGCATTAATAGAGGGGTCAGACCCCCCAAATCACCCTGTAATTCACACCCTGTTTATAAGGTATAATTCACCAAAAAATTTAATTTCTGTCTTCATGTAATCACGTATTCGTGGCCGCAAAATCCCACGTGAGCTGACTGCGAGCTGTTTGTTTACCACAGAAAGGACACGTACCTGCGAATGTCTACTTTAGTGAACAGAACCTGCACAGAAGACTGTTTGGGAGCCACGCGGGAAGTATGATTTGCATTTACGTTTTAGTTTTTTTGACAGTAGCCATGACTTGAGCACCCTCGACAGCGCACATTTAAATAATCATATCACATTTTATAGTTATGATTACGACAAGCATTTGATATGTTTTTTCTTTCATAGCCAACACAGTGTTGTGCATGAGAATAAATGTTTAACAGTGTCTGGCCTATAATTATGAATACAATGCAAGCGGGAACTGATAATGACAAATGTTTCATTTTACAAGTGAAAAAAAAATGATCTAATAATATTGTCAATGACAAATGGCAAGCATATGTCTCAAACATAATAATTCAACTTCAGAATTATGACTAGTTGTATTCTGATGTCATCACTTTACTGTGCATTAATGACCAGGCCAAATTTAAAGTCTATTCAAGCCCACCGTTCCAAGTCTATACAAAATTTAGCATTTTAACCAAAAGTAGACCTACACAAAGGCCTAATATTATTATTGTTTTTTTACCATATGTTTGAGAATAACAATAATAATAGCCCACTCATATTAACCTTTATTTTAAGTCTACAGGATTGTGAGAAAATAATTATCTTTATTTAAGCAAAAAAAATTGTGATTATCATTTTAGCCAGAATCGTGCAGCCCTACTATATAGATATTTAAAACATTCCAAGAAGAGGAAATGAACACATAATGTAGACATGCTAGCAGGGATTATGAGTGTTGTTATGTAAATCTTTGACATTTTTCCAAAACTGTCATACTAGACAATAGAAAAGAAAATCAGTGAGCCACTTGACTGCATCCACATTGGAAAAACAGGATGCAAGGATATGGACAGTGTATCTCAAACCTGTTTGCTTCCTCTTAGACTCCTACTATTGTAGAACAATTACGTTTCTAGTGGATTCCTTTGATAAGCGCAGCAATCCGAATAATGGGACAGTTTAAGTACACCACTTCAGTGCTGCTAACATTAATTAAGGACTATTTAAAGACTTCTTTTATAACGCTGAAGCCCTCTGATAGATCTTTCTCGCTTATATACTCTCTTGGCCTTTCTTCACAAATAGTTTTTTTTTCAGCCAAAGTCTCATGGTTCCCATGGTACTTTGCATGCAGTAGGTCAATGCACTGAAGCTGCAGCATTGAGGTGCCTCACGGTTTACACACCAGGGATCTTAGTCTAAAGCTGTTTAATGGCATGGATCCACAGCTCTACCACTGAAATTTAAAGGGATAGTTCACCCCAAAATGAAAATGATGTCATCATTTACTCACCTACTTTCAAAAGAAGAGATTTTGAAGAAAGCCAGTAACCATTGACTTCCATGGTAATTCTTTTTCCCACTCTGGTAGTCAATGGTTAGCGGTTTTAAGTTTTCTTCAAAATATCTTCTTCAGAAAATAGAAACTCATAAAGGTTTGGAAACACTTGAGGGTGAGTAAATAGTGAATTCATTCATTCATTTTCTTTTCGGCTTAGTCCCTTTATTAATCTGGGGTCGCCACAGTGGGATGAACCGCCTAAATAGTGAATACATTTTATATATTTTTTGGTTGAACTTTCCCTTTAATAAAAAAAGGGCTGGAAAGCACTTATTCTAGATGTTGCTAAATATGGGTTTTCTGATAAACAGAAGCATTTTATACACAGGTTATTCATCCACATCAACTTTAGTAGATGAAAATCTATTTTATTCATTTATTATTTAAAAAAGTATTTTATTTATGCCAAGATGTAGGTGAATTTGTTTCCCTCAGTAGAATATTAAAGGCAAAGTTCACCCAAAAAAGAAAAATTTTGTCATCGTTTATTCACCATCCACTTTTTTTTAACATGTTGGAGTTCTTTTTTTTTTTTGTTGAACACAAAACAAGATGAAGAGATTAAAGAGATTTTGAAAAGCTGAAAACCGGTAACCACTGACTTCCATAGTAATTGTTTTTCCTAGTATGGGATTCAATGGTTACTGGTTTTCGTCAAAATATTTTCCTTTGTGTTCAAGAGAATAAAGAAAGCCATAACTGTTTGGAAACAAATGAGGGTGAGTAAATAGTTCATACATTTTCTTTTCTTCTTTTTTTTTTGGTTGAACTATCCTGTTAATTAACAGGGGCTGGGCTTCATCTTGCAAAATGCATACTGGGAGCATTTTATATGCATGTTATTCATGCATAGCAGCTTTAGTAGATGAAAAAATCTTATTTAAAATATACATATTTTATTTATTCCCTCAGTTTATTCCTGTTTATTTTTCCTTAAGTAAAATAATAAAGGGATAGTTCACCACCCCCCTCCAAAAACAATGAAAATTCGGTCATCATTTACTCGCCCTTCACTTGTTTTAAACATCTGAGCTTCTTTCTTTTTTTGAACACAAAAAAAAACATTTTGAAGAATGTTGTAAACCTGTAACCACTGACTTCCGTAGTATTTGTTTGCTTACTATGACTGTCAATGGTTACAGGTTTCCACCATTTTAATTTTCAAACTCACAAAAAGTCAATGTCTACTGCTGATTGGAGAGAAAAAAAAAATCAATTAATCAGACATTCTGGAATGTGAGTTTCTTATCACACAGTGATGCATGCATTATTTAGGGATTTTTGTTACAATGGAGAGCGAGGAAGCATGTTGTTTTTCTCAACAAAATGACAATTCTGCTTATCTTGGATGCTGCAACCTATATACAAAAGGTTACATTTATAAGACCTCGACCTTTGTGACACGGTGGCTCAGTGTTTAGCACTGTCGCCTCACAGCAAGAAGGTTACTGGTTCGAGTCCCGGCTGGGTCAATTGGCATTTCTGTGTGGAGACATGCACTATAGGTGAATTGAATGAACTAAATTGGCCGTATTGTGCGAATGAGTGTGTATGGATGTTTCCCAGTACTGGGTTGCAGCTGGAAGGGCATCCGCTGTGTAAAACATATGCTGGATAAGTTGGCGGTTCATTCCGCTATGGCGACCCCTGATAAATAAAGGGACTAAGCCAAAAGAAAATGAATGAATAAATGAGACCTCGACCTTTATAAGATTTTCAGGAGCCACAGTTATTATTTGTTTCAACCTATAAAATACTCAGCATAAATGAATACACCCCTCACAGATCTCTCTTTTAAAGTAATATATTCTATAGGATGCTTTACAATATTATATATGTGCAATATATTAGTCAGTACCAAAGCCAAAACTGGAGATTTAAAAAAAAAAAACTTAAGATCAAAGTGCAAAAATTAGGACACCCAAATTATTAAATACAATTTACAGGAAAAATCAATAGAAACATTTTTTTTTTTACATTTTGTAGTTTGTAATTTTTAATTAGCAATAACACATTTCAATTTGAATTGGGGAAAAATCTTAAGTAAAAATGTAATAAACTGTAAAAAAACAAGAGAACCATAAAAATATATATGTATTTGTTGTTGTTGTTGCAATACCGAATATAAATGTATCGTTTTTCTATTTCCTAATGATGTTAGGTGTCCAAACTCATATATAACTGTTTAATAAATCTGTTTTGTTTAAATGTACCAAAATATATTGTCCATATTCACTGAGAAATAGACTAAATAAATAAAATAATTAAAAGAGGGCGTTCTCATTTATGCTGAAAAGTGTTTTTAGTTCGAACAAACAGCAAACATTATTTTTTAAGTGTAATTAGGTATTCAAGTATGTGCTTATCAGTACTTATTGTGCCATATTAATACATTTTCAAACACTTAAAGGTATAGTTCACCCAAAATGAAAATGTGCTCACCATTTGCTCATGTTCAAATAGATCCAAAACATTATTACTTTCTTTTTTCTGCTGATCACAAAATACGATAGTCTGAAGAATATTGAAAACTAGCCATTGAAATCCATACATAGTAAAGAAAAATATATAGTAAATACAGGTTTACGGCAATCTTTAATATATCTTATTTTGTGTGCAACAGATTTGAACGAATGAATGAATGAATGAATGAATGAATGAATGAATGAATGAATGAAAGTGGAGAGGGAGTATATAGAGAATTAAATTTTTTGGCGGGGTGAACTATCTATCCCTTTGAGTTTTACGTGAAAATAAGTTATTGATTTTTTTTCTATGTCGACTTTCTTCTATTTAAGGACATGCGCATCTGTTGTTTCATTTATTGTCGATACATAGTTTCAGTTTTTACTACAACTTGCTATGAGGTGAATGTCTGCGTTTCTGCCACCTGCTGGACGACGCTGTAAATAACAGATTTAAAACAGAGCATATTTGCACCAGCAGGGGGCATAACCGCAGAGAATCAGGAGTTTAGCAGACAAACACGTGCTGCAGTTTATTCAGAGCCCATTTCACTCTGCTTCCCACAAAATGTGCATGATTTCTTAGGAATGCATTTCATGATGTTGACTTCCCTGAAAATATTATTATTATTTGTTTTTTTTACATGATTTTTGAATAAAAGAAGGCTACAATGTGCATCTTTATGAAGCTAAGTTTAAAAAACTAGTTCATGGTTCTCAACCTTTTTGGCTATATGTCTTTTCTGACTATACAGGATGTCAATTTCCGCTGTACTTATAAACACGGCTTGTTTTTAAAATTAAAACGTAAAGGTAAAAAGACAGAAAATATGACTTAACTCATATAAATATTTGCATATTATTCAGTAATATTATCGAACAAAAACTGAATAAATATATATTTACATACATTTACATAAGTAAATAAATAGACTGAATGATGGGCTCAGAAATCAGCAGATGTCTGTGTGCAGATTACTTGTGTACCTAAACATAGCCTAATGATTTTACAGTAATACATTAATAAAAAATAATAATCAAACATGTTTAAAATCAACATACATCCATGCATACTCGAGAAGCAAAAATGAAGTCTTCTGTTCTAAAACTAAATATGTTTTCAAAATAATCTAATTATTTACTGACTATTTGACTTTTAGTACCGAATATTACCAGTACATTTTCATTAACTTTAAAATATAACACTATGCATGCATAATTCAAAAAACAGGTAACTGCAAACAAAATGTGAAAGAAAAACCTTCACATGTTGACAGTTAAACATTACATTTGCTTCTGAGGTAAATGTAAGAATTCTCAAGTAAAAAAATCTGTTTAAAATGCAACCGTTTTATGTTCTGTATGAAAGAAATTAATTAGGAGTAAGAGAAGAAATTTGATTTTATACTTAGAATTTTTAGCACTTCATTGTACGTATATTTAAATGTCTTTATAATAGTTTTAAAAATATTTGTAACAATGTATCAATTTAAATACTTTAAATAAGCCATCCTTAAAGGGATAGTTCACCCAAAAACGGAAATATACTCACTATTTACTCACCCTCAGGTGATTTCAAGCCTTTGTAAGTTTCTTTACTCTGTTGAACACTAAAGAAGATATTTTGAAGAAAGCTGAAAACTTCCATAGTAGGAAGTTAACGGTTACAGCTTTCTTCAAAATATCTTCTTTAATGTTCAACAGAGTAAAGAAACTTACAAAGGCTTGAAATCACCTGAGGGTGAGTAAATAGTGAGTATATTTCCGTTTTTGGGTGAACTATCCCTTTAAGTCTCTCTTGGAAGTTTACTGAGGCCACCTAGTGGTTTTTGCCTTCATGGTTGAGACCCACTGACTCAAGTCATTGCAAAAAATGTCTGATTTTTACCTTCTCTCTTCTCAGTTGCATTCAACGCCAGCCTTCGGCCTCCTGCCACCGTCTCCTCAATCATCTTCTGGCTTGGCTACTTCAACAGCTGCCTGAATCCCATCATCTACCCCTGCTACAGCCGGGAGTTCAAGCTGGCTTTCATCCGCATCCTCAAATGCAGATGTCACCGCAGGAGACGGCCAGGTTGGAGAGCGTACAACTACCGGGGCTCGCAAATCAACTCCTTCTACTCACGGCAGGACTCGAGGGACTCTGTCAACTACGGCAGTTACCTAAACGGAAGCCAGAGAACTCTGTCCTCCTCCAGCCCCATTCCTAGTTACCGTACCAAAGGCCTGTCCCACTTCCAGGAGGATGGACCCAGACATGGCCGGAGCAGGACACCTTCTGTTTTATCCGAGAGCATTTTGGATCATCATCTCGAGCCTGTGGAGGAAGATCCGAGACAGACTGTGAGCCATCAGGATCAAGCTGGTGCATCAGAAACTGGCATTAAGGAAAATTGAATGAGAAAGACGTCGAACTTGAAATCGCACAAGACATTATTTCAATCAGTCGCCTCTTTTTTCTTTTCTGTGGTCATGAATAAATTGAAAGAACTCATATGTCTTACTACACTCCTTGCGTGTGATATACAACCTGCTGGTGATGTACAGCACAATGTGAACAGCATACTCTGGTACTATTCTATAACAAACAGCTTAAAAGCAACTTCTTCTGACTTATCATCACTGAAAAGTTCATAATTAGAGTTTTTGCAAGACTTGTGAGGCTTTTTCATTGTGTATTAAATATACATGTCATTCAGGGAGATGTATTTTTTTGTATAATTATTACCTTATTAACTGCAGGATTCCCACTGTTTCATAAACACCAGATCCAATGAAATCAAGCACTTTTTAAAGCACCATTAATTTTAAGGCAAGTCTGTATAAGGCAAGGCAATATTTATTCATTCAATTTCCTTTGGCTTAGTCCATTTATTCATCAGGGGTTGCCACAACGGAATGAACCACCAACTTATCCAGCATAAGTTTTACACAGCGGATGCCCTTCCAGCTGCAACCCAGTACTGGGAAACATCCATACACACTCATTCACACACACACACACACACACTCATACACTATGGCCAATTTATTGTATTCAATTCACCTATAGTGCATATCTTTGGACTTGTGGGGGAAACACAGACACCAGGGAGAACATGCAAACTCCACACAGAAATGCCAACTGACCCAGCCGGGACTCGAACCAGCAACCTTCTTGCTGTGAGGTGACAGTGCTAACCACTGAGCCTCCGTGTCGCCCCTTAATATTTATATTATTCATTTTCAAATATTGACCGTTGTAAAGAACGTTGTAAAGAAATTTAATAAGATTTGTTAAACTCAATACTGGTAATATTCAAATGTGGTTACAGAAAGTATTAATAAAATGTGCATTATTTGTCATTGTTATTGTACAAGATTTAAATGTAAGATTTTTTACTTTAGAAATTCTCTGTTTTTTTCATTCTGTTTTTGACAATTGAGTACAATTGTTGAAATAATTGTTTTTAAGTACTTTCCAGGCCTTGAATCTATATGTCTGAAATTCAAGTACTTTTAAGTAGAGGAGAGTGGGGACAGTTGCAACCCTTTTTTTGCACTTCCTTCTGTTTCTCAGAAACTGTTTTTTGTGGAAACCCAAAATTTTAATAAAATAAACCCACATCTATTGGACACCCACCCACATTGCTATAATATGTGTACATATGATAATATATGCAGAATTTAAACTTGAACAGACAAAGTCAAATGTTGCAACTGACCCTGAGCACGGGGACGGTTGCAACAACCCACAAGGACAGGAACATTCATTATAATGTAATAATAAAAAATTTCTAAAACATCAGGTTTTATTTTGGATTTTATTTTTATTTTTTTGGTAAACAGACTAAATGTAAATTGGTTAAATTGTTAAATTGGCCATATAAATACAGACTATTAAAAGAACAAGCAACGGCCAATTATCAGGCCTAAAAAAATATTTTTTTTACTGAAAATCTAGACTGAACCTTTACTAAACTACTTTTTTGAACTTTGAAATGAATCACTTAATCAAAGAATTCATTTTTTCAAATGAAATTACATTGAAACTGCGAAAAAACTAAAATTGTACAGTGTTAATATGGCATCTTTAAATGAATTTTGTAATTGGGGACAGTTGCAACAGCATGTCCCAACTCTGTCAACCATGATTAAACTGTCTATGCTAGGGAGATACAATAGCTTTAACGCTTGATAGCTATGCCTATTTAAAGCTAAGAAAACAGTGATTTAAATTATACGAATGAATGTTTCACAAAAACAGATCAGACAGTATGAGAAATTTTCTGAACATTAAAAAATTACTTTTTTACCTACAAATGAGTTTTATACTGAAGGAATGGTCACATATGGCTGATTTCTCTCTGACTGAATGGGGGTCTAACTGAGAATATGTAGTATGAACATCCTCACTCTAGCTCATTCCTGAATGGAGGAATAAGTCTTGTTGCAACTGCCCCATGTTGCAACCGTTCCCACTTTCCCCTACTTTCAAGAAGCGTGGGAACCCTGTAATTGTAACTGTGCTGTATTTATGTCAAATAACTTACTTCCCATTTAATTAAGATTATAAAATGGTACCAACAACATTTCAGGTTAAACCAGCTAAAACCATCTAAAACATCTAAAACCAACTTGACCAGCCTGGTTTAAGCTGGACATAGCTGGTTTTAGCTGGGCTCCCAGTCTGGCTAGGCTGGTCAAGCTGGTTTTAGCTGGTCATCTCCCAGCCTGACCAGCTAAGACCAGGCTGGAAATGACTGGAAACCAGCCTGGAAATGGCCAAAACCCCTCTAAAACCAGGCTGGTCGACCATCCTAGGCTGGTTTAAGTTAGATTTTTCCGCAGGGATATTTTGACAAAAAATACTATTAACGTTCAGTCTTGAAATGATGAATATCGATTACAAGCATGAATATAATTATTTCGTGTTTTGGAGAAATGGCACGCCATAAACTGGGTAACATACCAAAACTTGTTAGTCAAACACAAGTTTTGCAAATATACTCTTTATATTAATATTAAAGTTGTGAATTTAATCTCTTACTTTTATCGTTTCGCCACTCAGCTGTTTGTTTATGATGAGAGAATTTTTAGAGGTGACTAATCTAACGTCTCTGATTGGATACTGGGTTGATTAGATGTACAGAACGTGTATGATTGGTTGTACGGCTTGTCAACGCAAAAAATGTGCAAATCTGACGCAGCGTGCGTAATGGCATTATGGCGTAATGGCGCCTTATCTTGAATTTATTGGGCTGTTTCACTACCTCACCGGCTTTAGAAAGATCATGAAAAGTAAGTTAGTGAAATTAATTGTTATTTATATATATATATATATATATATATAGTTCCTAAAGAGCTCGTATAAGCACTTTTTATTATTAATTTAACAGGGAAATATCTAAAAGCTTCAGAGCATCTGTTTCCAACAACTAGAGGGCAATATTTTACAGCATCAACAACAACAAAGTGTTCCTCCTCAGTCACGTTATAACAAATATCGAAGGATTCCTAAAATGCATTCACTTGATAACTAATATAAAACCATCTTGTTTTCAGAAAAACTGAACAAAACGAAGGGACATGATGTAAGCAAGAACAAATATGATCACATAAACAGTAATCAAAAAGACGGTCGGTGACGTCGCCAATCAGTCTTTGGGCTGACACGAAACTTGCTTGATGGAAAGATGACTGCAGAGGAATTATTTCTTTGGCAGGACCATACCTCGAAGTGCATGTCTTCAAGTTAATTCTGATGCTGTGCTCTTGTTGAATTGGTTTTGAATGCATTCACTGTTTGTTCTGCAAATGCGCCCAAGTGCACTTACATGGAAATAAAATAATAATATAGTTTAATGTAAAAATAGTATTTAAAATATTTAAAATAGTGTTTTTAAACAATACTATAGGGAAGTAATTAAATCAATTTGCTGTTGTACTTTTATAGTTGCAATACAACAACTTATATATATATATATATATATGGTTACAATACAGTAACTTACATATACATACACACACATATATATATATATACACATACATATATCTACATATATATATATAAATACATATATACATATATATATATATATATATATATATATACATATATATATATATATATATATATATA
>CAIGQV010016735.1:7757618-7769884 GCA_903798115.1 Danio jaintianensis | reverse complement strand
TATATATATATATATATATATATATATAACCCTATATTGTACTAAGTTTTCTACAGTTTTATTTTTTTATTGTAGTAAAGGTTAAAGTTTACTATGTTAATTACTATTAGTTCATGATAGTTACTAATAATACTATACTATGTAGTAGAATTCATTAACAGAGTTAATTGGCAGTTTTATTGATCACTAAGACAGAACTGACTTGGATTGAAGTTGCTTCGATTTAAAAATAAAAATAACTTAGATGTGGCTAAGCTACTTTTGCCATGTAGATTTCAGATTAGCTTGCTACATTTCCCAGGTGGTAGCTTTTAGTGTGGTTAAGCTACATATTAAGTAGAGTAACTAAAAGCTTCACTACTTTTTCCAAGTAGCTTACCCAACACTGCAACTGAGAGATTTCTATGCTTGGTTTATATAAATATATTCAATTTAGCAGAAAGTGAGATTTTCAATTGCATCTCAAGCTATGCATCTTGTTTGAAGGATGTTAAGATATTTGTATTAAAAAAACACTAAGGAAGAAATTAATTTTTTGCAGTGTATATATCCTAATGGAACAAGAAAAACATCTCAAGATTCTCAGAGAGGATTATTTATTTATCATAAACATAAGCATTTCAGAGGCTCTTACTAGTTATAGACAATGCACTGTACAATTTATTTACAGTCATTTTTTTCCGTACATTTTCATAAGCACCTATGTTCAAGAAAGGAGATTCTATCATCTTTCGTATTACAAAGAAATCCAGCTACTTTGTGAACCCCTAATTTAAAAAAGGAGATCTGTTTTCTCAATACTGCCTTAAACACTTGACATGAGGAATGTAGTACAAGACTGCAAAAATACACATTTATACAACAGTCTTTAAACAGAGCCATCCTTTGACATTCTCAAGCTGCAATACGAGATAGTGTGATTAGAAATAGCATGATCAGTTTACTGTCGAAATCACTCAAACACTAAATCCAAAGCAGAAATTAGTGCACAGAGTAAAAAAATAAATAAATTACACTTAAGATTTAGTAACTGCAACACAACATAAAAAGTCAAACAGAATATGAAAGCAAAACATTCATAAATTGAATCGAACACACTCCCCCAATCCCCACTAGCAAAAACGATTTGTTAATAGTACGTTGACATTTAAAAAAAGAACGTGGCTTTGTTTTTATACACTGTACAGTTTTGTAAATACAATATTCCTCCGAATAATCTTCAAATCTCAAGGCCTTTAATTTCCTAGTGTTTCCCTCACAGAATCCTGTGAAAAGGTCAGATACTGCTTGTTTGTTTGTATGTCTCTTTTGATGAAGATCTGGGTTTGATACAGATTCAGACTGTTGATGCAGCATCTGAAATTAAATCACGGCAGGAGCAATCAGTGTAATGATGTGAAAATGTACCAGGAATGATGAAAAAATACCTACTGTTTAAAAGGCTCCTTAAACAACAAACTTGTTCTTGGTGGTGGAACCACTTTTGGTGGCTGTGTCCGCATGTGACTGGTATCCAATGATGACCTTTGGTGGCACACCTAATCTTTCTTTGTACACATGCCTGTGAAGGAGAAAAAGACAAAACAACACTTATAGACAAAGTCATGACATAATTTGGATGTCTAATAATGACACAAAGTCAACAAGTAACAGCTTTTCTTCCATACTGCAACGTACAGAATGTCAGAGTGTAATATGTGTGGTCTTGTTTCTTTTACAAATCTTATCGGTGTGATTATTGACATGACTTTATAATAATGAGTAATTACTGTATAAGTGATTTTTATTTTTATAAAATGCAGTTGCTTGATATGACACAAAATATAGCATTATTTTTTATTTTTTGTTATTAATTCTGTACAAAAAAAAAAGAAATCCCAGAAATATCAAGATCTATTTTTTTTTTATATTGCACACATCTACTGAAAGCTTCAAGTAAACATTTTGAGGAGAAAAATAATAAAATTATAATAATAAAATTAAGTTGCACCTGAAAAAATATGCAGATAAGTCACAAAATCAGTCGCAAGTCAGTTTGAAAAAAATATATAATTGCATTTTATTTCCCCTCACTCCACAAATCCTTTCAATTGAACCTTTTTTTCTGAAATCAGATTTTTTATTTTTTTTTTAATCAGCAACAACCTAAATGTTTGGACTGGTGGCTTGATGTTAAATGCATTATATTAAATGCATTATTTAGAATATCTATAATATTTCATATGATTAGAAAAAGTTCACAACAGTATGCAAAAATAATTAACATTTAATTGTAACATTAAAAAAATAATATCAGTTTCATATATAAAAATTTAATGTTTACCCTATGTGTACGATGGCATCTTTGTTCTCATAGTCTGTCGTCCATATCGCGATTTTGTCTCCCTTTGTTCGGATGTTGACGACAGCACCACAGACATCGTCACTGTGGTCATCAAACGCTTCTCCAACAAGGCACAAAAGCTAAAATAACAAACGTAAGAAAGAAACTTTTAGGATATATAAACACTTATAAATACATGTGTTTAATATTACATTTGAATATTTGAGCTAATAAAAAGGATATTAAGCTTACTGAGAATAACATTTTTTTAACCAAACATTATTTTTGGTAATATTTCTGTGATTGCAGAAATATTGTCAATATTTGAAGTGGATCAAAATCTTTTATCAAACTTTACAAACTACCAATATTTTAACAGTAACATAGAATATTAATATTTAATAATTAAACGATTTATTTATTATTTAATAATTATTAGAGCTGGGCAGTTGTTTTGGCATAATATGTGTGTGTATTTTATATATTTATTATGTATATGTGATAGAAACAAAACTTTACAAAACAATTTTGTTACATAGATATTTAAATTTAGATATAATTTGTATCATATACATAGATATTTTATATATAAATATAATATAAATAAACATTTTCTTAAATATATGCATGTGTGTGTATTTACATATACATAATAAATATCCACAGCACACACACTTAAATTATGTCAAAATCTTTTATTTTGGATGCGATTAATCGTAATTAATTTTTGCCCAGCATTATTAATTAGGGCTGCACAATATATTGTTTCAGTATCGATATAGCAATGTGATCATTCGCAATAGTCACATCGTACAGGGTTCATACACATTTTTGCTACTAAAATTCCATGACTTTTCAAAGACTTTCAAGTAAATTTTCATGACCTAATGTTTCATGCAATGTCTACATATACGTGATAAAAGAAAAACAATGCATGTTCAAATTTATTACAGCATATCGTAAAACACGCAACAATCTATTTAGTTGCAATTTATATTTATATCTATGTAAAATTGATTTAGATAATGCTTACACCGCACTAATAATGTGAGAGTATGTGATTGGCCAAGGACAGAAAAGAAGTAAAGACAACTAACCTATATTCAAGTATATAGATATCTGTTTTCCATGACTTTTCCAAAACTTTGTGGGCTTTTTTTTGTTTGTTTTTCCAGGCCTGGAAAATGCCACGTCAAAATTCCATGACTTTTCCAGGTTTTCCATGACCGCATGAACCCTGATCGTAGGATATGCAATGTTGAGTTTGTGTTATAATTTATCATTTGCATTAGTTTTTGAGGACTGTGATTGTATAAAGATTAAGACATTTTACCATTTGTAACTTTAATAACGATTAATCTTATTTTTTATTATTCAATTACTGTACCTGAATACTGTTAGACTTGTCGAACGAAAAACACTGTTTATCTTAATTGTATCTTTTTCTATATTGAATTTATTGTTTATTAGATTTTATGGAGATGCACTCCCACTGCAGAATCATCCCAATCAATCTAACATTATAAATTCTTTCAAGATAGAGATATTAAGTCATCTGGAGAAATTGTATTCATATCTAAATATATATTGCAGAATAAAAAAAATATCGCAATGTTAAATTTTCCCAATATCGTGCAGCCCTACTAATAATTATACAATAAGATTTTGTATCCACTCCAAATGCTGACTACTGAATATTCACAATAAGCCAAATTAGCCAATGCATTATATCCTGTTTTGTTTGGTTAAAAACATAAAATGTGTAATGTTCACTCCAATTACAGCCAACAATACAAATGAAATTCGAACAGTGTTTTGTTTTTCTTTTTCTAATAATTATTGCTCAACTATTTTGGCACACTATGAATTTAGCATCTAATATAGACTAAAAAGAATATGGACTTACTGTTTCCAGCCAGAAGCGGTCCAGGTCGGCTCTGCGCTGCTGTTTGGACAGGGTGATCAGCCAGCGGCCGCCCCGCTTGTTTCTCTCATCTTCCCACATGGGCTCAATGCCATCCTGCCACAAAAAGAAGAGCACAGATTAATTTTGATGGATTCAATATAACTAGAATACTGCTATTATGCTCCATGTCTTACCTTGAAAAGGGAGTAATCACATCCTGACATTAAGTTACTTGATAACTGAATGTGATTGTATAACCTGGAAAAATAACAACAATACCTGTTAGCGGCACAGTGCTAAATACATCGGAGTGTCAGTTGATTAAAGAGGACATGTCACAGAATCGGTATAAATTTTTGAAAACTGAGATTTATACATTTTCTAAAAGCTAAATAAATAAGCTTTTATTTTTTTGATATATTGATTGTTAGGATAGGGTAATATTTATTCGAGATACAACAGTTTGAAAATCTGGAATCTGAGGTTTCAATAAAAATAAAAAATAAAACATTAAAAATACAGAGAAAAATCCCCATTAAAGTTGCTCAAATTCTATTCTCTGCAATGCATATTACTGATCAAAAAATAAGTTTTGATAGATTTAAATACATTTACAAAAATGTCTTGATGGAACAATCTTCATACAAAATTCTAATGATTTTTGCCATAAAATATAAAATCTATAAATTTGACTCGGACAGTGTAATTTTTGGCTATTCCGAAAAATATACCCTTGCAACATAACATGGTTTTGTGATCCAGGGTCTCTCACACACACATATTTATTTTATTATTATTTTTAAGTCACTGTTTTGTGCATTGGGTGTACTAGAATAGGATAACAGGCTTAACATAAAAAAAACATTATTGTTCATAAATTGTACATTATTGCAGGGTCATATTCTCAGGTATTCTCTGACTGAAATGTTTCTGTTTCTACAAAGACTCTCCTTCCAGATTTTTTTATTGGTCAGTCAGAGATGAAAAAACTCCTTTACCATAATTACCAGGATTCACTTTTAAAGGGACAGTTCATCCAAAACTGAAAATTCTAATCATAATTAATTCACCCTTTACTTGACACAATGTTGTTTGAGTTTCTTTTTTTCTGTTGAACACACAAGTTCTTTTGAAAAATCTTTGACTTCCATAGTATTTGTTTTTCCTTCTATGCATGTCAGCGGTTACCGGTTTCTAACATTCTTCAAAATATCTTTTTTTTTGGGTTCAACAGAAAAAGGAAACTCAAAGGTTTGAAACCACTTGAGGAGGAGTAAATAGTTAGTAGGGCTGCACAATATTGGAAAAAACTGACATCGAGATATTTAGTTTTTCTGCGATATATATTGCAATATGAATATAATTTCACAAGATGACTATTTTTGAAAGAATTCATAATTTTACATTGATTGAGATGATTTTTAGGGGAGTGCATCTGCATAAAATGTACAAAACTATTAAAAAAAGTAAATAAATACAAAATAAAATAATTTTCAAAAACGTAATCTAATAAACAGCAAACTTTATAATTTTTTGCGTCTAAATGATTTAAATTCACTAGAAATTGCTTGACGTCCTGCGATGTGACTATTGCAGATGCACACATTATGATATCGATGCTGAAATTATGTTGTGCAGCCCTAACAGTTAGTAAATTCTCATTTTTGGGTTAACTATCATTTTAAGGCAGATCTGAAGTCTATTTTCTATTAAATACAATAAATGCTATTTTGTGGGAGACTATGAACTTTCATATATTATACATTTAAAAACATACATCACAAACATACATACGTCTGAAATCTGGACTCTACTAGAACTATGTTAAGCTGCTTTGACACAATCTATATTGTGAAAAGCGCTATATAAATAAACATGAATTGAATTGACAAACTTAAGAAAAAAAGAAAATGTAAAAAAACATCATATGGCCTCTTTTTATAATAGGTTTTAGTATTATCACTCGTGCTATTCGCGTTGCTTCAAATCTGCCTTGTTAATACTTACGCCCAGAAGTCTTCCACTGTGTCAAATTTTGAGATGAGACGGAGATTAGCTTGCCATGTTTTGCTTTTGTCATTTTTAAAGAACCAAAGAGCCCATCTGGGAAAAGGGATAGAAAGAGGGAAAAAAACTCCTCCAGATATTTTGCCATTGTATCACATTATAAATACATAAAACATATGTGGCCTGTGTGGCTTTACCTGTTCTGCAGTGGATGTTTAATGTAATCTTCAAGACTCACAATCTCTTGCTTATTTTCCTCGGTTTTTTCTTCTGAATTTGATGGATTTGTTGAAGTTTCCTACAGGAACAGAAAAGAACAACTGATTATATTAACACGATATGGATGTAAAGCTCTGCAAACTGAATGCGAGACATTTAAGAAAAAAAATTTTTGTCTATTGTATACAACAATATTTAAAGTCCTCATAACTGTTTCCAGTTGTTGGATTATTGATAAATTGTTTTGCAATTAGTAGTTTTACAAATATGTTTAACTTACACGATTCCAACTTGAAAAATTATTGTCACACTCGCCATAAGTAGAAATAAATGCTATGATGAAATATGAATGCAAATAAGACCCAATTAGTTAATTAATTAACATGATTTTACTCATTCATTCCTTATATATGCAGTTTTTGGTTCTCAAATAAGACCATTCATTCATTTTCCTTCAGCTTAGTCTCTTTATTTATCAGGGGTCACCACAGCAGAATGAACCGCCAACTTATCCAGCATATGTTTTACACAGCGGATGCCCTTCCAGCTGCAACCCAGTACTGGGAAACACCCATACACTCTCACATGCACACACATACACTATTGCCAATTTAGTTTGATCAATTCACTTATTGCACCCGGAGGAAACCCACGACAACACGGGGATAACATACAAACTCCACACAGACATGCCAACTGACCCAGCCGGGACTCAAAGCAGCAACCTTCTTGCTGTGAGGCGACAGTGCTAACCACTGAGCCACTGTGTCACCCTTTAATAAGAACAAAAAATGGCAATCTGATTTTGTAGGGGTTTAATTTTTTATTTTTTTTTATTTTAATAGACGTGTGCCCAAGCCCCCTTGAGTAAGCAACGGCCCAAACAAAAAAAAATTTTTTTTTTTAAAAGACAAAATTTGAAAATAACATGAATATTACTCTGGCTTTCCACTTCCAAAAATGTTCTCTTTTAGATGAAAAATTTTTATAATGGCACATGCATTTATTAACAAAATTTTGTCTTAAAGGTGTCCAAGAAATAAAGAAAGGGTTAAATATTTCCCAAAAGCTTATTTGACACTAATGTAACTAACATTTAAAAGAAATCAATAATATAATATTCAAGCACTAGCAAAATTTTGTCCTAGCACTAAAAGCTAAGCCAGGTTAAACTGCCTGGAATGTATTATCCGGCTTAAAGTGAACACTATTACTTTTACTAATACTTTTACATTAACTTTGTCCAATCAATACACTCTGCATGACCAGGCTGTATACGCTACAAAAATATTGAGGTAAAGTTGGTTTTATATCCGCACATTCGTTCATTTAACGACCTGTGTTGTTTACCATGCTACTTTGAATACTGGGTCTGAAATAGTATTTAAGTATGACTTCAAAACAACATTAGCACCTTTTAATTGACTGTGAACAATGTTGTACTTTGATAGTCATTGACTGCTAATATAATTTCCCCATTTAGAATTTGCAAATAATACTTCTCTTAAATTATAGTATTAAGGAGAAAGTCCAAATGTGCGAATATAAAAACTATTTTACCTCAATTACAAAAATATATTAAAAAATCTAATTAAATTAACAGACTTATGACACCATTTTAGTTCCAGAAACTCTGAATAACTTCAAGACAGCATTTCAACAAAATCCTGATGGGGGGAAAAATAAGCGGGTATAAATACTTTTAAAAAAACAACAACTTATAAATAAATTTATTTATGAGTACTACTAGACGAATCTTTTAGTCTTAAAAGTTCTGTTAAAAAGTTATTTAGTTAAAACAGTTCTCAAAAGCTGCTTACAGATCCTTATGAGAGAAACTGTCCTGTTTTTAACCAAAGTTTTCCATGAGAATATTGAAACTTAATTTTCAGTCTTCCTATTTTTAAACACTAAAAACATAAACATTTACAAACACATCATATTAACTCATAAACTAAAGGTTATATTACGAATCTCTCCAAATGTATACAATTCCACACAATGTGTACTTCTATTAAGTTTCATTTAGTGTCCATAGAGGCTAAAAACAAACCACATACTTTTCAGTGACACATCAGCAAACTACTAGATCACAGTCTAGATCACAGAAACAGAGATGCTTTAACACCATGTTCAACTCTCAGATAAAACAAGTAGCTCACAGCCCTCCATTTCACACAAAACATCAACTATTTCGCACTTTTGGACAGTCTCCTTCAAACGCATGTGTGCGACAGTCGGGCATCAGCTCATTTGACTGTCTGATGGGATAAAAATCAGTCTCTACGTTAACATTTATTCAAATTAGCTTTTACACAAGCCCTGGTCGACATAAAACTCGTATTAAAGATTAAAACCCCGCCGTTAAAGTGTGTGTAGTAGTGTTTGTGTGAGCAGTTACACTGACTCACCGGTTCAGCAGTCGCCATCTTCTACAAATGTGAAGGGTCTTTCCGTGTGTGAAAACAACATTTGATTGGCTAAACTCAGGCGAACTCGTGTGCGAGCAGCGCGCGCCCGGACAGCGACACCCAGAGGACGCCCGTCTGTTTATGCCAAAAATGTATAATAATAATAATAATAATAATAGTAAAACTTTATTAAAAATAAATTTGGGGAAATAAATCATTTTTTGGTGCTTCACAAATATTTAAGCAACACAACACAATGATACCAAAACTCTCTTACACGCTACTCTTTTTTATTATTCTTTTTAAAACTACTTTTATTTAATTATTATTTTCCTTCAAGCACAAAAATATATTTGTAACGAATTGTAGAACATTGAATTGACCTGAAACATTGCCCAAAAAATTTGAAGAATTTTAGAAATGTATTTTTAGGAAAATTAATAATTAAAAACGTAATGTGAGCTTTATTTAGCTTTTTTTTACCAAAAACTTTTATGAATTTGTCTTATATTAAATAAAATAATTCACATGGACTATTGTTTTAAGAGTCATATTGTCAACATTACTTGACATTATTTTACTGAATTATTTTTGAACGTTTAATATTAACCACATTTATTTGTCAAATATAATTTATTTATTTTGTGGCAGATTCATATTACTTATTTTTAAAATACTAAAATAATTGAATGGGTAATTTTTATTGTTTTAAGAATCACTATTTCACTACAAATGATCCATTTTGGTTTTAATTTATTTAGGCAACTTGTATTTTTTTTTATGATAATGACAATTTATATAGTTTAAGTATCAGCATTTTACCATTATTTGACAGTATTTTTAATCAAATATTTTATTTGGACAATTTATTTGATGTTAAGGATCAAAACTTTTACAATTCATTGACAATTTTACTAAAATCTTTTTGGAACATGTTTTATTACAATCAAACAATTAAAAAGGGTTATTAGTATCATTGACAAATTAGTTGAACTGATTTTTTAATGAACATTTTATATAATAAAACAATTAGACAATAAACATGGTTTTAATATTCAAACCTTAAAAATAATTATATCAAGCCATGCACTGCAACAGTTCATTGTGTAAAACAAAAATCGCAAAATAAGTTTTCAAATTGACCTGAAATAATGCCAGAAAAAAGTGAAGCTCAATAAGTCAGGAAGAGGGAATTTAAGATCCTTAATTTGACCTTTATTTAGCTTTTTTTTCATACCAAAATCTTTTATGGGCTACACATTGGCTCAGTGGTTAGCACTGTCACCCTTACAGCAAGAAGGTCACTGGTTCGAGTCCCGGCTGGGTCAGTTGGCATTTCTGTGTGGAGTTTGCATGTTCTCCCCATGTTGACGTGGGTTTCCTCCAGGTGCTCCGGTTTCCCCCACAGTCCAAAGACATGCGCTACAGGTGAATTGAATAAGCTAAATTGGCCGTAGTGTATGTGTGTGCATGTCAAGTCAAGTCAAGTTTATTTATATAGCGCTTTTCACAATGTAGATTGTGTCAAAGCAGCTTAACATAGTTCTAGTAAAGTCCAGATTTCAGAGTTGAAGTTCAGTGTAGTTTAGTTCAGTGTGGTCTAAATTTCACTGCTGAAAGTTCAAACACGGCAGAGAAAATCCACCGAAGCACAGCTCCAGAAGTCCTGATCTGAGCAAGCCAGTGGCGACAGTGGTGAGGAAAAAAAAAAAACTTCACCAATTCACGAAGTGAAGGGAAAAAAAAAAACCTCGAGGGAAACTAGGCTCTGTTAGGCACGACCATTTTTCATCTGGCCAAACTTCCTGTTCAGAGCTGCAGTCTAGGCGCTGGAGGCTGAAGAAGCTGGACGTCCATCGTGGAGAAGCTGCAGGTGTGAGTTAGGCACCGGCAGGCGGTCAGGTTGGCCCGTAGGATCAATGTGGGGACTCGTTTATCACAGTGGTCATTCAGGAATCAGTCTCATGCACTCCATTTCTCCATGACGACCCCAGCATTAGCTCGGGATATGACCTGGTCCAGGATTATGGATACCTTGGGATCATCTCTTCACAGGTCTTGGATCGCATCAATGGCGCTGCATAGTCTCTAGGGACAGTAATTTTTGTAATTTAGTTGGAATTGGGTCTAACATACATGTAGCTGGTTTAGAAGCATGTGAGTGTGTATGGATGTTTCCCAGTACTGGGTTGCAGCTGGAAGGGCATTCGCTGTGTAAAACATATGCTGGATAAGTTGGTGGTTCATTCCACTGTGGCGACCCCTGATGAATAAAGGGACTAAGCCGAAGGAAACTGAATGAATGAATGAATGCTTATATTGTTTAAGAGTCATATTGTCACCAATATTTGTTTATGAACATTTTACTTTATTTGGAAAATATAGTTTTATTTGCCAAATTGCTGATATTTTTGACTCTTTTTAAATAATTAATTGGGCAATTTATATTGTTTTAAGAATCGTGATTTCACTACAAATGACAAATGATTTATTTATTTTTTTACATTTCATAATTTATTTTGCCAACTTGTATTTTTCATGATAATGATTTTGACAATTTCTGTATTTTTAAGAATCATAATTTCACAATTATTTGAAATTTTTACAGAAATCCTTTTTTTTTTGGAACATGTCTTATTACAATCAAACAATTAAAATATGTGTCTTTATAAGCAAAAATATATATCAAGCCATTAAAACGGTAACAGTTCACTGTAAAAAAAATTATAATAATAAAAAAAAGGGAGGCACATAAATTGTGTTTGGTAACCAAATTTATTGAGTGTGCAACTGAAACTCTACACACAAATAACTGTAATCAAAACAACCTCGAACACAACAGTAAACAGTGCAACTACTGAGACAAAGGTGACAATGATTAGTTCGTTTGCAGGACGAGGCTCAAGTTTCAACTCAAGGCTCAAAACTGCAGGACGGCTCGGATACTGTTGAAGACACACAAGAAAAGTTTGCTTTTAGATATTAATGCTACAATGGGGAACGAATTAATATTTTACTAAACAGCAGCAGATAAAACAGGCATATTATAAGGTGTTTACCTCTTCCCAGCATGCATCAGGTCAAATGCCTCATTGATCTGGGCAAAGGGCAAAGTGTGAGTAACAAACTCATCAACCATCAGCTTCTTGCTCATGTAGTCATTCACCAGCTTTGGGACGCTCTCCACACTCTTCCAGCCTGAAAGACAGAGAGAAAATTGACTGATGTTTATTAAGCATAATTCCCAAAACATCATATACATATATGCTAAAAGCCTACACCCCCTGTTATTATAATAATAAGAAGAAGAAGAAGAAGAAGAAGAAGAAGAAGAAGAAGAAGAAGAAGAAGAAGAAGAAGAAGAAGAAGAAGAAGAAGAAGAAGAAGAAGAAGAAGAAGA
>CAIGQV010016735.1:7708740-7745617 GCA_903798115.1 Danio jaintianensis | reverse complement strand
GGGGGTGGCAGCCATTGACATCAATAGTTTGAACAAAAATAAAAAAAACATTAAGGAAGTCAATGTTTTTTCCAACATTCTTTAGAATATCTTCCTTTGTGTTCAATGTAGTGATGTGCGGATGGTGGTTATATCTGCGGGTGCTGCGGATAATCCATGGGTCGGGTGGGTAATAAAAAGATACATTATGATTAATTGCGAGTGGATCGCGGGTGGATGAGATTAATTATTAATGATTTTTGCTTTGTATTTTTTTAAATACATTCTGTAAAATATGAATGTGTTTTTAATGCATTTTTCATCAGGCAAACGCGCCCTAATTCGCACGCTAATTTAAAAAATAATAATAATATGCGCGTGGTGGAGGTCCATTTGTTAAAGAAGAAAGTGAGGAGAAACAGATCCGAGAGAAACTTAAAGGGAGAATTAAAAACAAAACAAAAGTAACGAAAGAAAAGTGCCGTGTGGGATCGTTTTAGCGAAGTGGTTATTGAGGATGAATCAAGTGTTGGGTATGTAATATACAACGGCTGTGAAGTGCTGTATGTATATGAAAGCCACAAGACCGGTACCTTAAATATAAAAGATCATGTGTGTGCTAAATCAAAAGACCAGTCAAGTCAAAGTCAGACAAGCACTTTAAGTTCTTATATTCGTCAGGACAGCAAAAAACTCTGTATTACCACTGGAAGTCTAGTCTAAAGACAAACTTTTGTTTTTATAAATAAATGTTCATTTAAAACAGTTTAAGATTAGCATATTATTTTACTATCAGAGATGCGCAGATTAGCTCACTGAATCTGCTGTTAATAACGAACGATCCACGCTGACCTATCATCATGCTTAAAACAAAGAAATGGAACTATTAAAGTGATGATCGGGTGCGGATATATACACAGTCGTGGCCAAAAGTTTTGAGAATGACACAAATATTAGTTTTCACAAAGTTTGCTGCTAAACCGCTTTTAGATCTTTGTTTCAGTTGTTTCTGTGATATACTGAAATATAATTACAAGCACTTCATACGTTTCAAAGGCTTTTATTGAAAATTACATGACATTTATGCAAAGAGTCAGTATTTGCAGTGTTGGCCCTTCTTTTTCAGAACCTCTGCAATTCGACTGGGCATGCTCTCAATCAACTTCTGGGCCAAATCCTGACTGATAGCAACCCATTCTTTCATAATCACTTCTTGGAGTTTGTCAGAATTAGTGGGTTTTTGTCTGTCTACCCGCCTCTTGAGGATTGACCACAAGTTCTCAATGGGATTAAGATCTGGGGAGTTTCCAGGCCATGAACCCAAAATTTCAACGTTTTGGTCCCCGAGCCACTTAGATATCACTTTTGCCTTATGGCACGGTGCTCCATCGTGCTGGAAAAAGCATTGTTCTTCACCAAACTGTTGTTGGATTGTTGGAAGAAGTTGCTGTTGGAGGGTGTTTTGGTACCATTCTTTATTCATGGCTGTGTTTTTGGGCAAAATTATGAGTGAGCCCGCTCCCTTGGATGAGAAGCAACCCCACACATGAATGGTCTAAGGATGCTTTACTGTTGGCATGACACAGGACTGATGGTAGCGCTCACCTTTTCTTCTCCAGACAAGCGTTTTTCCAGATGCCCCAAACAATCGGAAAGGGGCTTCATCCGAGAATATGGCTTTGCCCCAGTCCTCAGCAGTCCATTCACCATACTTTTTGTAGAAGATCAATCTGTCCCTGATGTTTTTTTTTGGAGAGAAGTGGCTTCTTTGATGCCCTTCTTGACACCAGGCCATCTTCCAAAAGTCTTTGCCTCACTGTGTGTGCAGATGCGCTCACATATTCCTGAGCAAGCTCTGCACTGGTGGCACTCCGATCCCGCAGCTGAATCCTCTTTAGAAGACGACCTGGCACTTGCTGGACTTTCTTGGACGCCCTGAAGCCTTCTTAACAAGAATTGAACCTCTTTCCTTGAAGTTCTTGATGATCCTATAAATTGTTGATTTAGGTGCAATCTTAGTAGCCACAATATCCTTGCCTGTGAAGCCATTTTTATGTAACGCAATGATGGCTGCACGCGTTTCTTTGCAGGTCACCATGGTTAACAATGGAAGAACAATGATTTCAAGCATCACCCTCCTTTTAACATGTCAAGTCTGCCATTCTAACCCAATCAGCCTGACATAATGATCTCCAGCCTTGTGCTCGTCAACATTCTCACCTGAGTTAACAAGACGATTACTGAAATGATCTCAGCAGGTCCTTTAATGACAGCAATGAAACGCAGTGGAAAGTTTTTTTCAGGATTAAGTTAATTTTCATGGCAAAGAAGGACTATGCAATTCATCTGAAGACTCTTCATAACATTCTGGAGTATATGCAAATTGCTATTATAAAAACTTAAGCAGCAACTTTTCCAATATTTATGTCATTCTCAAAACTTTTGGCCACGACGTGAAGTATGAAGCCGTGGATTCGGGTGATATTTCAGCTGCTCTACACATCTTTAGTTCAATGGAAGAGAGAAACTCAGATAGGTTTGGAATAAGTATAGATTAAGGATGATTAAACATTTTTCATTTTCAGGTGAACTATCCCTATAAGCTGATTCATTCCTTCAGCATTAATGGGATAGTTTCACCCAAAAGTTCATGTTAATTTACACACCCCTGGCAAATAAAGCAAGCAAAACAAAATACATTGAGGTTTTACGAAGCAAAATGATTGGACTGTGCAAGAACTAAACATTATTTACAGCATTATAACCTTTAATCCACAACAGTTCACCACAGTCAAGCTTCATTTTTCATATTAATGCATTTTAAATGTTGAGAATCTGAAGAGAATCTTACTGATTGATCACGCACATAAACGCAATCTTACTTTTTTTATATAGACTACAGCATCAAGGATGAGCATAAGTAAATTCCATTTTTATGATTAATACAATGCACATCTTCCCAATCTGTGGTAAACACCATCAGTTCACATGCGAGTTTGTGCATACATCATTCATTATCCAGTTTATTTGCACAGAATGATTGTTTTGTTTCATTAAACCTCAGTGTATCTTCACAAGAATTGTTGTTATGAATTCATAAATGACCACAGTTTTAGCTAAAAATCTTCTTTTACGTTCATTAGCAATTTTCATTTTTGGGTGAACTATTTTTTCAAAAATGACAGCAAAGACATTTTCATTATGACTAATTTCTGATGATCTGTTAAATTACCTCTGAATCCACGTCCACCGCCTCCACCTCTGCCACCTCTGAATCCTCCACCGCCACCTCCACGTCCACCAAATCCTCCTCCGCGTCCACCAAATCCTCCACGACCTCCACCGTTGGCACCACGACCTCCACGGAAGCCACCTGCAAATACAGTATTCGATTTAGGACTCCCTCAAAGGCAGAGCACAATGCGAACATAATACAATTACGTGCTCAAGTGTCCATATAATGTTATTTATTTGTTTTGGATGAATTTAAGTTCCTCTAAATCTTCCTTATACACAGTGATATGAACAATAGTGGGGGACTTCGGATTTATACATAGATATAACCCATCAATACTAGTAAAAATCTGCTGGCAATTTTAACATGCTTTTTCCGTCTTAACGCATGTTGCTTACCACAAATCTGATATAATTTGTTTATATTTAAAACTATACATACAATTTTAGATGAAAACTATATAGTTGTGTATATTTTCTGATTTTTGCACTTATTCAACTGTTAAAAATAAGTGTGGAATGTTGAACACTTCACGCACTCAACGGCTGCATCTTTGTCATGCAGCGGAAGGAGCGGAGCTATTTGGATCTGATGTTTGATTACTTTATTTTGGGCAGTAAAAGCAAAATTCTCCTACGAGGGTGATTATGCCACATTCTGATGGTGAATGCTGTTATACTAATAGCAGATACTACTTAGTAGTTTGAACATTTATTACACTAATTTGGAAACCGCCAAAATGTCATCTGGGAAACAGTTTGAATTTACAGTTAATAAAAAATGTTAGTGTCCTAATTGGGAAGACACTACATTCATATACTATGACTGAGTGTGTAAGTGCACTTATGCACAGTGTATAGTGTGCCATTTAGGATGCAGTGTCACTGATGCCTTGCAGATCTTTCACATTCATAAACAGCTAATTAACATACTACATGAAAAATAATATCTGAAAGAAACAATACTTAAATTTTATCTACACTAATCCAGATACATCTGAAAACACATTTTTTTGTCTACCATCCATAATGAGAAAGCTTTTTTGTCTTGGGAAAATTATCATTTTTGTTGATAGTCTGAATGAATTTGAAATGGTTTTGCACTGTAGTGTCTGCTGTGAAATAAAGTAGTATTTGAGAATAATGATGCATTTTTAGTCGTGGTGCATATTGCATTGTCTTACCTCCTCTCCCACCTCTGCCTCCTCCTCTCCCTCCACGAGGAGGTCCTTTCTCACCAGGAGGCCTGGGCAAGAACCTCTGCAGGGGCAGCAGCTTCATGGGGTCAATGTAGAACTGATGCAAGAGGAGAGAAAGAGAGAAAAGCTCATTAAAAAAAACAGTCTGCATAATGAAGTTAAACACAATGATAAGAGGCAGAACAGCCAAAGTAAGCCACTAAAATAGCTTGAAGGCTCATAAGAATTCCTTTGATATTCTGGAGCAATATCTTATTCTAAATTATGGATATTTCTAAAGGAACACCCACTGATCGTTGTCTAATATTGGAAATAACACTGATAAGCAGTGGGGTGTTTAAAAATATATATATTACCAAGTAGACCATAAAACATGGCTATGCTGAGACATGCAAATGTTTAGAGTTGTGAAAACTCTAAAAACTTTAACGATGTATCATTAGATTAAATGCTGATATGAACAATTATGCTTTTAAAAATGTTGTAGCTTTAATAACACTAATAAACTTGTAATAAATTAGCTTATGATGATAGATTTTTTTCTACTGATGTTACTTGTTACAGTGCTATTTGCATTTCTGTTCCAAAATTTTAATAAAGATAAAAAAAAACTAGTGTAGCTATTGACAGTAATAATTATGCATTACGATATATATATTTCTTTTAATTCACAAAATCAAATAAGGCAAAAAAAAAAAAAAACTTCCCACATTTTACAAAAAAAAAGGGTTCAAACATTAAAAAACAGACAACAAAGAAAATTCAAAAGACTGAACTTACCTTCTGTAACTTTTTGAATGAGGATGCCTTCATATTATCAGAAAGTTTGACTGAAAAATACTGAGGAACTGGTTAAGGACTTATTTACATAAGAAAAAATGCATGCAGAAGATTGTCTGCAAGTCGTTTTAAGCATAGTTCTGATCATTTTGAACATTAAGAGGTCTTGGAAATGCATGTATCTATAAACCAGTGTTTCCACTCTTTCATGGACACCAGATTCAAGCACATTTAAAGCACCATTAATTTTTAAATCAAGATTTTTTTTTTTTTTCAAATCACCATTAATTTTTTTTCTAACTCACAATTAATGTTTAAATCAAATTTGTTATTCATACCCAAGCATACAAAGCACCATTTAAAGTCCTTACTGTACCTAACATTTCACTAACACTTAATATTTACATAAAAAGTAATACAAGTAATAAATCAAATTTGTTGAATTCAATACTGGTAACATTCAGATGTGGTTTCTGAAATATTGATAAAATGTGCATTAACTGTTATTGTACAAGATTTAAATATAAGACAAAAGAATTAAGAATTTTTATTCTGTTTTTGACAAGTTTGATTTTAAATTTAATTTAAGCACTTTCAAGCACCTATGTTTGTTTTTAAATACTTTCCAGGCATTGAAACCATGTCTGAAACTCAAGTACTTTCAAGAAGCATGAAAACCCTGATAAGCAGAGCAATTCCAAGTGGATTCTTGCAGCACCTATATATGCTACGAAAGCCTTCACAGAAACGACTATAAAAAAACATTTCACTCCACATCACTATGCAGTCATCTGACAGCACTGTCAACATCATATAATTTAAGGATACAAAATCACGGAGCTGCCCAAAGATCTCGTCCACCTTTCCAATCTGTTCTTTGTTTTCCAGGTATACAGGAGCATTGAAGTATGGGACTTTGTTCTCCTCAGTCACACATTTACAGACAATTTCATCCTCACAAGGGTGCATGAACTCCCCCAGTGCTGAAAAACACAATGAGCAGAAATATAAATCATCACATCACATGAAGCCATGACAGAAAGAAATAGAAAGAAACCTTACCGACAACATATTCAGGTGGGCCGTAGTCTTGGTTTCTGTTAAATCCACCTCTGCCTCCTCGACCACCACCAAATCCACCTCCACGACCACCTCCGAATCCACCTCCACGACCACCACCAAAACCGCCTCCACGACCACCACCACCTCTGTTAAAACCCCCTCCTCGACCGCCACCACCACGGAAAGACATGATGGAGATCCTGTAAAACACAAACAATCAAATCTCAGGATATAAAGGGCAATAAGAATGTTAAGCTGAGACACTGCAGGTTAAAAAAATAAACAAAACATAAATTAGCATATTTTACAACTGACTGATTAAAGTATAATACACAACGTTTAAATACACAAATAAGGCATCATTTAATTAAATGCACATTAATTTGCATAGATTTCTAGCAGAAATTAATGAACGCGAATGACATAAGGGTCAATTTTTTAAAGGTTTTTACTATGGGGACTTTGAACATAATCAGGCATTCAGGTTTATGAACATAGCGAATATTCAGAATATAGATATTCATAAAACTGTTAAGTTTGGTGTAAGTTCTGCTGAAGTGGAGATCATCTAATTTCAAGAAAACATCCACATACACAATTTTATTAAGTGCTGTATTTGTATTTTTCCTCACTAGAACGTTAAACACCTATTAAAAGGCAACAAATAAATGTTGTTTAGCCTGCAGTGTCTCGCCTTGAAGGAATAGCTCACCCCCTCAAAAAATAAATAAATACTATTTACTCGCCCTCAAGTGGTTACAAACCTTTATTAGCTTACAGCATGCTTATTATATAATAGATAACCTTTATTACCTCCATAGCATGCGTTTATCCTACTATGGTAGTCAACGGTTACAGGTTTCCAACATCTTTCAAAATATCTTCTTTTGTGTTCAACAAAGGAAAGAAAGTCCAACATGCTTGAAAGAGGCAAAGGGCGAGTAAATGACAGAATGTTCAGTTTTTGGGTTGAAATATCCCTTTAAAATAATCTCAGACTAAAAGCAAACTAATGTTAAAAGCAGATAAAATGTTTTATAAAAACATTGCCTAATGAAAATGACCAGTTCTCCAGTTTTGATGCAAACGGGTACCGTGACTGCTGATAATATATTAATACATATATTATTCGAATATCTATTTATTGTTTTTTTTTTTTAGAACTATCGCAATATCATAATCACAGACTCTAGTAAACTTAATAAAACTCATGGTACTAACTTACAGCGCTATCGAACATGCTGAACCAGACATGGAGGTTAGCTTTTTAGCATGTCTAATATTTCCGAGTGCAAAACAATGGACGCGTAATACCAAAAGGTATGCTACGTAAACATATTTTACTATTAAACTTGAAGAGAAAGTACAAATAATTATTTACCTTTAAAGTTGTGTGGTTGAAATATGAACGATCAACACGCTGTTGACTCTTAACCACATGTGCCTGCCTGCACAGCCTGCCGTAAATGAACACCGGTTCACATCACAGACTGTCGTAAACACTGAAGTCATAACCATATTTGGGCGCTAGAAGCGTACGTGTCACGTAACAGATCCAACACATCTAGTGATGCACTTAAAAGCGCTACATTTTCGATACACTATGACAACCTTTTTAGGGACACGTAATCTCTTTTTAACTTGATATTTATCTTTGTATGTTGATTCATGTAAATCTATCATGCAAACCCACATTTTCTGTTTTTTTCTTTCTGTATATGTTATTATTACTCTTGTAAGAGATATAACGATTTTCTTCTTCCTGTTCTTGTATAAATTTTGAAAAATATATAATATAATAAAAGAAATTAAGAAAATAAAAAAAAAGAGGCAGTTGCTAATATATTACCATGCATAAATAACATCAAATGTTTCCCTTATATTTTGAACAATTTGGGCCATTTAGATTTTCTCGTTTTACTATATGTTCCCTGTTTTCTTAAATTAATGTTTTAACACATATTACTGTTGGTATTAATTTCATTAAATTATATTATTTATAATATATGCAAGTTTTTTTTTATGAGCTATTTTCCATATTTATATTTTCTTTGGCTAAATATGCTAATATTTAAAGGCATATCCATGTGTTCGTTATGTCCATTTCCTCTTTAATATGTAATTTTAAGCGTTTTCCTAGGTTATTTACCTTTATTATTATTATTATTGCATATCTTTTCTTTATCTGGCTTATTGTTGACAATTTCAAACATATTACTCTAAACTTATCTAATTATATATGGCTTGTCTGTAAATGTATAGCCTGTATGGATTTTATTAATTCATTCATTCATTCATTTTCTTTTGGCTTAGTCCCTTTATTAATCTGGGGTCGCCACAGCGGAATGAACCGCCAACTTATCCAGCATATGTTTTACACAGCGGATGCCCTTCCAGCTGCAACCCATCACTGGTAAACACCCATTCACTCCCATTCACACACATACACTACGGACAATTTAATTTATTCAATTCACCTGTACCACATGTCTTCAGACTGTGGGGGAAACCGGAGCACCCGGAGGAAACCCATGCGAACACGGGGAGAAAACTCCACACAGAAATGCCAACTGACCCAGCCAGGGCTCAAACCGCAGTGACCTTCTTGCTGTGAGGTAACTGTGCTAACCACTGAGCCACCGTGTCACCATGCATCTTATTTTATCTTTAAATGTTTTGATAGGGTTTTGTTACTGGTTATTATTTAGTATGTGCAATGATATGTTTACAGGGCCTAAATGCAAAGAAAAGTGTCTTCCAGAGATTTTGATAAAACCCTTCTTGTTAAGGAATGTCAAGTGATTTTGTTGTATAATAAAACATGCTGGTTCTTTTTAATAAAGCAAAAAAAACAAAAAAAACTGTTATGAATAATGAAAGCAGCCATTAAATGCTAAAAAAAAAAAAGGTTGATTTTGATTTAAAAAAAATGAAGGTATGCAGTGGTGAAACAGCAGAGGTCAGTCTTCCCACACGAAGAGCAGATTGGGTGGGTTCAGTCTCTCTGATGGGCCCTGATGAGTCTGAGGAACCGGAACATTTGGATTCTGATCAGGGAATCGCTGCTTCTCCTGGGTCCACGCAGGAGAAGGCGATATCTGTAAACAGAAGTCAGTTTCCACCGAATATCTCCCTCTTTTTTTTTTTTTTTTAGTTTTCTTGAATGCCGCAGGCAACTGTCAGCATCCAGCATAGGAGCTTGAGTAGTGTAGAGGAGAGAGAGAGAGAGAGAGAAACCCTACATCAAGAGCAGTGCCGTGCTTTATGTGGAGCTTATTATAACCTTGTGTTGTATATCTTGTACCGCAAATACGTTTACACTTTCCCTTAAACCTTTTAGAGAATAAATCCATCCTTTATGCCCGCACGTCCTCAGACTCAACAGTGACTGGAATTCTGACTTTATCTCTTCTTGGCTGACTGAGAGACACTACAGCATCTGAATGTCAATATTTGATGTTAGTCTAGCACACACATGCTCGAAGCTGTGCTGCTTTTCATACAGAAGGGGAGATGTAACCAGAAAAAAAATGTTTTGTATGTGCAAAAATGCGTCTGAATGAGTGACACAGATTCAGGGCTGAAAACACTATATTTTGTTCCTAATGCATTTTGTATTAAATCAGTGCTCTTGATGAAACCTTCATACTGTGTATGAATAATGAATAATATTTCATTTCAGAAAAGACAAAAATGTTGTATGCCAAGGAAAACATCATTCAAAGCCAAGGTCTCTTTAAAATACTTGGCTACATTAAATTCTTCTTGTAAAAGCCTACAAATTCTTTGAAAACATGCTGTAGATTATGTTGCTCATGTATGTGCTTATGCTGAATGCTGCAATAAAAATTACATCACAAATGATTCTTTATTGTCTGAATGCTATTTACATTAAGCCAAACATGGTTTAATGAACATACCTCAAGTTCTTTGGGGAACCAAAAAAAGTAGCATCCCTGCAAAAACGTCCATTTGGAACCTTTATTTTGAAAAGAACATCTTTCTAATGTAAAATAATCTTTGCATCAACATTTACAACAATAAAATTACATCAATAAAATGAAATGAATTTTGCAATATAGATACTCAGTGAGTCGGGGTATTGGCAAAACAGATGAACAACATGTCTTCTGTTGTTGCTAACAAAAGCTCCAGCTAGCCTATGTTTTTATTAAACATAGTTAAATAATGATTAGTGTTCATTAGATGTTCTGTGAAGAAGAAAATTCGCAAAGATGCTTTCAGATACGTTAACATTACACCACGACAGAACGATCCTCAAACTTCAAATCAACTGAATCAAATGCTTCGCTGGATCAAATGATTCACTGTTTTAAATCCCTACAAGCCTTGGTGGCGACACCTGCTGGTCAAAATACTGCAAATTTAACAAACGTTGTCCAAATATGCATAAAATAGCATTTCCAAACACTTTGAACATTTTCTAAATTTCACCCATTGCTCTATGGATGGCTCAGCTATAACAGGTATGAGACTTTTTAATTTTATTTTTTTAAATTATAAAAATGTTTACAAGCTCTACTAGAGAGTGATATCATTGAAATGTTGAGAAAATTACTTAACAAACCCTTGTTTACTGAAATAAGGCTTGGCAATTTCACTACAAATCACTTAAGTGGCTGGAACCAGTATTTGCTAATAATATTACGTTTCTTTACTTTGTAAGACCACATTGCATCATTGTGTAGGCCTAACATTTTTGTTTGCCTATGTTTTAGACTCCCAAAGGGATGATATTGCATGTTATGGATCACCCAGGATGGAATAGCTAAAAATCTTTAATGTTCTGCTAAAAAAAAGAGACTCCTACATCTTGGATGGTGAATTAACAGCAAATTTTCATTTTTGAGTGAACTGATGTGTGGCCACTCCAGTAATTCCACCTTTTAGGAGATGAACCGTGTGATTTAATTGCACAAATGTGGAGCGGTTTGTATTCTACCGTATCGATTTCGTGGTTGGGTAATCCGTGATTGTCACAATAGTCAGTCAGATTAGGGGGTAAAGAAGGTAATGTGGGCTTTTAGACTGTAATGGGGGGAAAGTCTGCTAATTGCCCCTGACTGCTGAAAGTAAATTAATTATTGATCCCTTACGCCACCCTTTTTCTGTACTTACATAGCTTTACAAATTCTTTTATCTCCCCTAAGTATAAGTACATTTCCGTTCCAGCATAATTACACACGGAGGGAAACCCATGGACCACTAAGCACCTCATTAGAATCAAAAAAGTAGTTTATTCTGGATTTGTGTTTGTATCAAAATGCATGTTTTTTTTGTATATTTTCTTAATGGGTCTCATTTGGTAACTGAATTGTATTTTATTTTCTGTGCTGACGACAACATTAATTGGATTGTGCTTAAATGTATTCTTAATTTGGTGGAAAATTTATAACTAACAACATTTACAAAAGCCTAATATATTCCCCATGTGCTCGTTTTATTTATAAAAATGGCTAATATACATTTTTTTCATTTTTATGATACTATATAATATACAATATAATTTTTCATTTTTATGATTTTCAGAAGACACCAACTAAAATATCATTCAGTATAATAAAAGTTGATTTAATGTACCAAAAACAAACAAACAAAATATTGTCAAACATGCTGTTTAGAATATAGAATCATTTGAAGACGTTAAAATATTAAATTTATACTTTACACTTTGCCACTATCCTTCAAACCATTAAGTTTTACCATTTTAAATCACCAAGTAGTTTTTAATAATTGAAAATGTAATAAAATTTATGTTGATCACTTATATTCATTTACAGTATATGTTTTACATTCAGGTCAGAATAGGTATGATCATTTTACATAAATACATCTTTTACACTGAGTGACAATGTAATTGTTTGTCAAAAAATACTGTTATTTTATTTTCACAAAAGCATGTATTTTGCTTTTTTTTAAATATACAATTGTTAAAATGAGAATAGTTTTCTGTATATAGTATATTTAGGGTTTACCTATGTTTTTTCTGGTTGATTGATTGATTGATTGATTGATTGATTGCTTGATTGATTGATTGATTGATTGATTGATTGATTGATTGATTGATTGATTGATTGATTGATTGATTTTTTTTCATTTGGGATCATGAACGAAGTTTTGACTATATATGTTTTTATGTATGATATTTTGATTGAATATAGAACACATCAAACTGATAAAAATGTATTTATTTATTTATTTATTTATTTATTGCTTTGTGTGAGTGCAAAAATCCTGAAAAAACGTATCATGTTTTTTCACTAAAATATTAAGCAACAAAATTGTTTAAACATTGACAATAACATGCACTTTTTCCTGATCTCCAAATCACCACATTAAAATGATTTTTGAAGGTCAAATAATATTGAGTACTTCAATATACTAGTTTTTCCTGTTATAAGAATAAATAATTTTTAAACTCTAATATAATAACAGTTGGTTTTGTCCATATTTGCTGCCACATTTGAATTAAAAGAACCCAAATATATTTATCCAAATATAAGTGTATTGTCACTTCACAGTTTTATTCTTTTTAAAAATTTTGCATCAAATGGACATACTGTGGCGACACGGTGGCTCAGTGGTTAGCACTGTCGCCTCACTTCAAGAAGGTCGCTGGTTAGAGTCTATGTGGAGTTTGCATGTTCTTCCCATGTTGGCGTGGGTTTCCTCCTGGTGCTCTGGTTTCCCCCACAGTCCAAGGACATGCGGTATAGGTGAATTGAAGAAACTAAATTGCCCATAGTGTATGTGTGTGAATGAGTGTGTATGGATGTTTCCCAGTACTGGGTTGCAGCTGGAAGGGCATCCGCTGTGTAAAACATGCTGGATAAGTTGGCGGTTCATTCTGCTGTGGTGATTGACCCCTGATGAATAAAGGGACTAAGCCAAAGGAAAATGAATGAATGAAAGGACATACTGTACACCTTTAGCAAAACCAGCCCAATGGTATCTGAACACAGACTTGAATTTGCAAGTTGAGACTGCATATCTCAGACATGCAATGTCAGACACAATGCACTCAATGGATCTAGTGACATCACTGTGAGGGGTAGGGTTAGGGGTGGGGTTAGGTGTGCACATTAAAAGCATTGCATGCAGCTCAGCTCAATAGTATCTGGATGCAGACTTGGCAATCACACCCCTCTCGCTCAGCTTGCAACTCCACCAAGTCTGCATCCAGACCCCTCTTAAACCAGCAGAACTTTAGCATGAGTTGCTTTTTAACTCCACACACTACACACAATAATAAATAAAACTTGTCATTGACACTATCGTTCTCTTCCCTAAAGCAGCGGTGCACAACTCACCTACTTCCATCATTACCTGTTGATATACGTGGACAGACAGAAAAAGAAGAGAGTAAGAAGTGAGCGAAATTACTAAAGCAGGTGAGAACTCGCATCCAATCTGTGTTCAGGATGACACTGAATGCAAAGCGCAGATCCAAGCCAACCCAAGCCTGCATCATTATTCTGCCCATTGATTTTCCACTGGGCCTCCGAAGGGCCTTGTGCTCTTTGAAACGGAGTATAAACAAAGTACCAGCGTGATACAACAGCATTTTGATTCTGCTTCAGGAGGCAGCAGGCCCTGTGGATTAGAGGTTTTGCTCAAAGAAGCACAAGTGCTATGCATGCATTTGTGTACAGTTGAAGTCAGAATTATTAGCCCTCCTGAATATTTCTGTTTAACGGAAAAAAGATTTTTTCAACACATTTCTAAACATAATAGTTTTAATAACTAATTTCTAAGAACTGATTTCTTTTATCTTTGCCATGATGACAGTACATAATATTTCCAACATAGGCTCATTCTGAAAACGTAGCCCTATATACATTTCTGGAGATCGCGAATTATGTAGCCAGAGGAATGTATGACTGCATTTCGTCTTTAAAACGAATGCTATGGGGTGGTATGACGGAGTTTTGTTTTTCACTTACTAGCTGACCGCTTACCTCCATATGGACGGCTTTTCCGCTGTTACCAGTTTGTACAGTGGCTCGCCACGTACGCTGGTGGACTTGAGACGCAGAGCTGAGTTGACCACGACGATGGAGTTCAAGTCTGGCGAAGAACGGTTCCAGAAAGCAGGTAAGACAAAAACAAAAGCCAGAAAATAAAATAAGCAAGTAAATAACGGTGAGAATATGGTAAAATCTGAAAACGTGGTAAAAATTAGGCTGCCGCAAGGGCTTTTATTTTTCTGAATTGCTTTTAAAAACACTGTCGGTTGGGTTTTAGGGAAGGCATGGGCAGGTCAATCGGTGCTTCTGAAAACACTATCGGTTGCGTTTAGGGAAGGAGGAGGGTAAATCAGTCGATCGGTCAGTCAGTCAGTTGACAGCGGTCTCTGGTTGATTTATGCGAGAACAGCAGGCGCACTCGCGAGAGAAATGTGAGATCTCAAAAAGCGTACACAGCGGCCTCTGGTGGATTCGCGAAAACAAAAACTGCAAAAAACGTAGCTCCTGGGACATATTTGGCGCTCTCCAGAAATGTATATAGGGGTACGTATTCAGAATGAGCCTGGGTTGAATATTTTACTAGATATTTTTTAAGATACTAGTATTTAGCTTAAAGTGCAATTTAAAGGCTTAACTAGGTTAATTAGGTGAGTTAGGGTAATTAGGCAAGACATTGTATGATGATAGTTTGTTCTGTAGACAATTGAAAAAAATATATTGCTTAAGGGAGCTAATAATATTGACCTTAAAATGGTTTTAAAAAACTTAAAAACTGTTTTTTCTAGCTGAAATAAAACAAATAATCAGAAGAAAAAATATTTTAGAAAATACTGCAAAATATTCCTTGCTCTGTTAAACATCATTTGGGAAATATTTGAAAATGCAAAAAAATTCACAGGAGGGCTAATAATTTTGACTTCAACTGTATGTGTATTTGTCCGTATCAAAAGGCATGGTGCTTTTCTCAGGAAAACGTGAATGACGCTCTGATCAGCTGGAGTGTATCCTGAGTGGGTGAGGAGAAGCGAGCGTTCAGGGACATCTGAAGACGGGTCATCTGATGCTTACAGCCAGCCTGTGATGCATTCGGAGTTGGCATTTCACCTCTTGAGATGAGAGATGATAAGAGCTGGCATTATATTCGCTTTCTTTTAATGCTTTGACAGGTCGAGTCTGATTTAACCAAACTGGCTGAAGTGTTAAGACCAAGAGTGGGAGAAACGGCGCTGATAAAGGTCATATCTGTTAAGATCCAAGAGTTATTTCTTGGGTTTTTGTGTGTGTGTTGACGGCTGAGTGAATGGAAGTTTAGAGTTTTAAAAAAGAAAGACAAATAATATTTTTGACTGTTATATATTCACCAAATTCTGATATTCACCAAATTGAATGTCAGTAGAGCCAGTATTCGTGTGTCAGGCTGTGTGTCCACCAATGCATTTCTACCTGGTTGTTAACAATACTGTATATAGTACAGTAGATATGCAGTTATAAAGGTTTTTTCTTTTAAAGGAGACCTATTATGCCCGTTTTTACAAGATGTACAAGAAGTCTCTGATGTCCCTAGAGTGTGTATGTGAAGTTTCAGCTCAAAATACCACACAAATAATGTTTTATAATGTTTTGAAACTGCCCCTTGTAGGCTTTGATCAAAATTGGGCCGTTTTGGTGGCTGTCGCTATAAATTCAAATGAGGTTGTGCTTCCAGCCCTCTTTTCAAAAGAGGGTCGGAGATATAAACGCCTATGTGTCAGCATAGTGGCAGATTCAAAACTCTAATGGCAGATGGCTGCTTCTCACTCAGGGCTGTTTATGCTAATGAGGGAGAAACCATCACTAATGGGCGGGGCTTTCCGTCTCTGATGACATGTACAAAGGGAGAATGTCAATCAAAGTGTTTCTGTTTTTATGAAGTGTGATTATAACAAATAGAATTAAATAATTTTTATTATTAGAGACTGGCTAGATTCACACATTGTTACCACACAACTGTGTTTAAACCATTTATAAAAGTGATTTTTCCATAATAAGACCCTTTTAATGGATAGTTCACCCAACACCTATCATCACTCCATTTACTTGTTTGAGTTTCTTTTATCTATTGAACACAAAAGAAGTTATTTTGAAAATGTTAGACACCTCAAACCATTGACTTCTATAGTAATTGGTTTTCCTATGGAAGTCAATGCTTGTAGGTTTTCAACTTTCTTCAAAATATCTCCTTTTGTGTTCAACACAAGAAAGAAAGTTTGGAACCACTTGAGTGTGAGTACAGTAAATAGTGAGTAAATTTTCATTTTTGGGTGAACTATCCCTTGGAGTAAACGAGGCACAAGCTTTAAAGACTCCACCCATTTCTGGAAAAAAAGGGTGGGGAATGGCAGCTCATTTGCATTTGAAACATAAAATGAGCATCTGAGGCTGGTATGCGTCTGAGAGCCCCATTTTAAGTGTTTTGGAGGGCATTTGCACTTGTAAGCTATACAGTCAGCTGTCCGATTAAAAATGTGTGGACTGTAAACAGATTTCATGTAAATGCAGGTTTCTAACATTCTAACAGAACAAAAACACTGTAAAGCACAACAATTGAAGGGTGAGTAAGTGATGGCATCATTTACATTTTTGGGTGAACTATCCATTTAAGGCTGTTTGTTCTTGCCATTTGTATATGTTATATGTACAGTACACGCAAATGCCACCCTGTATTTGTCCCTAAAATTCAATATTGAGGGAAATGCCCTGTGCTAGGGCATTTTGTCTCATATTTATCATATACTAAACTATCACATGAGCAATAAAGGCTGTTTTTGGCGCAAATGTGATATTAGTTTTATGTAAGAGTTCAGTAAATAAGAATTGAAAAGTCTGTTATTTTTATATTTTATATGTTATACACAATAGTCTTTTTTGCTCATTTTTGCAAATAAAAGCATTACCTTTAAAGCCACAGTAGTCACAGTGGCATTTCGTTTCTGAAGTAATCCATGTTTGGAACAAATAGGGTGATCCAATGATAGATTTACAAAGAGAGCCTTTACCTTCTTTCCTGAATGAATCAGCGAATAAATAAATTGTATGCATGAAAGACTCATTGCATTACTCGTTAGATATATACCGCCACCTGCTGGCAATTTTCATTTATTTTCTAAAATTGTATATCATTTTAACCACTGAAAATTAAATGGATAGTTCAACCAAAAAGGACTCTGCCATCATACTCACCTTCACGTTGTTGCAAATCTTTATGACTTTATTTCTTTTGCAGAACATAAAAGCATATTTGAAAGATTGCTGGTTACCAAACTGTTTTGGAGTTGCAATAAACATTTTGTAAAATACCAATTTAAAGCTACTTCTGAAATAATAATAAAAAAATCAGTTGAATCATCTCTTTCTGAAGCTACTTTTTTTGTAATACCTACTTAATTGAACCAAACTTAGCCAAATGTAATTTCCGATTGTTTAGAATTAATCACCACATTATGTAATTATTGTTATTATTATAATTTTTTTTAGTTTATAAATGTATTAACTTAATATTACACTTATTCAAACTACTAAGACTTTTTGTTTTCTAAAGCAATGCCTTCATCTTATTGTATTGTGATAGTTTAGCAAAATAATCTGCTGAAGTCTGTTGCAGATATAGATATTTTTACAGTGTTCTTAGACAGTGTTGACTACAAATATCGAGAATAATTTCCAAATAGAGGCTCAGAGAAACAGCCACTAATGAGGCATATATACTAGAAATGCCAGGCGCTCTGCTGAAGACACCTGAGGGGGCTTTTTTACTTTTTTTCTCTCTCCAGTTGAGTCGTCTCAGTTAGATATCTAATTTCATAGATGGTTTGATTCTGGATATAAAAGTGTCAGCATACTGTAAAGAGCTTGTTTTCTGTTGTTGTGTGTTTTTTTTTTTTTTGCTGTAGTCTGATGTTGTACAAGCATTGTGCGATGATGATTGGCCGGTGTGTTGTCTGTCCCACCCCTCATCCACTGTGATTGGACAGCCAAGTATATAACGGTCATGAACACTAAGTTTTACCAAATTTGCTGAGTTTTACCAAATAATAATAAAAAATGCTCATTGTGAATTGAACACCTATATATATGGTTGTTGACCTTGCATTTTCACTGTCACACATGGCAAAAACCAATATAATTAGTATTGTAACCACAGTAAATTGTAAAGCATTTGTCTTCCATTGACCTCTTGTTCTAAAAACTGCTGTGTTATTACATTTTTAAAGCCAAATCTGTGCTATATCATTGTCTCAACTGCATAGATTGATAAATTACAGCTCTCATAATGTAAAAACAAATTCCCCAGGCCTAATCTTATAAGTGACTTTTTTTTTATAAAATGACAATCTTTTTTCATCTATATATTTCTAAAAATAGAGAAACTTGATACATTTTGTCACTGAAAACCATGTCTTATGGACTATGTGCTCATTTTAAATAGGCAATTCTACAGAAAACTTTAATTAGATGAAAGACCCCATTCAAGATCATGCAACTGAAGCCTCTTGTGAAGCCCCTGTTAAGTTTTTGTCTCAGAATTGTTCACATATTTAACTTTTTTGGAACCACTATAAACCACTATATTGTTGTCTTTTGGTGTGACACCCTTGTTTATTAAAAATGTCCAACAAGTCTAAAAAGTCATGGAGAAAACAAAAACATTATTAATAATTTCATATAAAATAAATAACACTATATGACGATGAGTGTCCAACAATGAAGATAAATTGCTGTCGTACTATTTGTAAATTATTAAGAGCTGTTTTTCTTAATATTTGCTATGTCACACCACATTTTTATGGTACAGTTCCAACTGCACAGTTCAGTAAAAAACTGTGAAAGAATTGATATTGTTAGCGACCCCTTATATCTTCTCAAACATCAGACCTCAAACTACACAAATATAAAAAAAAAATCTTAAAAAATGTTTTACAAAAAAAAACTAAAAACATTTTTACTCCCTATTTGTCAACTCCCCATATATGTTTAATATTAGATCTGTTTTTTTTAATTATTTTTTTTATGTTTTGACAGGCCGGGACTAATTTAAACAAAAAATTTAATGAAGTGTAAAGACCAAAAGTGGAGAAGAACAGCAGTGATAAAAAAATGACAACTCTTTTCAGACCTCAATGCTATTTCTTATTTTTGTGTTGGCAGTACAGAATGTTTTTGCCCGTTTCTTAAAATTCCAACCCAGGCTCATTCTGAAAACGTACTGCTATATACATTTCTGGAGAGCGCCAAATACCTCGAATCCACCAGAGGCCGCTGTGTATGCTTTTTGAGATCTCAAATTTCTCTTGCAAGTGCCATACGCGCCTGCTGTTCTTGTGTAAATCCACCAGAGGCCGCTGTCGACTGGCTGATTTACTGACTGACTGACTGACCGATCGACTGACCCACCCTCCTTCTTCCCTAAACACAACCGATAGTGTTTTCAAAAGAACCAATTGACCTGCTCACCCACTTCCCTAAACCCAACCGACAGTGTTTTCAAAGGCAAGCCAGAAAAAGAAAAGCCCTTGCGGCAGCCTGATTTTTACCATGTTTTCAGAATTGATCACATTCTCACCCTGTTATTTACTTGTTTATTTTATTTTTTGGCTTTTGTTTTTGTCTTACCTGCTTTCTGGAACCGTTCTTGGCCGGACTTGAACCCCATCGTCGCGGTCAACTCCGCCCCACATCACAAGTCCGCCAACGTACGCGGTGAGCCACTGGACAAACTGGTAACAATGGAAAAGCCATCTATACAGAGGTAAGCGGTCAGCTGGTAAGCACGAAAAGGAACGGTGTCATACCACCTCGTAGTGTTCATTTTAAAGACAAAATGCAGACATATATACCACTGGCTACACAATTTCCGACCTCCAGAAATGTATATAGGGCTATGTTTTCAGAATGAGCCTATGTTGTGAAATTCAATGTCTATATCCACTCTGTTGTCAACAGTCTGTAACCATATGCATGTTTTCTCGGGCAGCAGATGGACTCTTTGATTACATTAAGAGAATATCAGCATAATGCTATACAGCTACAAATGGGAAACAAAAAAAGTCCATGCCAACAGGTCAGATAATTGTTAGCTGCAAGCAAAAAAAAATCTCTCTTTTTTTGTACTTTGATGTTAGTAAATCAAATACTTTAATGTATCGTAATTGGCTCCCTTTGATATCGGCCAGTTTTACACATTCCATCTCACTTTGCCTTCTCGATGTCATCCAGTGCAACATCGATGGCCAAGATTATACCCTGAGAGCACCTATACATACAAATAGCAGTGTCATTACAGCTGAGAGGTTTTCCATGCTCCCCCTGCCCCTACTGTTCATCCACACAATCCTTTCTACAAAATCAGAGAAGATAATGTGTATTATTAGGTTTCCCATTCTCCTTAATAAGAGACGGGGAGTACATTTCATTTCCAGGTATCAAACTGGTCTGCAGGGCGGTCGTCACTCGATGAACTGGACCAAGGGACTCTTGAAGTCTTATGTGAGTTGTGATTAAAGGAATTGTTCATCCATAATTGGTAATTCTGTATTTTACTCACCCTCATGTCATTCTGAAATTACTTTCTTCTGTGGAAAACAGTTTGATGAACTGATTAGCGCTGACATTTTCAGAAATGATTCAAAAACCGGTCTGTGTACAGCGTGTTCAATGTGCTTTGAATTGTTTTTGCACTACATAGTTTCTCCACAAGGTGTCAACATTCAGCTGGGGAATTATTTTACAGCCGCAAAAGAAATGAAAGAGACAGAACAAAATTTACAACAAAATACGGTTGTTGCTAGAAGGGATACAGCTCTAATAAAAATTATTAATATTATTATATTACTCATTAAAATTTCATGAAATCAAATTTGACTCTTTTTACTTTTATACGCATATAGTGGTGCTTTTAATGAAACTATGTATCTATGCACTTAGTTATTTTGTAAAAAATCATTTGCCCTCATAATATTTTTTTAAATACCATAACCTTCCCTGCCCCCTCAAAATTACTTTCTTCACTTCTGGTTACATGGAATGCCCTTAGGGTGGAGCTATCAGTCATTTAGGGCGGAGCTATATGGGCGTGTCTCATTACTGCCCTGCTTTTGTCCATTAGTCAATTTTCCTTCATTTTGTTAGCAACACCCATCTTCCAATCAACCAATTGGTCTCCAAAGGACAAAATCACCAGTACCTACTTTTTTTTTTTCTAATATCAGGACCGTTTCAATCGGATGTACATAATGATATGGGAAAAAAAAGGACAATCTTAACTTCAGTTTTATGCTGACTTAAATTTTTTTTTTTATTAACGTCTACCCCAGCCTAACCTACCCCTCACAGTATTGTAAACAACAGTAATTATTGTTGTACAGTATCACAGAAACTGTGCTATATTGATGTGCGCATGCTGCAGCTGTATCCCTTCTAGACTTTTCCACAAACTACTGAAGACAGCAAAACCATAACAGCAAAAAAATCAATGGTTGAAAAGTTGAACATGCTGTAATAAACTATTGATTTTTAAGGCATCACCTAAAGCAACTCCTTAGGATTGTAAAAATATGTATGGATATAAGTGTGCTCATATATTAATTTAAATATCTGGATGCTCATTAACAGTACATCACTGCACAGTTATTTCTATAACTTCCATTATTTCTAATCAAAAAGAAAAAAAGATCTTAGCTTTGAATATAGTGTGCCACTGAATTACTCTCATTATCTTATAACGAGAACCACCAATGTTTCTAATATCAAGGGTTTCTAAATTCTACAAACAGTAAAGTCCCCTGTTTGTCCCCCAATATACACATGGATTATTTCTTTCTGTTTTCCATAATGAAATAAAGGTAACACTTTAAAGTAAGGTTGAATTAGTTAGTGCTGGTTAATGTATTTACTGACATGAACAAACAATGAACAATATTTATTCATCTTTGTTAACTTTACTAAATGGAAATAAAGTGGTTCATTGTTAGTTCACGTTGACTCACAATGCATTAATGATAACAAGCATGCATTTTGATTTTAATAATGCATTAGTAAATGCTCAACTATAATTAATAAATGCAGCACACGTGTTGTTCATTATTAATTCATTTTGGTGACATTAACTAACATTGACTAATTAAACCTTATTGTAAAGTATGACTGAAATAAAGCTACATAGGTACTATTGGCACAAGGCTATAGTAAATAATATTGCAAGTTTTGAGTCAACTATCCCTTTAAGATTCATAAAGGTGAGCACATTAATCACAGATATAGATGAACCATGACATGGAGAGTAAAGCTCGTTCACAGTTGATGCCTCGAGCAAATCACTTTACCTGTAATTAGCATAGTGTACACGCCACTCGAGCAAGAGTCATTTGCTAAATGTCAGAGAACTGCGTGCCATGATTAGATGTATGTTTGCACTGAGAAGATCACTAACATTTAGAGACATTTAAGTATCAGGTTTGTGTGCTTTAATCTTGTCTGATATAAATCTACAGCGGGGGGAAGCAAGCTGATTCCGGAGGTCCGACATCCTGCAGAGTTTAATTTCAACTTTACTCCAAAACACCTGCTTATAAACTCTGAGACCTTGATTAAACTCATTCAGATGTTGATTAAAGTCGCAAAAACTGTCAGTCATGACAACATTTAGTCATTTGTTACTTGAATTGGGAAGTCAGAAGACTGTCGTGAAACCTTTATAATCTGATATGATATAAGGAGATTTTATGCATGCTTATGACAACTGTGACTAAGTATCATTAGCTCAGTTATGTCATTTTAAATGCAAAAGGGACATTGTTTGGGTAACATTTTAGTTTAATTAAAAATTCACACTATTTACTACTGGCTTATTACCTGCCTATTATTAATTTATTAACTGTTCATACATCCTGAATCCTATCCCTAACCTAAACCCAACCACTAGCTTACTAACTATTATTAAGCAGCTAATTAATAGTTTATGGAGCTTAACGTCTCAGTTAATGGATTGTTAATAGGATTGTTAAAAAATATTAATTTAATGTGAATTTTACGTTAAATTAAATGTGAGCCAACTTGACATTACCAAGACAACATAACTTGTCATAAATCTGTCATAAACATGATTGTCATGAGGCCATTATAATTGTGTTATACATTTTCTAACAGTGTCATTAATATTTTTTCTTGACCCTAAACTAAAGTGGTACAAATTGAATTTGTCATTAAAATGTTAGCCATTATTAATGAAGCTTTTATAAAATTATTTGTCAGAGTATTGACACTTTTACTGACACATTTTAATGACAAATTCATTTAGTTCCTATAAAAAAGATGACCAAAAATATTCATGGCACAATTATCATGACCTCATACACTGCAAAAAAAACGCTTTTCTTACTTCGATTTTTTTGTCTTGTTTCTAGTCAAAATATCAAAAAATTCTTAAATCAAGAAACATTTTCTAGACAAGGAAAATATATTGTCTTGTTTTAAGAAATAATAATGTTGAAATTAAGGGAGTTTTTCCTTAAAAAAAGCAAAATAATCTACCAATGGGGTAAGCAAAATAACCTTACGTCAAAAGGAAAAACAAGGTTATTTTGCTTACCTCATTGGCAAATTAATTTGCTTGTAACTCACTTAATTTTGGGATATTATTTCTTAAAACAAGACAATATTTTTTGCTTGTCTGGAAACATGCTTCTTGATTTAAGATTTTTTTTTAGATATTTGGACTAGAAATAAGAAAAAATATCAACCCAGGCTCATTCTGAAAACGTATCTATATACATTTCTAGAGAGCGCCAAAAACGTCCCAGGAGCTATGTTTTTTTGCAGTTTTTGTTTTCGCGAATCCGCCAGTGGTCGCTTTGTACGCTCTTTTCAGATCTCAAATTTCTCTTGCGAGTGCCATTTGTGCCTGCTCTTCTTGCATAAATCCACCAGAGGCCGCTGTTGACTGACTGAATGACCGATCGACTGACCCACCCTCCTCCTTCCCTAAACCCAACCGAGATTGCTTTTCAAAAGCAATCTTGAAAAAGAAAAGCCTTCGCGCCAGCCTGATTTTTACCACGTTTTCAGATTTTACCACACTCACCCTGTTATTTACTTGTTTATTTTATTTTTTGGCTTTTGTTTTTGTCTTACCTGCTTTCTGGAACCGTCCGCCGACGTACACGGCGACAAACTGGACAAACTGGTAACAGCGGAAAAGCCGTCCACATGGAGGTAAGCGATGAAAAGGAACGGCGTCAAACCGCCTCATAGCATTCGTTTTAAAGACGAAATGCAGCCATACGTTCTTCTGGCTACATAATTCGCGATCTCCAGAAATGTCTATAGGGCTACGTTTTCAGAATGAGCCTATGTTGAAAAATGTAAACGTAACAAAAGCATTTTTTTTTTGCAGTGTAACAATAATGTTTATTACAAGTTATGTTTGTCTTGGTAATGTCATGAGAAATGACATGACAAAGACAGGTTATAATGTATTTGTTAGGGTTAGACATCTTAAACAATGTCATCTTTGCATTTAAATTGACATAACTAAGCTAATGACACTTATTGACAAAAGCATAAAATCTCATTGACAAAGGTTTATGACATTCTTATGAACACCCCCTCTTCAAGTAAAGTGTCACCATTCATTTTATACAGCACACATAGAATGTTCTGCCTATTAAACGCATACCAAATAAATCAAACATGTCTCTTGTTTTTAAATATTTATTTCTTGAATCAGTACCTAAATTGTGTACTACAGCAGCTCTTCCCAGGCCATTCAGGGAAAAATATCTTTGCTGTCCCCCGCAAATCCTCCTCACTTTTCCATTATATGTCACATCAATGTTTCAATAGCCACTGTGTTTGTGCCCAATATGGTCCCATTTATATTTAATATCTGCTTTATCCAAAATATTCTGCCAACCACAGCAGTGGTGATTCATGCAGTGTCAAGAGCAGAGCCCAGCAGATACGAGTCCTTTACCTGCTGATGGGCTGTTGTTGTTTTTACCGTTGAGAGTTTCCAGCTTGCAGACAAAGAAAAATTCAAGAAACGTATTTCAACGTCTTGCCACCAATGACACATTAAAGAACTGCTAACAAGACAAACTCTTCATTCAGCGTGACAGATGTAGAGAGACTGTCAAATCTGTTTTGCAAGCTTTAGCTTTTTACAGGTGTCTGTGGGGCTCATATGGTAATTAAATGTATCTATTTAATTTAATAAAATGTCATTCAGGAACAACTTGTATTGTTTTATTGTGTGTCAAAATGACCTGCATTGGTTTCAGTGTAAATCACCAAAATATATTTGAAGAAAGCTGGAAGCCTGTAACCATTGACTTTCAAAGAATGTATTTTTCCTACTATGTAAGTCAATGGTTACAGGTTTTCAACTTTCTTCAAAATATCTTCTTTAGTGTTCAACGGAATAAAGAAACGCATAAAGGTTTGGAACCACTCAAGGACGAGTAAATAGTGAGGGAAATTTAATTGGGTGAACCATCCCTTTTAACAGCTATTTTTAAGCACTCCCTACAACCAAAACTAACTAAATAAAGATATTTAAACACCTTAAATAATACTCATTCATTCGTTTTCCTTCGGCTTAGTCCCTTATTTATCTGGGGTTGCCACAGCGGAATGAATGATACTGGGAAACAGCCATACAATCTCGCATTCACACACATACTCATACACTACAGCCCATTTAGCTCATCCAATTCGCCTATAGCTCATGTCTTTGGACTGTGGGGGAAACCAGAGCACCCAGAGGAAACCCACGCCAACACGGGGAGAACATGCAAACTCCACACAGAAACGCCAACTGGCCCAGGACTCGAACCAACAACCTTCTTGCTGTGAGGCGACAATGCTAACTACTGAGCCACCATACCGCCCCTTAAATAATACTTTTTTGTTTAAAAACTATTTATCATTTGAAACTAAAGAGATAAGCAACTTCTTAGTCTCTGAAATGTAAATGAATGCAGTCACTAAGCACGTTTAGATCGATGTTTATGTTCCAGCAAAGTTAACATATGCAGGAAATTATGTATGCCATTTATGCTCATGAAATTATTTATAATAAAAGCATCTTCCAAGTAAATAAATGCCATGAATGTAAATAAAAAACAGCATTAGAAGCTAACTAAGCAACAGACATACAAATAATTAAATAAATAAATAAAAATCTGCCTATATATACTGATTAACTGATGGTATCCTGGTATAAAATAAATACCAGATGTTTAATTATAACAATTATAACATATGTATATACATACAGTTATAAAGCCCTCCAGAATTATTAGCCCCCCTGTATATTTTCCCCCCCCCAATTTCTGTTTAACGAAAAGAAGATTTTTTTCAACACATTTATAAACATAACAGTTTTAATAACTAATTTCTAATAACTGATTTCTTTTATCTTTGCCATGATGACAGCACATAATATTTTACTAGATATTTTTCAAGATAGTATTCAGCTTAAAGTGCAATTTAAAGGCTTAACTAGGTTAATTAGGCAAGTTAGGGTAATTAGGCAACCATTGTATAATACATATACCATTGTTCTCTAGACAACTGAAAAAAAAAAAGCTCAAGAGGGCTAATAATATTGACCTTAAAATAGTTTAAAAAAATTAAAAACTGCTTTTATTCTAGCCGAAATAAAACAAATAAGACTTTCTCCAGAAGAAAAAAATATTTTAGGAAATACTATGAAAAATTCCTTGCTCTGTTAAACATCATTTGGGAAATGTTTGAAAAAGAAAAAGAAATTCACAGGAAGGCTAATAATTTTGACTTCAACTGTATATAAACAGAACAGGCACAGCAGGAGGGAGTTTTTCAGTGATTGGCAAACAAATTCTCAGTTTTTTCCTCACACAGAACTCAAAAAGAGTCTGCATATACTGTAACAGAGCCATCATTTCTACCTTCATGCTTCTTTTTCGAGCTTGACGGCTGTAGTCGCTACAAACTATTGAAAGCACTTGAAAAGACTCCAGAAATTCTCCTCTTGTGTTTCACAGGAAACAAAAAATAATAATAACAGGTTTGGAGAAACACAGAGGTGAGTAAATGATGACAGAACATCCATGTGTGTGTGATGTGTGATGCACAACGGTCTGTAATGCTGCAGAGAAGCTGAAGATCCTCAGACTGGACCTAAAAATATCCTGCTGCAGATTTGAACACCTGTATACAAAGATTTCAAATCAACCAAGGAATGTGAGTCGAGAGCTTCCTGCAGGTATATTGCTGTTCTGGGTGAATGTGTGTAAGACTGAAAGAAGGAGGCGGTTGGTGAACAGAGATGGGAGTCATTTAAGCTCTGACTCCTCCACCCACACTGATACTGCAGCAGATCCATCCTCTTCCTCTCTCCAGCTCTCAGTTCACTCGCTGCATGTGCCCACAGCTTTTATTGCTGTTCTGTTCATAGTCTCTGCCTCTAGCGCATGTTTGTTTAAAAAAAAAAAAAAGTGGACAAGAATTAATTTTTTGAGGACATTTTTATTACTGGGATCTTCTTCCGTCACTTTTTTTTTGTAAGAAATAATTAAATAAATTGATGCTGTAAAGCAAAACAGTCATGTATTGTCAATTTATTGTTAACACAGACCTTGTTTTATTCATAAATATCCATAATAATAATAATAATGATGATAATAATATAAATAATAATAATAATAATAATAAAATTAATAATTGATATTAAAACAAATTTACATGTAGAAAGATTGATAATGTAGAGCAAAAACAGTCATGCATTGTCAATAAATTATTGCCACAGACCTTGTTTTATTCATAAATATCAATAATAATAACAATATTATACTGATTTTCTATATATAAAACAGCTGCTCAGGTCATTTCCTAGATGGCCACAGAGTGCTATGAAAATAAATGCACACAATACAGCATGCATGAGGAGCAGAAATACACCTTCTGCTGTGCACTTGAACATCTCAGCCTCATTTTTCTCCATGTGCAATCCCTTTGCACAATTCATCTGTTTTATCGCCACGCAAAGGGCTCTCGTCAACACCGGCTAATTTTAGCGAGGGACAAGAGGAGGCTTTGTGATAAAGTGCAAAGCTGCGAAGTGTCTTTTCCTGCTCAGACTTCAAGTACATGTAGATATGTGTGTGTATGTTTGTGGCTAAGCGCTGTTTTCCTCTCAACATCCTATCACTTCAGTGAGCCGCTTTTATGTGGCACGCTTTTATCTCTACCTCTGCTTTTTTCATTATTTTTCTCCTCTTTACATTTCGCTTTTCCCTTTGGTTCGGAGGGATATTTGAGTTCATCGCTGCTCGTTGGAGCTGCAGTAGCAGTGAAGAACCTTTGAAGAACCTTTATCTTCAGTGGAACAATTCCAATTCCCAAATATTCATTTATTCATTCATTTTCCTTCGGCTTAGTCCCTTTATTCATCAGGGGTTCATCAGGGGTGGAATGAACCGCCAACTTATCCAGCGTATGTTTTACACAGCAGATGCCCTTCCTGCTGCAACCCAGTACTGGGAAACATCCATAGACTCCTTCACACACATACACTATGGCCAATTTAGTTTATTCAATTCACCTAAAGCGCATGTCTTTGGACTTGTGGGGGAAACCGAAACACCCGGAGGAAACCCACGCGAACACGGGGAGAACATGCAAACTCCACACAGATATGCCTACTGGCCCAGCCGGGACTCGAACCAGCGACCTTCTTGCTGTGAGGCGACAGTGCTAACCACTTTGTCTGTAGACAATCAGGCCTTTGCATTTCTATCAGCTTCATCTACTTCTGCAAAAATGCTTCATTAGTATGCAAGGCATATCACACTCAAGAGTTTAGTTAATATATCACCTTTAAGCAATACAAATACAATTGTTTAATGAAAAGAAAAAGAGACAAAAATAAAAAATATATATATTCCTTTTTCCTAACACACCCGGAGGAAACCCATGCGAACACGGGGAGAACATCCACACAGAAATGCCAACTGGCCCAGCCGGGACTCGAACCAGTGACCTTCTTGCTGTAAGGCAACAGTGCTAACCACTGAGCCACCATGCCACCTGAAGCGTGTTTCTAACAAATAAAAGTAACACATTTTTACCATTAAAAGCAGGTTATATTCACAGACTGTTGCAGCACGGTTTAAACCCCTTATAAAAGTGATTTTTGCATAATAGGTCCCCTTTAACATCCATGGATCTTTTCGTCAAAAGGGTCTTTATAATGGAGAAATGTTCTGCAGATTATTTATGTAATATTATATAAAACTGCAAAAATAAAATAAAATCTGTTTGCTGAACGATTCTATAAAGAACCCAAAACAGTTTTTTTCTATGGCACCACTACAAAATCCTAAAAATTTTTGGAGCTTTTTTATTGGAATTGATGGTTTCCCTAAGAACTTTTAACATCCATGAAACATTTCCTTTCCACTAAAGGAATCTAAGAGAGTTTCTTCAGATGAATGCATTATTTATCAAATAGTAATTTTAAGAAATGCTCAATGAGAGGTTATAGGAGGTTAAGAACCCAAAACCGGTTCTTCTGTAGAATCACTGCAAAAATCCCCCCCTGAAACCTTTATTTCTTTAAAAGTCTGTCTAGCTGTCTGGCTTTCTACTGCTGATAGCGGTAGCTTCAAATAGTAAAGTATGTTTTATTAATTGGAACGTCTGCAAAATATTGACCCCGGTATTTGTCCAACCTAATCGTGTTTACTGTGCTTCCCAGCGGCATGTAAATAATCCCAAATCAGCTTTAATGAGTTGGGAGAGAGTTTGAACTGCCTGCGAGCATGAAGCGTGGATGATTCCAGCTTTCGGAAAGGGTCTATCGTGTTAGCGCCAGTGCTAGCCTATATACTGTAAAAGAAGGGCAAGCGCGGCTGACAGAGATGAAAGGGCTGAAACGAACACGAGTCTTCCACTTGGCATGCGTATGTGTTCATGTGTGGGTGTGCCGGATAAAAGTGTTTGATGACACACTCATTTGCTGTATGATGTGATCATTAACATTGATGTTCTAATTGATTTGGTCAGCAGAAAGCAAAAGACATAAAAAGAAAGCAAGGCAGAGCGACAGAATAGGGGTGTGTGGGTGTGTGCGGAGATGTGCATATGCTAATGAGTTTGTGGTTCATAAACATGTGCGAACTTCTTAAAGAAGATGTAAAGGTTAACTCCAGTTGATTGTTAGAAAAGTGATGGAGTCAGTTTTCTGTGAACATGTTGGTGAATAATAAATCTGTGGGTTCTTAGAAAAATGCATCATTTTAACTTTGAACTTTTATGTGTCTTGTTGACGTTTGAGGATAAAAAAGATCTGCAGAGCTACAAAGTATGAAATGACTCCAATGGGAGTTTCTGAACTCCCTTAAACTCCTTAATTGTAGTCCTGAGCTTTTTTACGGGAGCGTAAATTTCACAATATCTCAAATAAAAAAAAAAAATCACACCTAAGGGATGGGGCCTGATTGAAATGCATTTGTAGTATGACAAAGACCAGTAAAAACACTACTGGTGTCCTGACATTTTATCCTACGCATCAGATTATGCTACCAACACTGTATTTGAATGGTTTTGAGGTTGGGGTTAGGGATTAGGTAGGTTAGGGCAATATTACAGCTTCATATCCCACTACTCCACATTAAAATTTACATTGGTTGCAAAATCAGATGGGTAGCATATTGCGTCATTAAAATGTGCTACCTACTTTTTGAACGGGAGGTAGGACAATCTTGTTCTGACTACCTCTCGTCTCATAAATTTTGAAAGGGAATCTTCTAAAATGTACACAACAAGATCCCATGCAGCAAGCAATTTTTGTTTATAAGATGTCCAAACATAGACATCTTGCTAAAACAAGGCTAAATTTGGACTGTCCGTGAAAAATATAACAAAAATGTCTAACATTAGTCCAAAAATAGAAATAGACAGGAATTCACGACTGTATATGTGAAGTCTGTCTGATCTGTCTATTTGATGACAAGGAGCAAAGAGCATATGAAATAATTTAAGCTAGTCCACTATTGAGCACATATACGTTGTCAAAACTACATTTCGTGGTGTAAACACTGATTTGGTTAACCCTTGTGCATCAATTAAAAAAAAGTTATTCATAGGTTTAAAGTGGACAAAAATAAAAATAATACATATATTAATATTTTTCCAGGTGGCACGGTGGCTCGGTGGTTAGCACTGTCGCCTAACAGCAAGAAGGTCACTGGTTTGAGTCCCAGTTGGGCCAGTTGGCATTTCTGTGTAGAGTTTGCATGTTCTCCCCGTGCTAGTGTGGGATTCCTCAGCGTGCTTCGGTTTCCCCCACAGTCCAAAGACATGCGCTATAGTTAAATTGAATAAACAAAATTGGCAGTAGTGTATGAGTGTGTGTGTGTGTGAATGAGTGTGTTTGGGTGTTTCCCAGTACTGGGTTGTGGCTGGAAGGGCATCCGCTGTGTAAAACATATGCCGGAATAGTTGGCAGTTCAATCCCCTGTTGCGACCTCTGAAGTAGAGACTAAGCTGAAGGAAAATTAATGAATGAATAATATTTTTTCCACTTTCACTGATGTCATCTTTCATCAGTTCTAATAATAACTACTAAACATTCATTAATTTTTGGAGTTTTAACCCTTTAAATGTTGGTTTGTATACAAAATGCCACATGTTTTTTATGAAAAAAAAAAAAAGAATTGTCATTTTCCAACTCACTAACTCTAAAACTAAACTCAAAAGTAACGCAACGCATTACTTTCCATAACTAAGCAATGCAAGTTACTTTTTTAGGGAGTAACTCAATATTGTAATGCATTACTTTCAAAAGTAACTTTCCCCAACACTGTATATAAAGCTAAGATATAAAGCTCCGCCCCTTCTGCAAGGGGGAAGCAGCTAATTTGCATTTTTGCCATAAAAAAGGAGTGTTTATAGTATGGTGCAATAAATGATCCTTGAGGTATTTTGAGCTGAATCTTCACAGATAATCTCTAGGGACACCAGAGGCTTATATAACATCACACAATAGCACCCTTCAATGCATCCATGCTTTTTTTATCCTGCACTTTGACAAATGATCTCCGCATATACATGTCAGTGACATATTAACATTATAATGCACCTAATGATCTAGGTGATCATATTTATGTATGGGTTCATCGTTCATCTTTCTCACTGACAGCTTCTTAAATTTGCCTTCTAAACACAGACTCAGAAAATCTATGAATAGTCGGGCATATAAGATTCATGACCACATTACGGCGACCGCTAATGTGTGGGATGAGAAAAAGAAGAGGGGGGAAATGCATTGGCAGTTGAAATGTAATTTAAAATATAATGCTTCCTTTAACCCAAGCTCGCTTTGAGGAAAAAGACCATGACAATACATCATTTCAGTTTGTGTACAAAACCCAGAACAGTGCAGTAATACAGAAGTGAATGGATCATATTGACTGGGGTTGATTGAGAGAGCTCTGACTAATATTTAATGTCTTTTCTGTGGTTAGTGAAACGCCATTGGAATATTTGAAAACCTAAAAAATAAAAACGTGCGATTGTTTTTTACTATTTTGTGATGACTTGGGATTAATGGAAAATCGATGAACACAAACACATTATCCGCTTGTTAAGTGTGACGTCACGTGAAGCAGCTTCCAAGCGCCAAATGAAACTGTATGGGGAGACTCAACAAATGGTAATAATAAACGTTTACAAAGCGATGTAATACATTCGCAATGTAATACAGTCACGATCGCAATATATATATCCATGTCTAATATCAGATGGCCAGAAAGTGGTGAATTTTTAATAAATATTCATTTTTAATTGCTAAAATATTGGTGTCTGTGATGCAACAGGTCCAGAGACTGATGTGTACACACTGATTTTATATATAATTCACTTTAATGTGTGATATGACTAAAACATGGTCATAAACTAATATTTTCTCAATTCAAACGAGCAGTGGCTTGGACCCGGTAACAGTATTTCAGACATCCTCAATACGTCACGACTTAACAAGCGGATAGTCAATAAATAATTGTGTTCGGATTTGTCTGTGGTCTGTAATCTTAATTATCAATCAATCAATCAATCAATCAATCAATCAATCAATCAATCAGGAACTTTTTTTTATTGCAATAACAACAGGCAATTACAACAGATAGAAATACAAACAGATAGAAGTATAGTACAAACAATACAAATATTGCTTTTTTTGCGACAAGAGAAATGTGACAATTTTAAAGAAATATAATAATGGAAAAGCAAAAGAAAGACAATGAGAAAGAAAAAGAAGAAACATTCATTCATTCATTTTCTTTTCGGCTTAGTCCCTTTTATTAATCTGGGGTCGCCACAGCGGAATGAACCGCCAACTTATCCAGCATATGTTTTATGCAGCGGATGCCCTTCCAGCTGCAACCCATCACTGGGAAACATCCATACACACACTCATTCACACACATACACTACGGACAATTTATCCTACCCAATTCACCTATACCACATGTTTTTGGACTTGTGGGGGAAACAGGAGCACCCGGAGGAATCCCACGCGAACACGGGGAGAACATGCAAACTCCACACAGAAACGCCAACTGACCCAGCCGAGGCTCGAACCAGCGACCTTCTTGCTGTGAGGCGAACGTGCTACCCACTGCGCCACCGTGAAGCCCAAAGAAGAAACAATCAAAAATAATTATAAATAAATAATAAATAAGAGAGGGCACATGAAAAAATAATACAAATTAATGCAGACTATAAAGTTTAAGCCACCCTTATTATAGGAATTTAAAATAACAGATGTTCTAATATAGTGCATTTTATTCTTCCAAAAAAATGTAAACAGCATTACCTCAATCAATTTACAGGTCGGTTTATCTACAAATAAAGAATGAGCTGCGTAGGATAACCTAGAGATGCCTTCTGCTTTTGTAAGTAAAGCCCTACCTTTTAATGATTTTTGATGATCTCTTAATAACCAGACATCTTTTTTTTCTTAGTTTTTTCTAATATTGGGTCAAAATTTTCCTGATACTTATTTTGATTCCTAAATATTTTACATTCTCTTTGACAGGAATATTATATATGGAGGAAGCAGCACATTTTTTAATCAGAAGTAACTCACACTTATCAATATTAAGCTGAAGGCCAGAAGCATCTATAAAAAACTAAAGAGACTTTAAAGTAACTGGGATGTGAGTGACATCTTTTAAAAACAATGCAGTATCGTCAGCTAACTGGCTGATGATTAATTCTGTTCCAGCGACAGAAATTCCCTTCAAAGGACTTTCTTTAATATGTAGACTTAAAAATTGTGTAGCAATTAAGAAAAGATATGGCGAAATGGGGCATCCTTGTCTTACACCACGCTTTAAATAAAATCAGGAAAGTTATAATGATATACAGAGACAACAGGCCATGTTTTTGCTGGTTTTGAATAGGTGTTCATGGCATTTTGTGCTAAATTGAATTTTAAGCATCATTACTCCAGTCTTTGGTGCCAAATAATCCTTCAGAAATCCTTTTAATATGCTGATTTGCTTCACAAGAAATATTTCTTGTTATTTCTTGTTATTTGGAAAATGTGTGCTGTATAATATTATTGTGGATTTTTTTAAAAAGAATTTCTTTTCATTTAACCTTTAATTAAAAGATTATTTTTTTTACAATGTAGGTACAAAATTGATAGAGCCTCACAACTTTTCACATAGCATTGATGATTCATGTGCAAACATATGATAATTCATATGTTATTTATCCATACATAATGCACTGTTATAAATATATAAGTACTGCCATTCCTATACAATACGCTTCAAATATTAAACTTGCTGGCTTAAAGTTTTGTAATAACAACAGTAAATAAATTAGTAAACTTTATGTTCTCGCTTTAATAATTCTGCATGTAAAGACGTAACAGTAATTAGTCGAAACTTAAAGGGATAGTTCATCAAAAAATGAAAATTTACTCACCTGTTCCAAACCTTTATGAGTGTTTTTTTTTTTCCTGTTGAACACAAAATAAGATATTTTCTAAACTATAGAAGTCAATGGTTAACTTTTTCAAAATATTGTTTGTATATGTTCAAAAGCAAAAAAAGGAGCAAACAGTTTTGTTACAAGTGTAGGAAGAATATATGATGACAGAAAGTTTAGTTTTGATTGACTATCGATTAAATTATAGTTTTATTTTAAATAAATAATGGATTTTTTTTTTCATGTGGACAATTAAAGGGATAGTTCACCAAAAAGTTAAAATTCTGTCATTAAATACTCAGCCTTTACTTGTTACAAACCCATTTGACTTTCTTTCTTCTGTTGAACAAAAAAAGATTATATTTTGAAGAAATTTTGGTTACTGGTTTTCAGCTTTCTCCAAAATATCTTCTTTTGTGTTCGGTAAATCTCTGTAAATTGATTAAAACACAGAAATTCCCATTATTTCCTTAAACTTAACAGCATGTGCGTGAATCCTTCATATACAGTATACTAAGGATATTATGTGAATATACACTTGAAGTCAGAATTATTAGCCCTCCTGAATTATTAGCCCTCTGTATATTTCCCTGACCTTCTTGCTGTGAGGCGACAGCGCTACCCACTGCGCCACCGCGCCACCCTAATACTGACCTTAAAATGGTTTAAAAAAATTATATTCTAGCTAAAAATGAAACAAATAAGACTTTCTCCAGAAGAAAACATATTATAGGAAATACTGTGAAAAATTCCTTTCTCTGTTAAACATCATTTGGGAAATATATAAAAAAAAGAAAAGAAAAAAAAGGCTAATAATTTTGACGTTAACTTTATATATAACATAAAAAAATCGTTAACTGCACCAGTTCAATATCAGCAACCACATTCCATCCTATCGAATCCTCCTTCAAAAGCAGTGCAGTATTATAAACTGCCTTCTTTCCAACATGCCACATGACCTGCAAAGTGAACCGTGACCCTTAATTTCCCTTTTTCGTCTCTGAATAAAGACTTGACCTCATCTGCAGCCACCGCTGACACTTATTACAGTCCTCGGCAAGCGAATCGGCCCTCAGCTGCCTCTCTAAAAGGCCATGGACCCGAGGTGCCGAGGCCTCGCTTCAGCCCGTCATTCCTACAACCCGCGTGAGTGTGTTCATAAGTGCTGGCTGTATTAGCGGGTAGGTGGATTGGAGCGATGACTGTATTTTAAACAGCCCCGTGGACAGGTACGCGTGTGGGCTGAGGGGTTACAAGGTACAATTCAGGTGAGACGGAGCTACATTGTGTGCGAGTGTGTGTTTTTGTGTGTATCAGCAGTACTGGAGAGCACCTGGAGTGTAATGGGAAGCGGTGAGCGGTGCGGTGATGGACTACACTGGAGCAGCCGGTGGCTTTCACCTTCAGACAGGGGTCACACACAGCCTCCGTAAAGAGCCTGTAATAACTGCCTCCCAGCCAGAGCTACTGGTACAAAATACAGCCAGAAAACCATCCTAGCAGCTGCTGCAGGTGAAGAGAGTAAATCAAAAAATAACTAACTAACTAACTAACTAGCTTTACATATTACTGTTTGTTATTAGACATTTTCTAAAATGTTATGTTTTAATATGCAAATGA
>CAIGQV010016735.1:7677687-7708340 GCA_903798115.1 Danio jaintianensis | reverse complement strand
CAATGGAAACCTATGTAATGTACCCACTTTTCACAAAAACAAACATGCGTGTGTGTGTGTGTATATAATATTTTATTAAAGCCAAACAAGACTTTTTCCAGAAGAAAAAAAATTATAAGAAATACTGTGAAAATTTCCTTGATCCTTTAAACATGTTAAGGATCAAATATTTGACTATTTTGAACATTTGAAAATGAATAAAAGTTTCATGTGAGGGTTATAATCATTATGACTGTATGTTGTACACACTCAGACACATTATATATGAACATATCGCTCAGTAAAAACATTCAGAATATGGGCATGAATAAAATGATGAATTTTGGTGTATGGGTGTGTGACTAAACTGGAGATTTGTGGCTCATTTTACACAAAAAAAAAAAGTATTTTGAGAAAACTGCTAAATAAACTGCTAATGTCTCCTAATTAAAATATAGAGATAAAAAGGATATTAAGGAAACACTTAAAATTGTATTTAAGATGATTTTATTTTCATAAAGCTGAAAAAAATGTCCAAAAAGTCAAAACCTTCAAACTTTTTTTGGACTGTAGAGTCTCACAATAACCCATTTAAGCCATCTCCTTCTCAGGGTACACACAGAAAATAACTGATCATTTGCACCATCCATCTGACCTTGCACATATTAAAGTGAGACACTTTATCCATTTTTGCCAGGAAATGCACCAAAACACCTTTTGCTAACATCTGTTGGCACTTTATAAATGAAAAGCTTCCTTACGGTCACTATGGTCACTCAAACATAAAACTCGCACCGAACCGCAGGAATCTCTTTGTGTATGTGAAGAAAGCACTCATTGATCGCATTTTAATTGGTTTTTCCTTTTCTTCCCCCTCCTGGTCTAGCTTTTGTGCGCAGAGATTCAGGCAGATGTCAATTAGACTGCAGTAAAGCTGGCACAAAGTGGCAAGTGTGGAGATGATACCCTCTTCACCTCTGCAGGAACAGCTGGCCGTTGTCAGAAAGCTCATTAGGCAAGTGTTGTGACGCAGAATATGCTTTTTTTTCGCCGTGGTCAATGTGACACATCAATACTCGCAGTGCTTTCTTCTACAGCAAACAACACGCTGATCCCCCTTGATCTCTGGTAAACAGGCCTAAATTAATCTGATTGTCAGTCTGCATAACACATTCCATATTTAACTGCGGAAAAATCTTTTAATTCCTGTTCATATGCGAGGATTAAAAGTAGAGCGTCTGTGTTCAGTGTGTCCACTCAATGGCCTAAAATGCAGTTGAATGTTTGCACGATTTTTTCCCCAATGTGATAAACATCTACTAATAGGACTATTAGAGCTTATAATGACAGGAATTTGTGAAATATGATTGGAAAGATGTTTTTTTTCTTATGAAATTAATGATAGGAAAGAAAACTCGCAAGTGATGAGTTGAGAAAATGGTTATAAAAGGTTTCTTTATGTGGTGAATAACGTTGGCCACACACACACACGCACACACACACGCACACGCACACACACACACACTAGACTTCCCATAGATGATTCTATGCCCCAACCCTATCCCTAAACAACTTGCATTTATTCATTTTCAAAATTATGTGTGATTTAGTATGAGCCATTTTCCTAACCCAGGCTCATTCTGAAAACGTACCGCTATATACATTACTGGAGATTGTGAAATACATCCCAGGAGTTACGTTTTTTGCAGTTTTTGTTTTCGCAAATCCACCAGAGGCTGCTGTTAACGCTTTTTGAGATCTCAAATTTCTCTCGGTAGTGCCATTCACGCCTACTGTTCTTGCTTAAATCCACCAGAGGCAGCTGTCGACTGACTTACTGACTGATCGACTGACCCACCCGCCTCCTTCCCTAAACCCAACCGATAGTGTTTTCAACAGCACCGATTGACCCGTCCACCCACTTCCCTAAACCCAACTGACAGTTTTAAAAAGCAATCCATAAAAAGAAAAGCCCTCGCCTGATTTTTACAACGTTTTCAGATTTTACCACATTCTCACCCTGTTATTTACTTGTTTATTTTATTTTTTGGCCAACATACATGACAAGCTAACTGTACAAACTGGTAACAACAGAAAAGCCGTCCATAAGAGGTAAGCGGTCAGCTGGTAAGCGCAAAAAGGAACGGCGTCATACCACCCCGTAGCATTTGTTTTAAAGACGAAATGCAGCCATGTGTACTTCTGGATACATAATTCGCGATCTCCAGAAATATATATAGGGCTACGTTTTAAGAATGAGCCTATGTTGCATTTTCCTCACGGAGACAAAAAATGTCCCCACAAGGTCAAAACTTGCTATACTTGTGGGGACATAACGTGAGGACTGCAAGGTACATGCACATAATTTTGTTGCGGCTGTTTATTTATTGTTTTTGTAATATTTTAATAGCAATTTCTAAATTATTTTATTATTTAAGTGTTGTAAAGGTGATTAAAATTGGATTAAAACTAAAATCTGGTCACTATTTTTGAAAAAAAAAAAATCTAATGATAAATAAAAATGTATCAATTTCAACAGAGATTCATAGTTGACTGCAACAAGGTTTTATTCATTTTTATATTTACATGTAAAGGATAATTCATGTTGGCAAACTGATGGTAAGTAAACTAATATGTGCAATAGATTTGCATGCACATAATTCTGAAATTAAAGCATTTAAAACAGTTAAAACAGTAAAATAACTATAATTCTTTAACAAGTCTGTTTACATGCCATCAGTGATTCTTGTTCGAAATATGGCACACATTTTTTGGTATACAAACAATCGCTGCACTATAAGTAAGGTTTTAGTCTGTGTTTTTTAAAAGTATGAAATAAAAAAAGTAATGTAGAAGATAAAAATAACCTTCTTAGCCCTGTGCATTATTTAAAAAAATGTATGCCAAACACAAATGAAAAAGAAATGAGCAACTATTAACAACTTTCTTTGCACAAATTGGGACACCAACTTTGTGATCAGTGCCTTGAATTTCAATCTCCAAAGAAATGCATTTCACACTTTATGTTGTGTGTTTTTTTTTCTTTTTCAAAACCCCAAGCAATTATATCATCATACTAATTCTTCACTTTAGGGCGGAGCAGTAACTGGGTGCAAATTAGAGCAGGTTTTTCTCACCAATGAGCGTGAAATGGAAAGCCCAGATTGGAGTTGGAGTCAAGTGATTGCCCAACTCTGATTGAAAACATACATAGTCAGAAAGAATGAAAGGCTTAAAGTTAATCTCACCGCAGAACTTCCCTCTGGCCTCTTCTCTATCTGTCCAACACAATGAACCCTCAATCCCGCTGAGCATACTAACCCAAACAACATTTCATTTAATCATCCTCGCCCCCGCCTCTACTTTGTCTTCTTGAAGAATAGACATGCGGCTCGTGCAGACAAGGCAGCAGTTTTCCATTCCCAAAATGTAATCCCATCAGCCGTGGTGGACTAGAAGACTGAATATGGCCCTCCGTTGGCATCCGCTTCATCAAAACTCTTCCCTCGTCCGGCTTCCTACCTTTGTAGTGAAAGTGCCCGTCAAGAACAAAGCACACTGTAATGGCGTATTCAGCAGTGTGGTTGGGGAAAAACGGTCAGAATGACATCTCAATGTCACCAAAAAACTTTCAAAAAAAGGCTTTTGCTCCTTCCTGTCTCTGAGGTTTGGATCATGTCCAGACGTATCGCTCGCTCATTCTTTTATGTCACTACGGGTTCATGCATCGTCCATCCATATAAAACCATTTTGCTTTTTAGTATGCATCAGACATCTACACCGGCTGCGACGTTCAATCACTTTTTTTTTCTCCCATATTTCCTCAGTGTCAGTGAAATCACTTAATATGATAGGTTAAGTCCAGTAACACCATGTAAAGGATGTAGCGAGGGATTGAGGCATGCCTAAAAAAGTGACATGAAGCCAAAATCTAGAGTTTTTAATCCCTGTGGTGCAAAAAGGGGTGTGAAATTACAGTAAGTCCAAAAATATATACATACAAAATTTCAAAACAGACAAAACAAGAAGTAATAAGATAGATAGATAGATAGATAGATAGATAGATAGATAGATAGATAGATAGATAGATAGACTAAATCAGAACTACTTTCTTAAAACAAGCAAAACCAATGCGGTAAATAAAATTATCTTGTCAAGAGGAAAAAACAAGATTGTTTTAAGGAACAACTCACTTTATTTTGGCATATTATTTCTTAAAACAAGACAATATTTTTGCTTGTATAGAAAATGCTTCTTGCTTTAGGAATTTTTAGATATTCGGACTTGAAACAAGACAAAAAACTGCTTTCAAATTTTTCAAAAACTTGACAAGTATCTTGTTTTAAATCCGTGGTTTGGAGTGCATATCAAATTGGCAAAGGTCATGTGATTTCAGTAAACGAGGCTTCATTAACTTCATAACTTAAAGAAATGTTTCAAACATTCTGTGGTTGTTTGTCGGGAGGTCACATGAATCATGGGAGTTTACTTAGATCACCCCCAGTGGTGAATCACTGAACAACTTTCATCGTTTTTACGTACACTGGGGGAAATAAGTATTTAACGTGTCATTTTTGCTCAGAAAGCATATTTCTAAAGGTGCTATTGAATTTTCACACCAAATAAATCCATAAATGCAAAGAAAACAAAAGTTTACAAATTAAGTTGTGCGTAATAAAATGAAATGACACAAAGAAAAACTATTGAACACATGAAGAAAGGGAGGTGTAGAAAGACAGTGAAAGCCCAGACAGCAGCTGAAATCTGTCAGTAGTTCTTTAGCTACCCTCTGCCCTTCGTCAGTGTAAATTAATATTAGCTGCTTCAGTCCAACATCTACATTACCAGGATGATGAGGATAAAACCAGGGTGGACATTTCAGCAAGACAATGATCCAAAACACAGCCAAGAAATCTCCCAAATGCTTTAAGAGAAAGAAAATCAAGCTGTAGAATGGCCCAGCCAATCGCCTGACTTGAATTCAATAGAAAATACAAAATAAAGATCAGATTTGATAGACGAGGCCCACAGAACCATCAAGATTTTTACACTCTGTTGAAGTCTGTGAAAAACTCACACCTGAGCAATTCATATGACTTCATTCTCCATACGAGAGGCATCTTTAAGCTGCCATTACCAAAAAAGCCTTTTATTTAGTGTTAAATACATTTCAGTAGTTCAGTACTTTCTCCTTGTGTCATTCCATTGTTATTACACATAACTCATTTTTTAGATCTAATTTTTTTTGTTTGGTTTTAGTTTTATGTTTGTATTGTTTGGGTTTTTACCAAAATCTGGTTCAATTCCATGTCAACAGCCCCTTTAGAAATATTATTCTCGTATTCATTACTTATTTCCCTCGCTGTAGTTTGTACTCACATAGAACAATAATTCATGGCCCACATTTAAATGCAGCAGTCTTTCCTGAAACGTGCAGTGCGTGTACATGGCCATTGTGAAACACCAGCTGAGTGTTATTTTCACATCTGATGCTTGGGAGCCATGAAATGGTTTCCTCTTGCCTTCCAGCTTTACAATCTAACATTACACCAAGTCCAGGAACAGAGTCCCGTAGGGTGGCGCATCTCATGGTGGATCCATCACACTGAAAAACAGACAAAATCAACAAGAGCACGAGTTCCTCCAGGGCAAATGCAGGCCTGATTGCATCGTAGAAAGAGTCCACTGTCACCTCGCTGCTCTCCTTCACCACAGGAGTGTGTGAAGTGTCTCTCCATGATACACTGGTTGGCCTCTATTAAAGTCTTTCACCGCAGACAGAGGTAGGCAAGTTGTAGTTATACATGACACAAAGCCCCCCATGGGTGAACCACGCAGAGACTTGGAGATTCACCTCAACACGGTTGTCTGAGGTGTAAAGGAATGCACAGAAACTCGCTTTCAGTTGCTATTTTAAGTGTGGGCACTGTGGGTGTATTTTCAAGTAATTGAATGTCATTAGATGTCCTTTTTATTTCAAGTTAGAAAGAATTAATTTGTAATTATTTAGTGATCATTTAGACATTCAAAGCTTTTTTTCTTCAACCTCAACATTGGAGTTGTATTAATTTGTAATTTTCAAACAACCATTTCACCTTTTTGTGTTTGAATTATTTCAAGAAGAGCAGCTCAATACTTAGATACATATTTTAAAGGGATTGTTCATCTACAAATTAATATTTTCTCACTATTTACTCAACCTCTAGTGTTTTTAAATCTTTATGAGTTTTTTTTTTTATTCTGTTGAACACAAAAGAAGATATTTTGAAGAAAGCTAAAAACCTTTGCCTTCCATAATAGGAAAAATAAATACTATGGAAGTCAATGGTTACAGGTTACTTTCTTCAAAAAACCTTCTTTTGTGTTCAACAGAAGAAAGAAAGTCAAACAGGTTTGGAACAAGTGAAGGGTGAGTAAATGCATAATTTGAACAGAGACGATGTATGTGTAAGGAATAATTGACATTAGGCCATTGAGTTATAAAACAAATAACACACGTCTAAGCTGGTGACCCCATTGAACCTTGGGTGTGCAATATTTTTTCATAATTCAATGAACCGGAGTTAACTATTCTACTCATACTATGGTTAACACACCTAAGACACTGTTCAGATGTTTTTTTTTCAATGTGTCAAGTATTTTTTGTCCTCAAACTACTCCTTTGTGTAGGACTAGATTTTTACACATCTCATTCAAAGCAAAGTCTTTGAAACACCTCTCGGACATGCAAGCTTCTATCTCTTAGAATGGGGAAACATCAATTCTCCAAAAATGCTTGCCGAGCTTATGATTAAATTTCATATTTGGAAGCACAAGTGAAATGTAACAACAACTGTCTCTTAAATTTAGTTTCTAAATGCTAAAATATATATATATTTTTTCCTGGTTGAACAATCTAATGTGCATGCATACTTGAAGAGAACAAGATATCGTGGCTGAGAGAGCTTAACGCGCTGGAAAGAAAACATAAGCAATAATGTCTTGCCAATCCTCACAATGCAAACACATTAAGAAAACATGCTGCAAATTCCCACAACGCAAACAAATTAAGAAAACCGCTGCAATTTCTCACAGCACATGCAAATAGCATGGAACACAATGGAAATGTTTCAAGGGGACCCAAAAATGTGACGGACCCAGCTGGTTACAGTGCTGTGACTATTGCTCCGTAACGTTGTAGCTGATTTTTGAAAGTTGAGTTTTAAGTTTATTTTAACATCCTGATTACATGGTTCCCTTGTCTTTTGCATATTATTAGCCTAAATAACCATAACCTAAATAGCCGGGGCCGTCAAATTTTTGGGTCCCCTTGAAACATTACTGTTGTGTTCCTGCATTGGACATTAACCAATGTGGTATAACATGTAAAACGGGAACATGAAAGGAGCATTCTAAAAGCAGCTTATCTGCTCATCAAACACCTTAATTATATTACTGTCTTATTCAGATTACATTAAACAATTTGATCGGTGATGTCAATGTAAACATAGTCAACGAAACTGCAGAAACTGTTGTAAAAACACAAGTATGGAGCAAGCCCCAAAAGGTCTCAAAATTATTTTATGTTCTAAACACATAAAACATTCAGTTTGCAGTTGAAAATGCTGTGCAAATTTACCTCATCATAACCTGCAGTTTCAAATATGTACATTATATTTTGAGAAAAAACACACACTGTAAAATAAGCACTCACCATATTTTCTCAATCCAAAGGGACAAATAAAATCGGAAAATTTACAAGATTATCAAGATTTACCGCCAGACTCACTGTTCCTCCCTCAGGAACTTAAACCATCTCAACAATATATTGCAAGAGGATTTGGGCAGAGAGTGGATTCTCCAACATCTCCTGACGGCATCTTCAGAGTTTTGATGTAGAAAACAACAGCATGTAGGAAACAGCGGGTGAGAAATCAGGACATCTAAATGGGGAGGGGGAACATAAAAGGACAGTAAATGGGGTAGAAATCGCTTGGCAGCGCAAGACGGCACTTCTTAGGTAGAGTCTCCTGGAATATAATGGCTACCTGAGAGGAATAAAAGATTGAAATTGTTTGGCGTTTTAACACCATCAAAAGCTATTTCAGTCTCTTTTTTATTATTATTTATTTATTTATTCCGAGAAAGAGTTTTCCTGGCATAACATCAGCTGTAGCAGAGGTAAGACTGAGTGTCAAAAAGAGAGCTTTTACAGCTTTGGAGAAGCCATCTTGCTTCTGACAATATTTACATAGCCCCCCTACAGTTCTCTAAACTGAATGATGTTACAACACTGTTCATTTTTCAGGGTAATTAATTTCACCACCTGGCAGACAGAAATAATAAAAGTAGAATTTATTGACCCGTTTGATACAATAGAGAAGAGATGTTGCGAATTGTAAATAAACAAAGATCCTTTATTATAAGTAGAACAGACAGATTTAATGGGGGTTTCATCACTGTTATAGAATCGGTTGAAGAAAAACTGGTAGCTCAAGGCAACCTTGAAAATCTTGTGACCTTTCATTTGTCCTGCTGATCCAAGAACAATGTTTACTGGCTCAGTGTGGGACAAACTCCTCCATCAGCAGCTTTGTTTCTTCCTGGAACAACATTTTCGATCAATCAAAACCCTAACACTACCCCTACAATCACAGGTCAGGGTCAGGCTGATCCAATTGAGTACCAGAGCAACAAAGTTAGTCGCTTCAGGACCATGTTCTACAAGTTCAAATCGGTTTAAACCTGCAGCTATGGCTAACTTTGGAAGCTTTCTTTTCCACACTAAACTCTATAAAGCTATCAGAAAGATAATAAAGACAATAGCTGTGTTCTTGTTGCCTTTCTGCCCAATCAGGCAATGACTCTGGAGGCAGCGTGCACTCTGTAAAATAGATTTCAGACAGACTTCTTAGAAAGCATAACACGATTTAATCATGTAAAACAAAATAGAGAGAGCTTTGGTGATAACTAAGAGGATGTATGCTTACTACAATAGTAACTATTAGCACAAGTAATGCCATCAAAACATTGGTCAAAAACATACACTTGCAATCAAATTGACACTCATGCAGATTCAAGAACTGTTCAAAATGAAATGCACAGGATTGTGGGATATTGAAGACAGCAAAGGATACAAAAATGCTTCATAAAATCTATGATAAGGTCAGGCTGGTGGATGTGCTGGACAGTTGGGATGCTGCACACTTGACCATGATGAGGAGACCTGACCTGGGCATCACCTTTAACAAACTTCACTGCTGGACTCTTACAGATTCAAAAATGAAAATCAGAAGAAGGTACCTCTCGAGAAAGGAAGTGGTTCAGAGTGCAAATTTAACATAGGCTCATTCTGAAAACGTAGCCCTATATACGTTTCTGGAGATCGCAAATTATGTAGCCAGAGGTACATTTCATCTTTAAAACAAACACTACGGGGCGTATGACGCTGTTCTTTTTCACGCTTACCAGCTGACTGCTTACCTCTGTAGGGACGGTTTTCTGCTATTACCAGTTTGTCCAGTGGCTCGCCGTGTATGTCGGCGGACATGTGACGTGGAGTTGACTGCAACAACGAGGTTGGAGTCCAGCGAAGAACGGTTCCAGAAAGCAGGTAAGACAAAATCAAAAGCCAAAAAATAAAATAAAAGTAAAAAGTAAATAACAGGGTAAAAATGTTGTAAAATCCTAAAACGTGGTAAAAATCAGGCTGCCGTGAGGGCTTTTCTTTTTCTGCATTGCTTTTGAAAACAATGTCGGTTGGGTTTAGGGGTGGGTGGGTCAATCGATCGGTCAGTCGATCGGTTAGTCAGTCTCCTCTGGTGGATTTACACGAGAACAGCAGGCGCAAACAGCACTCACGAGAGAAATTTGAGATCTGAAAAAGCGTACACAGCGGCTTCTGGTGGATTTGCGAAAACAAAAACTGCAAAAAAACGTAGCTCCTGGGATGTATTTGGCGCTCTCCAGAAATGTATATAGGGGTACGTATTCAGAATGAGCCTAGGTTGCTTTGTACATTCATCTGAGGTCTGCAGAAGAGCATCTCTGAAGAAACACAATGCTTCCAACCGTGAAGCAGATGAGTTACAGCAGCAAAAGAAAAAAGGTGACACTCCTGTCAGCTAACAACAGCAAACAGGCTAAACTTTTAAATGAGCAGAAGATTATAAAAAAGATAATTAGCCTGGTTTTAATTATTCTCAATTTCTGCAGCAACATTTGGTCTTTGGACATTTGGTTTCTGACCATTTCCACCCCTTTATGAACCATAATGTGCCATTGTACGTTGACCACAATGTAGCTTGTGATGGCTACATCCAGCAGGATAATGCCACATGTCACAGAGCTCAAATAATCTCAAACTGACTTCTTGAACAGACAGTAAAAGTGACTTCACCATACTCAAAAGCACCTTTGGGATGTGGTGAAATAGGAGATTTGCAGCCCAACAAATCTGCAGCAACTGCATGGTGCTATTTTGTCAATATTAGTAAGTAAGTAAGTAAGTAATGTGGATTTATATAGCGCATTTATCGTGTTTGGCCATACATCCAAAGCGCTTCACAATCATGAGAGGGGGGCTCTCCACACCACCACCAGTGTGCAGCATCCACTTGGATGATGCGACGGCAGCCACAGGACAACGGCGCCAGTGCGCTCACCACACACCAGCTATTAGTGGAGTGGAGAGACAGTGATAGAGCCAATTCAGTGGATGGGAATGATTAGGAGGCCATGATGGGTAAGGACCAATGGAGGGAATTTGGCCAGGACACCGGGGTTACACCCCTACTCTTTTACGAGAAGTGCCGTGGAATTTTTAATAACCACAGAGAGTCAGGACCTCGGTTTAACGCCTCATCTGAAAGACAGCGCTCACTGACAGTATAGTGTTCCCTTCACTATACTGGGGCATTAGGACACACACAGACCACAGGTTGAGTGCCCCCTGCTGGCCTCACTAACACCATCCAGGTACTGACCAAGCTCAGCCCTGCTTAGCTTCAGTGAGTAACCGGTCTTGGGCTCCAGGGTGATATGGCTGTGGCATATTTGGTCATAATTGGCATATTGACCAAAATCTTTGAGGAATTTTCCAGCAATGGAAATGCAGTTCTCAAGACAATAAGGGAGCAAGACTGCAAGGTGTACATAATATTGTGTATATTAGTGACACAAATGCAATACAGTGACTCTCTTTTGTGTTTACGTCTACATATGAAGAGTTCAGATGCAAAAACCTTCAAGTGTCGGCCGTAAATTTCTGTTTCACTTTATTTTGATGGTCCCTTTAACACATGTTGTTGATTTTTTTTGTTTTAGTATACTCTAAGGTTGGGGTTAGGGTTAGTTTGTACTTGCAAAGACAGTTTGCTAATACTCTAATCAGAATTAGTTGGTATGTAGTTGCAATGTAACTTATAATCAACAAAATGTGCAATAGGGATCATCAAAATGAAGTGATACCAAACTTTCTTCAAAAATGAGCATTTTTCTCAGCCTCCTTAGTTTATGTCCAGTTATTGTACTTTAAAGACAATAAAAGGAAACTTTTATTTAGGCTTTTGCATCTGAACTCTTCATATAATAAGCCAAACATTCACAGCTTAAAATTGTGGTAAAATCCTTATTCTGGTCATGACTATCTCCCCTAAAGAACCATAATCATGAGGTTATCCCCTAAAAAGAAGCGTTTAGAAGTGCACTTTTGCACTTCAGAATTAAGTAAGCATTGCTGATGTTGCTAAAGTGATCCTTCAAACGTCTTTCACTCTCCCCATATCCTGGTCCACCTAAACATCTGCGCTATCTTTTGCATTGTCATCATTTTCACTCGACATTGACACTGTCCTCCTCTAGGCTGTGAAAACAATTACAAACAGCACTTCAAACTTGTCAGGCCAAAGCATCTCCTTTCCCCTTCACTCCCTCTCTCTTTCTCCCCCTCTCTCTGTCCCAGAAGCCCATGCCTCATCCTCCTACATGGGCCTTCTATAGTTGTGGATAATGAGCTGGGACTGAGGCGGTGGAGTTTGAATCCTCATGCCTGCAAGCGGCTGTGTCTCTATCTGCCTCTCCTATTACTCCATGTTGCCTTGACTACTGCTTTAGAATTACTGTCAGTGTGGGGGGAATTAAAAAGAAAAAGTTCTTTGTTCAAAATCAGCCGTTTCCAATGCTGGCAACTTACAGCGAGATCAAACAGCAGCAGGCAGACGTACAGCTGAGGCGACTGAAGGGAGAAACACTTTCCTCAGAGACCGCAAGCGAATTTACTGGCGAAAAAAAGACACAGCGTTGAAATACAATGCATTATTTATACTGTAGGAGCTAATCAATGGGGGGTTGTGTGCATCCTGAAATCTCACAGGATTAAAAATGATTGTTGAGCTTTAAACATAACTAGCTGGTTTTAATTGATCATTTAAATCTGACAATCTTTAGTAGACTTCTCTACTCTGTTTATTTGATGAGCCCATAATTTTATTACTAATAGCAATGTTACGAGGCCATTATCAATGTTACGTTAATCTTTTATATGTGACAAAATGCGAATGTGGATCAATTCTGAATGCTATCGGCTGCTCAATTTTACCACACTACGCAGTAACCTTTATGGCGTACACGCTTTTCACTGCAGGCAAAATAATGGTGCCCCCTCTAATAACAGCTCCCAGTTCACTTGTATTATTCATTGTGCTCATCATACCTGAATTGAACATTTCTGTTCTTCATAGGTGTACAAGAGGGAACATGACATTTGGAGCACATCCTTTAAGTGGGAAACATGGGAACCGTTCGGCCCACTGAGCAGCACCGTGGCTCCCAAACAGCCATTTTAATCTATTAGAACATTTTCATTTCTTTTTTTTGTGACAAAAAGAGGAGACAATAGATTGCAGAAAAGTGAAGTTATATTTTTTTCTCAATTTTGTTCCAATGAAACCTACTACTAAGTTTTGTGCAACATAAAACTGTAAAATACTTTACACAGATTAAATTAACCCTCATAATGCCTTCAAAATATAATATTTTGATACATTTCATAAAATGTATTTTTGACACCTGAAGGAAATATGTAACGTTTTGGCTTGCAAAGACAATGTCTGAAGATTGTATTGGTTACCGTTTTACAATACAATACATTTTTGTCTTTAGGGTAAGTAATTCATTTATTCATTCATTTTCTTTCGGCTTACTTCCTTATTTATCAGGGGTTGCCACAAAGTTTGAACCAATTGATAAATATTAATTTAGAAACACTAAATAATGTTGGCCTCAGTGGACTTAACTACTATGTACTTACATTTAAATTAATAAATTGGTGCAATCCACTTTTGTACATACATGTTTTTACATTGTACATATTTAAAAAACTTTCCTTTGGCTTAGTACCTAATTTATTAGGGGTCGTCACAGCGGAATGAACCGCCAACTCTGTAATTATATCTGTAATTTCTGTATTTACATTCGTAATTCCACTGTCAACCATCCTTTTCACTTTAACCCATCCCTTAAACGTACCTCAATAGCACCATAAGTATTGTGAAATACAATATGAACCTAATTAATAAATTTTTATTGAATTTTATTAAGAATTTTTTTTAAGTACCTAATAGTTAAGGCCACTTAAAATAAAGCGGGACCAACATTTAAATGCAACATAGGCTCATTCTGAAAACTTAGCCCTGTATACGTTTCTGGAAATCACGAATTATGTAGCCAGAAGTACGTATGGCTGCATTTCGTCTTTAAAAAGAAACGCTACGGGGCGGTATGATGCTGGTCGTTTCGCGCTTACCAGCTGACCGCTTACCTCTGTATGGACGGCTTTCCCGCTGTTACCACTTTGTACAGTTAGCTCGACATGTACGTCAGCGGACTTGAGACGCAGAGAGGAGTTGACCACGATGACGGGCTTCGAGTCTGGTGAAGAATAGTTCCAGAAAGCAGGTAAGACAGAAACCGAAACATAAAATAAACAAGTAAATAACAGGGTGACAATGTGGTAAAATCTGAAAAACATGGTAAAAATCAGGCGAGGGCTTTTCTTTTTATGGATTGCTTTTTAAATCTGTCATTGGGTTTAAGGAAGTGGGTGGACGGGTCAATCGTGCTTTTGAAAACACTATTGGTTGGGTTTAGGGAAGGAGGAGGGTGGGTCAGTCGATCGGTCAGTCAGTCAGTCATTCAGTCAGTCGACAGTCAGTCAACAGTGGCCTCTGGTGGATTTGAGATCTGAAAAAGTGTACACAGCGGTCTCTGGTGGATTCGCGAAAACAAAAACTGCAAAAAACGTAACTCCTGGGGCGTATTTGGTGCTCTCCAGAAATGTATATAGCGGTACGTTTTCAGAATGAGCCTGGGCTGTTTATATATATTAAAATGTGTGTTTAAAGTATTATTTCAATAAACACATTTCCAAAACATGATTACAGACCAGTATGACAGATCAAACAATTAAACACTCAAGAACAACACTCACATGTGATCCACAAAAGAGCAAAGGAACAAAGCATTGGATTGAGAAACAGGAAAGAGTGAGAATGACACGACAGCAGGCGCTCCTCTTCCCCTCGGGCCACACTTCTGAAAACACAGACTCCAGATGCGTCGTCATCAACTAAATCCTTTTGGGAGAAGATGGAAAGAGAGAACGGATCACGCTCTCCCTGAGATGGATAGATCATGCTGGATGTCGACAGGGCTCTGTAGGCATCAGATGTTTCGGAAAATCATTCTGTTGAATTACGGCCTCGTCCCACCAGCTGACTTGTGAAAACTTGATTTGGTAGGGGGCGTCACACCTACTCATTGTTTACACTCAAACCTGTGCTGACGTCTTTCCTGTTGCAACAGAAAGTTTGATATATTGAAGGATTTGTTCAGGGATTACAGTCCTGCTGTTATTCAGAAGAAGAAAAAAACTGCAGGATAATTTTGAATCAAAGGAATGAAGTTTCAGAAATTGCCCTGGCTCCTTTTTATATTTTATTAATATTTTTTGTGAGGATAGACATATAATTAGGGACAAAATACTAAATATTAATTGGTATTTGAGTAATCCACTATTTTGTACAATTGTAATAGCATTTATATATGATTTGGAGCCAAATTACAGCGCAATAAATAAATGCTTTTAAAAGATAGCAATGTTGTTATTTTATTTTACATTGGTAGGCCTGTTTGTAAAATCTGTTGGCTTTAAATATCTTTGCTTTTATGGGCCATTCACATATCGCATCTAAAACCCAATGGAAAACATGAGGTATGTAGCTTTTTTCATTCTGTTCACACAGACAGTTTTTCCTTTCCAATGCGCTACTTTTCTACTGTTTTTCAATGTAAACATGAGCGATGCATTTTTTTAGACACTGCGTTAAAATAACTTCAACTTTTACAGCAGCGTTGCTCATCACTGTCCATTCCAAAGCAATAGACCAATCAGAAGAACTCGGAAGTGGGACAATCGTTGCAAGTTTCTGTTTACAGGCTTTTAGTGGTGTTTTAGAAGCAAAGACACATTCGGTGTGAATGAGCCCTTAGTTTAAATGTGCTTATGTGCCCGGTGTCTGTCGTTGTGAAGCAACCATCAACTGTGCTGTCCAAGAATCCATCACTGACAATTCCTTGCTGCAGCTCCGATACAAGTTTTATTTATGGAGGAACTTAAAAAACACTGCAGTGTTTGTTTGGGTGTTCTGTGTTTATCTGAGGTAATAATCTACTATTTGAAGTTTGAATACTCCATAGAAAAAGGGAAGGTGATTGGTTGGTTTATGTCACTTGATTCATGCTGCATTTGCAGCATTCTGAAAAAATTTGATGTTTTCAAGTCACTGCGCTATAGGCGTGCCTGGAAAATGCAAGCACAGCATCACTCTCTATTTGCACACAAACCTTGCATATCCATTTGAAATAATGAACTAAAAAAACATGATATTTAAAAGGCCCCTTAAATGCCTGTGGTGCCTTTTTAAGATTCGGAAGAAGCACTTTTTTGAGTTTGCATGCCGGAAATTCAAGAAGATGCACTTTTTCTAGTTTTTACTAATGGAGCCACATTGAAATCTACAATGTAAATAACCTATATCCTTAACATTGTGAATACCTACAGTACATATGAATATTTAATCTCAAGTTGTGCATTTAACTCAATTTGAATGGATTTATCTGGTTAATTTACAGATTTATCAATGTGCAACTGTGAAAACCACTATAACTCTTTTTATCCATTATAAATGAGTAGCGCCTCAGCACAACAGATGACATAAACAATAACACATTCTGATGACAGACTTTAGCTCAGTAATACTGGTAATAGAAATAGCTGTAAAATAACTGGAATTACTTTACTGGTAAATATTTTTAAATTGTGCTGTTCACACAGGCATTGACATTCCTTTTTTTCTAGAAAAGCACCATTCAGAATCAGAATCAGAATCGGTTTTATATGTTTATATGTTTTGGCTACAGAAGCTTCCAGTGTACATAAAGTGACAAGTGACAACACAAAATAAATATGAGAAAAATACGACAAACATTAAACAGAGATGCAGTTAGACAAAAGAGCCCTGGATGATGAATTGTTTGTGCAGATTTGTTATAAATATACAAGTTATAAGGTGCTGTGTACAAATGCGTATGGAGAAGTATTGCATTGTATACTGTTATAAGGTGCTGTGTACAAATGCGTATGGAGAAAGTATTGCATTGTATATTGTTATAAGGTGCTGTGTACAAGTGCGTATGAAAAAGTATTGCACATGTTTATTGCACAGTAGGGGAATACACATCCATTCAAAAAACAAAAAAAAACTAAAACAAACAACAACAAAAAACAAACAAAATAACAGTATATTCTGTGACATCATTAACCGGAAATGACCTCTAAATGGCTGCTTTTGCATTTGTAAACATGAATGGGGTCAGTGTTTTTGTTGATGGTTTCATTATTGCTTCACACTTTAACATTCTTGCAAGCACATTCATTGAAACAAAAGTGAAACCATCAACAAAAACACTGACCCCATTCATGTTTACAAATACAAGCACATGTAACTGGTTACTGATGTCATGATATGATGTCACAGAATTTACCATATTGTTGTATTTGGGAATGAGGAATGGTGCTTTTCCAGAAAAAAAAAAAAAATCATCATATTTCATATATTTATTTTGGTTGTATTTTCATGTTGGTGCAAAAAATACAATATGTCACCACATCTGATTCTGGAAGAAGAACAAGTTACGACATCATTACAGGGTTCAAACTAATGACCAAATAACCTAAGCAAAGAAATAATTAGCTTATAATTAAGAACAAATGGCTGGCTGAATAAATGAACAAAGGTAAGAACGGTAAACCTTGATTTCATCCACATGAAACAACACTAAGCTCTTTTCATTTTTATTTCGACCTAGAGAAATCACACTCGAAAAGATAGCAAAAGCAATTTTCCACATCCATCACCGGCATTCATATCTCATCCGTCTACTTTGCTTTATCTTCTGCTCAGTAACTCGGAGTAAAAGACTTTCTTTAGTTCAATGACCTCTCATTTATGCTGTCAGAGTTACTGGTTCAATAAGACGTAAGCTCTTCATAAAATTTGTTTCACCGAATATTATACCCAATGCTGGTGGAAAGCAGAGGGGGTGAATTTCTAACACTTTTTAAAGCTGTCATTGAATTGAATATGCCTCCGAAGCCCATTTAAAATATTTGGAAACATATTAAAGTCTTGCATTTTTCATTAAAATGTTTCAAAAAAATACATTTGGCTCAATAATTCCTCGCACACGCTGCGATAAAGATGTCTGTCTTCTAATTAAAAAAATTGTTTCATTACCAGCTATGCAATCATCCGTGAGACAGAAATGTGTGTCAAAATAATGTCTGACTAAGTTAAACAACCAAACGTCATTCATTGCTTTACCCTTTATCTGCAAAGAAAAGCTGAATGCCTTATATGTGGAGTAAAAAAAAACACTTGAAAGGAACCCAGGGCTCTAGTCAGAATAAAAAGCCCCAGTCGGTATCATCGATTTGTCTGAATTATTTGAGAACATACTGTTGCTTTGCCTGACAACTGCAAGACTAATGAGAGAAATATTGAATTTTCTCTCTTTTGTTACAGGGCAGCTTTTGTTTTCATACACCCAGTAATGATCATTTTTGCAAGAGTTATTGGCTACTTGTTTCAAATTTTGGGAACACTTTACAGTAAGGTTTAATTCATTTTCTTTTCGGCTTAGTCCCTTTATTAATCAGGGGTCGCCACAACGGAATGAACCGCCAACTTATCCAGCATATGTTTTACGCAGCGGATGGCCTTCCAGCTGCAAGCCTTTTCCATTTAATTTCATTCAACCCTTGGCATTTCTGTGTGGAGTTTGTATGTTCTCCCCATGTTTGCGAGGATTTCCTCCGGGTGCTCCGGTTTACCCCACAAGTCCAAAAACATGTTGTATAGGTGAATTGTGTAAGCTAATATTGGCCGTAGTGTATGTGTGTGAAAGAATGGGTATGGATGTTTCCCAGTGATGGGTTGCAGCTGGAAGGGCATCCGCTGCGTAAAACATATGCTGGATAAGTTAGCGGTTCATTCCACTGTGGTGAGCCCTGATTAATAAAGGGACTAAGCCGAAAGAAAATGAATGAATGATTACTGATCACAGAAAAAAAACAAAAAAACTGAACCACACCACATTGATCTGATTAGGATGGAAGCTACGGTAGGTTTATTTATTTATTTATCTCTTTGTGCGTTTCAGCAGAAGCAGATTATTGCTAAATAAATCTAACGACCCTCTTCAATCACTAACAACATTATTCTCGACATAATTACATCATTATTTCTAAAAACACTATATTTAAATGAGAGAAACCAGACTCTCTTCTCAGTTCTTTAAGATTCATGCCATGAAAAACCCTCTACTGGCTCTCAAGTCACTACTTTCATGCCATGTTGCTGTGTCAAGTGCTTTGGAAGGTGTGTTATTATACCTCACAAATTCATCGCAATGTGTTTCCAAGTAAAGCAAGTATTTCAATTTTGAGAAACAGCTTGTCCTAACAGCAAGCAAGAGATTAAATGAAGTGTCACGGTTAAATACAAAGAGCAAAGGGAGCGAGTGCATTTATGTTTTGTTTTTTAATGAAAAATGCTTTTTTACATTATTACTGTCACGCTGTTCTTGTTCTGGCACCACAACTCGTTTTTAATGATGCAATGTCAGAAAGTCACAGAATAACATATACTGTATTATAATTTAAGTCTGTGATTTTATTGTTTCTTCTGTTTTTTAGTCTTGAACTGAATTAAGCTCTTGTTTTGTTTATTAGTGAAGCCTGAAATTATTCATACCCCTGGCAAATTCTGACTTACACTTATTCAACCACATGGTGCCATACAACTGTAAGGATGGCTAACTGTGCGTTCACACCGAAAGCGGCGAGAGCGTCAAAGTAACCGGAAGTCATTCATTTTCAATAGGAGCCGGCGGGGAGGAGCGGCGCGGCTCATCTTCGCCGGTGTGGGTGTCGTGGAGAGTTGAAATCAAGTCAACTTTACTGTAATGAGCTATGACTATTGCTGCATCCCAATTCGCATACTATCCATCCTAAATAGTATTCAAAATTAGAATTAGTATGTCCCAAACCATAGAATGTTAAAAAGAGTATGCCAAAGGTTCCCGGATGGTTTACTATTTCCGGTAAAAACTCGAAGTGTTGAAGCGTCCATACTCTAACCGCTAATATTGATTACAGTACATTGCACGTTGGACGTGAATTTAAACAAACTACAAACATGGTGGATGCGCGAGACCAACCATCAAGTAGAGGGGCTTCGGTAAAGATGTTTGAATAACTGTTAATCAATATCTAGCCAACTGGAAAATGTTTAAACCATATTTTCCGTGTTATATTTCGTCTGCAACAACAATGTGAACTTATATAAAGACGTGTTTGGACATTACCGTCTGAATGTATAATTATCCAAAGACCTGAGGAAATTTCTCTGCATGAAAGATTCGCGAATGGCAGATTATCCTGCTGCTGCTTCTCCAGTAAGGTAGGTAATTAGATATGAAAGAAATGTGGATGATGTGTCGAGATGATTGACAGGGGACGTAACTAAGCAACATAATGATTGATCTGTTAAGGAGGAAGTAGTATGTCCCAAAGCTTGCATACTCTTCTGTTACACACTCAAAAGTATATACTTTTCCTTTACAAAAAAAGTACATACTTTTAGGATGTAGTATAAGTATGTGAATTGGGACACAGCAGTGGTCCGCCGGCAATCAATTGGAATGTAGAAGTCCACCGCTTGTTCCAGAGAACACAGTCATTGTTTACTTTGGTTCCGACCACAGTTGTTCCCAAGGGTTTGATTATTGCAGTCGCCGGATTTCCAGTTATCTACGATGTTTTCTTACTGGGACATACATAAAAAAAAAGTTACTGCCGAGTTACTGATGTGCATTAATGTTATTATTTTTTTTTCTTTAAAAAGTGGGAATCTCATGAAACAATACAAAACAGTATTGCTGCTTCAGAATATTTCAGACATATGGACACATATTGGATTAGTGGAGCAAAGCCACACCACACACAACAACTTGGTCTTCCAATGAATTTAATAAAAAGCACGCAACATTTTCACACTAGAAAGCACGTTTTTTATGCGGGAGTGTAACTGATTTGCTGATATGCTGCAACGGCTCCTTTAAATACGAGATCAATGTAGCGAATTTTGACGGTCTCTCTGGTGAAGCTGTGAAGGCAGACAGCGTTGTCGCCAGGGTGGCCAGAGCGAACTCCATAATCTCTCCATAATATCCAAGAAGTCTCTCCATAATATCAAAGCCTGGCAAGACCACGAGAATTGTCATGAAATAAAACAATAAACTTTCTAATCTGAGAAGAAGATCAGCTAGGAAACCAGTTGTTCAACTGCCTCGATCATGCATCCTGAGCCCCCCTCTCTGCCCTCGACTTTACCTTCTCCACCAGAGCAGCTCACTCACATTCCACACAGAATGTTGAAGTTTTCAATATTGTTTATCTTGTGGCTCTTGTAGTATAGTTTTCTCAATTTCACTGTAATATTTCACAGTTTCGCTTGTATATATTGATCTGGGTTTCGGCTTTGATAAGATCTTTGCCAGATGCTCCACTCCAGGGAAAATGGTCTTCACATCGACTCATGACCAGACAAGGGTCTGTGTGAAGCTTTTATTTTCTTGAATTTATGATCGTTTGTTGTGATTTGAGTATGTAACGGAAAGGTACAAAAGTGTCTGTGGGATCCTGTAGCCAGGATACCCCGTTGCAGTGTGTGAGTCTCTGAGCTCTGCATCAAGGCTTATATGCTGCAACATACTTCTACACGGTCGGGTATTCATCTTTACCTCTTAGATTGATCTTTTGAGCAACTGATTTCTGAATTGGCTTATGTTTGTTTAATTATGTGAAGTGGCATGGAAAATCTGACAAATAAAATGTTATATTTGATATATTTTATGTTCTACTGAAATCATTTAAATCTAGTTTAGGCTGATGTTCCCGCAGCCTACGACCAGGATTGCTCATACATTCAGGCTCAATGGATGGAGCATAGGCACAGCATATGAGACCTATTGATTTCTGACAATCACTGACTTAGCATGATATAATATAGTGGCTAAATCAAAATTTCTTTATGTATGAGCAAGCATAGGGCGGCCTAATATTACTAAAAAGAAATTAGTTAACAGTTATATCCTATCTCCTCTGGTTATATCTAAGAACCAGAACTGGTGAGATTGTGTCCGTGAGCAGATGAAAAAAAAGAGAGATGAAAAGATGAGATGCTTAAAATATAGTTAAATATATAAATTCATTCCTCATTTATGAATGTGATCAGTTTCTTATTTACACATTTGAAATGTATCACTTGAAATTGGAGTCAGATTAAATTCTGAGCTGGAAACAAATTAAAATAAATTCTTATAAATCAAAAAAATTATTTTCAGATGTGCTAGAAAAGGCTTACATGCATTTAACCTTCACCCATGCTGTTAGTTTTGTCATTGGAGTAATAGATGGACCCTTACACAACTAAACATTGCCACTGCGTTCCGTTCAGAATGGGCTCATCTTTATTCCCTAATTCCTTCAAAGAGTTTACCAAGCAAAGTGACAGCTTCGAAGGGATTAGGGCACAGTGATGAATCCTCTAAATGGAACACAGTGTGTAACACCAAACAACTTCCCTCCACAAAGGATCATGGGGCTTAGAAATTACCAGTTTTGAGCACTTCGGTTTTGAATTATTGAAAATGGCGGCCATGATTGTTTTCATTTCGAAGTGCCCTTTGGAGGGCAATATATCCTGTTTGGAACGCACCATATGTAAGAAATGTAACACCATTTACCATAATTGCCAGTTTTGGTTTCAGGACATGAAATTGTAAAGACAAAGAGTGGGATTTATCATACCAGTTTGATTCGAACCAACATCAAAAGCACAATTTGAGCAAAATGTTTCGCTAAGTTTTTATATTGTAAGCAAACACCTCCTCAACAACAACAAATGTACAATTCACTGAAGCCTGGCTTTCTTTCTTTGTGAATGCCTTTTGGAGACATGAGCTTTGCATTTTTGCCAATCTTATATAATACAAAACAAATGAAAATGAAAACATTAAAAAGCATCAGATGACTTAATTAGTGTATTCTCTAATGCAAAAGGCGGAGCATTTGTAAAACATATGAAATCCAGTACTCTTGGTCAAGGTCTTTTGATGTACTGCAGTATACAGTACATAATAAACAACGGTTAACAAGCTATGCATGTTTATACGAGACCAGCATGTGTCTGTGCCGCACAACCTCTCCACTCCTCTCTCCATCTCATTGTAAAAACACTGTAAACAAATTAACAGATAAAAGTTTGCCTCTCATTACCACTGAATGACTCAGCAAAACACCCACAATCCCTCTCCAAGATGCTCTCTGGAATTCATCTCTTGTACAGTTTATAGCAAATATCTGAAGGTCTTTGATGTACTTTGATCATGCAATTGATTCAAGTGCATCAATGTTCCCTGCTCTAATTTTGTAATGCTCCATTTTCTATTTCAGAAGTTTAATATATAGTTTATTACTATCTTAAAAAGTAATTTTTAATCTTGTGATGCAGCCTTAAGTGTCACACAATCTTTTACAAATCGTTGTAATATTATGATCTACTGCTCAAGAAACATTTATGATCATTTTCAGTGTTCAAAAAAAACTTTATGCTTCCAACATTGCAAGATTCATCTGGTAAACAGCCTCCTGGCAACACACTTGACCAAGGGCATCTCAGGAGCCCTGCTCCAATGATTTGATTCTTATCTCTCAGGTTAGACCTTCAGGGCATCTTGGAGGGCTGAAGTGTCCACATCTTAGCATCTAGCTACAGGGGTGCCTCAGGGCTCAGTTATAGGACCACTTATCTTCTCAATCTACATGTCATCACTATAGGATAAGATACATGGCCTTCCATATCAATGCAATAATGATGACACTCAAGTCTACTTCTCATTCCAGCCTGATGATCCAACAACAGATGGTTGCATCTCATCATGTCTGACAGTCATTACTTATTGGATGACGGACCATCACAAGTATGAATTCGGCTAGTGAACGACACATAATATTGCCATCCCAAAGACTTTTCCCAAGGACCATCAAGGACTTTTACCTTTTCTGTTTTCTCTTGGTGGAATACCTTACCTAACTTGACCCAAGTCTCTTTGGTTTTAGCCATTTTCAAGAAACAGCTAAAGATATTTTTTTCTGCAACATTTGACTATTAACAGATTCTTTAACATTCTGCTCTATATGAATTAAAAAAGAAATGGTGTCGACTCGAGTAAAAGTCTCCAAGTGGTTAAAGCAATGATAGACAGTTCCAAATAGGTACATCAATGCGGGGTCATATCTGAGTCCAGATCGGGATGCAAACAGGAGTTTTGGGTCAGGCTGCCTACAGACTATTCAGGGCTGATCTCAGACCTGCAGAGCTGACCCCTCGGACGCATATACACACGCAAGAGAACGATCTGTTAGAACAACTTAAGGTTGAGTTGTTGTATGTTCAGCTGTCTTATCAAACTGATTCAAAACTGGCACAATCAACATTCAGGCTGCTAGCTTCTTACTACACAAAGTCTATCTTGCACAAAAAGGAAATCATTTGAAACAGAATTAACACATGAAAATAGCAATATCACTTTAGACATAATTAACACATAGCAATAACGATAGGAACAGTTGTTTCCAGTCATCAGCCTCTGCAGTTCCACTCAAGCGGTCTCCATGACCTATGACCTGGCTTGGTAGCTTCTGAAAATTGACAGACAAAGATAGGGACAAAGATACTTCAACTGAACATTCCTAAATTAGGTAATGAACTTTCTTCATTAGTCAAAATCATTTCAAAGATTAAATACTGATTCAAATAATCACATTAATATAGTAATGAGAAAAAGGATAAAGGTTGATCCTTGCTGAAATGGATTTGAAGACAGAAATACACTCCATCAAAACATACAAACTTTGCTAGGTGTACTGCATTACACTAACTGGGATTTATCACATCACTTCTGCTCTTTTTTTGGTTTGATTGCTTCTATTGTCATCATTTGTAAGTTTCTGTGACTAAATCATTTTCTAAATGACTATCTCATTTTTTTGGTGAAAATAAGGACTATCTTACATTTTTAAACCACGTTTTACATAAAAAGCACACACTAAAATGTCATTCAGTTTATATCATATGTAATTATATACAAAAATTATTATCAGGCATAATTTTGTTAATTTTATTTGATGCAAACACTAAAATGGGACATCTTGTCTTTGACCCACATACACATATTACAAAAAAAATTAAAATACAGCAACTATACCACCAGTCTAACACGACCTACACTTATATAAAGTTTTTAAAACCCTTTTTTTCCCTTTGGTGATGCCTTTTCGCTCAGAGCACAGAGTGAGTCATAAGTACTTCATCATAATCACTGCAATTTAAACTAGGGAGGGAGGAATTCATTCTTGTTTCAGCCTCCACTCCACCTTTCTGTCTTGATCTTCTGTCTCCAGAGCCGAAAGCCTCTGTTCATCACCTTTATCTCAGACTGTGTCTTTCACCAGCTTCCCCTCAGCCAGGCTGGGGCTGCCACTAAACACATCTCAGTGATACCGGCGCTCATCAGCTGCAGAATTAAAACAGAAGGGTGGGAGGAGAAGGAGCGCATCTCCAGAGTAAGCGCCAGGAATAATCGTCATTTTGCTCTTCTGCAGACTGTAGTCCAAGGGCAGCTCACCATGGACTGATAGATTAATTTCTGCAAGGAATAATTGGAAACGTTTCCATTCCCTTGTTCTTTCCTTTTCTCTTTGAGATAGACAGAAACTTTGATGTGCATTCGTATGTGGAATGAAGCAATATCCTTTTGAGCAGCTGAGTGTATTGTTTTAGAACATCAAAGTACAAAAAGTGCTTCGACAATAACTTCATGCTGTAATTTACAAATATTGGTTTTAGGGAATAAAGTGTACATTTTGACAGCTGAAGTCTCTGAATTGCAGTTTAATCAAAAAACAAATGACTGATAGAGCTTTAGACTGCAGTCAGATGCCCAAATTCTTGCTTATTGCCATGATGTTTTAAATTACGTTCAATACCTGCCTGTCAAATTTACTTCCCATCAACAGTCATTTACAAAAAAGGAACAGATCAATCTATTCTATAGAAACTGGGACCAAAAACAACTGTAGTAGGCAACTGCAGTTAGACTAGAGGCCAGTTAAAGGTACAATATGTAACTTTTGATTCTTTAGCAGTTGATGAATAATTTTCAGAAACAGAATCAGAAAACACACAAGGTTTGTGAGTGGTTTACAGGAGTTACATATTGACACAAGAAGACAGAAGGACATTTAAACAAGTGGAAAATAAAGTAAACAATACGAATTATAAAACGTTAAGTTCTGTCTGCTTCTCGAATCTGATTGGCTGATAGCCATCTGATATTCCCGTAATAACAGCACTCATACAGCCTCTTCACCCTTGTGTATTACTCCACCCACATATAGAGTGACAGCAGATCAACAAACTCACTACAGTTTGACAAATATTGCAGCTGTTGAACAACATAATGCACTTCTGAGGCTTTTTTAGGCAAGTATGTAGTTGTTTAGATTGCAACTATGCAGTTTATTTATAAGGATAGTATTTATAATTTCGGAGATTCAGCGCATCGGCGGCCATCAGCCATTCATTCTGAGCAGAGCAAAGACGGTTGACGTTCCTCCACAAGATGGTGACAGAGACCGCATAATAAGTCCTTAGGGGAGAAAAACTCAATTTCAAACTACAGCTGAACAAATCATTATAGAACAGGTAAGTGAAATTCTAAGTCGATCTCTTTCTCTTTTGTATGTTGTAGTGCTGTATTTATACCATGGTAATCTGGTAATCTGCTTAGCTTTGCTTTGGGGCTAATTATCGTGATATCCCGATTGCAACAGAGAAATACTGGGAAATCTCTGTTGACTGATGGCACTTCATGCCGTTCAGCCTTATAATCTTAAATTTTGAGCAAAATCACCTGTTTTGTCATCACATTAGACAAGAGAATCATTCAAATACAAACTTTTTAAAGTGGCGTTTGTTAATTAGCAACGGTTTCTGCTGTTCTGACAGTTAGCTGCAGATGTGATTGTTTAATTACAAAGCACAAATAAACACAACAATTTTAACCCCAGAATAATAGACCATTGTGCTGTACAATGAGATAGAAGGCAAAAAGATGATCAAATATATAAAAATAAACTTAATAATAAATACAAAACACTGTAAAAAGTATTTATAATGACTTAAAAGCAAGAGTAAGAAGATGCGACCGTAACTTAGATTTAAAATCATTTAAAGAAGTTTATTTAAAGAAGAAACAGTATTCTTAATAGACCATGTTTCTTGTACCTCAGCATGATGAATATGGTTCATGGCACATGTTCATAATAAAAAAAAAAAAAACATTGTCCTAACGCCTAACGCCCCAGTATATTAATAGGGACTCTATACTGCTCAGTGAGCGTCGTCTTTCGGATGAGACGTTAAACTGAGGACCTGACTCTCTGGTCATTAAAAATCCCAGGATGTCTTTCAAAAAAGAGTAGGGGTTTAACCCTGGCATCCTGGCCAAATTTACCCACTGGCCTCTGTCCATAATGGCCTCCTAACCATCCCCATATGATTGGCTTCATCACTCTGTCTCCTCTCCACCAATTAGCTGGTGTGTGGTGTGCAGTCTGGTGCAATATGGCTGCCGTCGCATCATCCAGGTGGATGCTGCACACTGGTGGTGGATGAGGAGATCCCCCCCCCCCAAAAATGTGTAAAGCGCTTTGAGTTTCCAGAAAAGCGCTATATAAATGTAAGGAATTATTATTATTATTATTGTTACCTTTACAATGTTTACAATCATGGAGGGAAGGAAGCCTCCTGAACAGATATGGTAATAATGAGTTTTTTGTAACAGAAACAAGTGCAATTCGGTAAACCAATCACAACAAACTTGCTCCATCTGACCAATAAGAGTAGAGTAGAGTCAGAAAGCATGGGTTTGGAAAGAGCAAATCTTCTAATCTAATTGGTTTAGACTGTTAAATGTATATTATGAGAAAGTGCATGTGTTTTTTGACCTTGGATGCAGGCATACCCATTTTAGGAGAGCAAATTAAGAGCCTTTTATCGACTGGTATTCCTAACAATGATTTTATCCATCATTGATTTCCATTTTTGTTCATCACTGCAGTTTAACACTCGAGGTCAATAAAACACACTAACTGGACCAAGCCAACCACCCGAACCCAGCAACAACAGAGACCTAAATATACATCACAATACAGTGCATTTGCATCCTTACTCTTTAAAATGAGGTACGCTAAAGGTGTATCCGGTGAGTGATTGCGTGAGATTTTGATGTATTATGTGAATAAACATCACTCTGATGCAACTGCATTATTCTGGAGCTGCAGTCTTTGTGACAGTTTATTAGGTTTGTTATTGAGTCCATGTGTCATTGTCGGTGGGTGTTCTTCAGGCCGAGCGTTACATCTGTCACTTGTGATTGCTGATGTAAGCTATACTGAAAATGAATGCCTGAGTGCTCTAGCATTTGTCTTTTATTTCAGTTTACAGAAAGTAGGAGCTTGAATCTCTCTCTTTTTCTCTTTCTTCAGAATAAAGAACATGAATTCGAAATGCTAACACAGGAAGATTGAAGTGAGCTGATGTCTGATGACTGAATGTCACATTTCAAAGCCCAGTTGAGACAAACTTGAGAACAAGTGTTATTTTAGCACCTTTAGAGCTTTTAACACTGCGTTAAACCATGCTTTTAACCCTGGGTATAAGAACATTTCACAGTTGTAATTCAGAAGAGGTTTGCAGCAGAACATAAATATTAGACATCAGAACTGAACACACTGATGCTGTCAGGTCTGCTGGATTGGTAATACATTATATATGTGACACTGACCCCATTTATACCTAACAACCATCTCAAATCACATTTGCGTGTCAGAAATGCATGTGACAAAAGTGCATTTGTAGTGTAAATGCATCTTAGGCCGCATCGAAGAACTCTCACCGGTTTATTGATCATCTTAAGCATGCCATATCCATACGCAGTGACACATCACTTTGGATAAAAGCATCTGCTAAATGAATAAATACGGAAATATGAATAAATGAGGACCACATGAAGCACACACAATTGAAATGCATTTTTAATATTAATACAAGTTTAATATAGGTACTCAAATGAGCGTTTCACTCAAAACATTTTGGCGACATCGCAATTGAATTATTGCATGTTAAGTGGTAACTGGAGGGAAAAACAGAGGTGCTTTTAAATATCAGGGGGAAATGACATGAGATTAATGCATTTCAGAGAATGCCCATTTTAATTCAAAGCAACAGTTCATCCAAAAATGGATTTCCTATGTTTACATCTGTCTTGGTTAAGACATGAACAATTCGTTCTGTTAAATAATATCCTACCCCCTTGCTAATGGTGGTGAATGGTTTTGGAAGCTCCAAAAAGTGCAGTCTCAGATGCACATTAATGCATATTAATAGAAATGTGCATAATGTGCTAAAGGCTGCCATTTAGTCATGTCCTATCTTACTTATCTCAACAAAATTTTTATATTGACATATTACACATTTATGAGCTAGATATACCAGTTGAGTTAGATGATATGCTAATTAATTTCAGATAATTAATGACCTGCTAGTGGTGTTTTTATGAAATCCAAATATGATTTAAAAAGTGTAGATGTCATTGATTAGAAATCAGTACCTTGTTGAATCTATGCCTTGAAGGTTTAGGGCAGTTCTGAGGGCAAAAGGGGGTCCAACCCGGTACTGCTAAGTGTACCTAATAAATTGTGTATATATAGCCTCTTAACCCTTCACCCTTGTGTATTACTCCGCCCACATACAGCAACAAGCAGAGGACACTCTACAGTTTAACAAACACTGATGCTATTGGACAACAATGTATTTTTGAGGCTTTTTTAGTTGAGAATGTAGTTGTTTAGATTGCAACTATGCAGTTTATTCATAAGGATAGTGCCAATTTTAAAATATTTATAATTTCTGAGAGACAGCGCGTCGGCGGCCATTAGCCTGTCTTTGAGCAAAGACAGTTGACGATGTTCATCCACAAGATGGCGACAGAGACCGCATAATAAGCCCTAAGAGAAAAACAGCGTAATTTCAAACTACAGCTGATCAAATCATTATTAAACAGGTAAATTACTTTCTAAGTTGATGTCTCTCTTTTGTACGTTGTAGTGCTGTATTTATACCATAGTAATATTGTGATCTCCCGATTGCAACAGAGAAATACTGGGAAATCTCTGTAGACTGATGGCATTTCATGCCGTTCATGTCACGTTACTGGGAGGTATTGCAGACAGGACAAGATGAGTAGGATCCATGTGCATTTATTGGTGAGTTGTCATACAAAAACAGGACATGTTGCAAAAACAAAGTAACAAAATAACAAAACTAGAACGAGAACTAGGACAAAACATGAGCAATAACAAACTATACAATACCACAGCACTAGGGAATCAAGAAGACATATAACACACGAGCAAAGACAAGACGGGTGCAGGGTATATTTAAAGTCCAAAACATCAGTGGTGAACGGGATGCAGCTGCGGAAGTGATCAGTGAAAGATGATGACCGGGTGTGTGTGACGGAATGCTGGGAAATGTTGTTCATAATGATATGTAGTTCACCAGCGATCTCTAAAGTCCCAGATCGCTGGTGATCATGACAGTACCCCCCTCCTAAGGAGCGGATTCCAGACGCGACAAAAAGTATCCGGAGGGAGGTGAAGCGGAGGTGGAACAGGGGGAGGGCATGGAAGGTCCAAAACAAAAATTACACAAAACATGAACATAACACTGAGTGAACAAGAACAGGAGTTGCAGAAACCGCGGAGCATGGATCTGCGGTGGACCTGGAGCGTGGAACTCAGGCGGACCTGGAGCATGGAACTCAGGCGGATCTGGAGCGTGAAGCTGCGGAGGACCTGGAGCATGGAACTCAGGCGGATCTGGAGC
>CAIGQV010016735.1:7650965-7674073 GCA_903798115.1 Danio jaintianensis | reverse complement strand
GCTGGTGGGACTATGTCTCTCGGCTGGCCTGGGAACGCCTCGGGATCCCCCCGGAGGAGCTGGAGGAAGTGTCTGGGGAGAGGGAAGTCTGGGGTTCTCTCCTAAAACTGCTGCCCCTGCGACCCGGCCCCGGAAAAGCGGTTGAAAACGAATGAATGAATGAATTTTTACTCTGTTTATCATGTTATATATTAGTATTTTTATTAGTCAAATATTGTTTCGAGTGTGTTTGATGCATTTTAGGGAATTGACTGCAATACCCTGTCCTGTCAAATTTTAAATAAACTAAACTAAACTAAGTTGAAAAAAAAAAAAATCTAATACAAATAAATTATTAGAAAAAATGTAAACTCAGGGTGCTTTCATATGTGGTTCGATTGGATGGTTTGCACCCAACATTGATTGAGCCCTCCCCCTGCATTCCAAAGCTGGACTGTGTTCACACTGAGGTTATGCATGTCAGAAAAGCGAGTATGTAAATGCATAAATACAATGTTTGACCAATGCATATGTGTATAATAGCATTTCACTTCTGTTATTTGGTTCAATTGCATTCAAATTAGAAGAAAACCATAACAGAGTTCACACAAACTGCATACCAGACTACCTTTTTCAGGCAGACTTGGATACACACTCGAGTTTAGAAAACCATGTTCATACTAGCTAAGTGAACTAAACCAAACTGTGACATCAAGCAGTCCCATGTGCGCACCAAAAAAAGCACTCTCAGAATTTGGAGGAAAAAAAAAAACATTTAAAAAATGTTGTTTGAAATGGTTTGTGTTCACTGTAAAAAATATATATATATGTTAATTAACAGTTTCCGTATTTTGTAGTGTTTTCCATTTATTTACGGTTGTGAATTACATTTTAGGGTGACACGGTGACTCAGTGGTTAGCACTGTTGCCTCACAGCAAGAAGGTCGCTGGTTCGAGTCCCTGCTGGATCAGTTGGCATTTCTGTGTGGAGTTTGCATGTTCTCCCCGTGGGTTTCCTTCGGGTGCTCCGGTTTCCCCCACTGTCCAAAGACATGCGCTATAGGTGAATTGGCCGTAGTGTATGTGTGTGAATGAGTGTGTATGGATGTTTCCCGGTACTGGGTTGTGGCGCTGTGGTGACCCCTGATGAATAAAAGGACTAAGCTGAGGGAAAATAGATGAATTAATGTGTTTCATTGCAGACAATACAACAAACATTATTTAATGTTCCTCATGATTTTTATTGTTTTTTTTCCCCCCAAAATAAACACGTATTCCAATTTTGGTTCTTGCAACACATTTAAAAACAAAGTTTATGAAAGGAGCAGTTTAGGGCTAGTAATCAGGTAAATTGGTTAAATAATGATGTGATTTGAAACAGGTGATGTCAACATGTTGTAACTTGATTTAAAGCAATTTCATTTAAGCAGGGAAGATTGATAGTAAACTCATTTTTAATTTTTACACAGATTATCTTACTGATTTTAGGACAGCAATATAAAGACATTTAAGACAATATAAAGAGCCTACATTTAAAAACATTTATATAACTACTCTACCATTTAAGTCAAAATGCTTGTAAATATTATACAAAAAGTATTATTACACAATACAAAAGTATTTCCTATTTAATAAACATTCAGAACACAACATGAAACATTTAAAGAAAGATATTTGAAATATGAAAAATAGAAGAAAATGTTAAAAGAAACTGACTAAAACAAATCCATGGTAATATGGGGCCACACGGTGACTCAGTGGTTAGCACTGTCGCCTCACAGCAAGAAGGTCGCTGGTTCGAGTTCCGGTTGGGTCAGTTGGTATTTCTGTGTGGAGTTTGCATGTTTTCCCTGTGTTGGCGTGGGTTTCCTCCACAGTCCAAAGACATGCGGTATAAGTGAATTGAACAAACTAAATTGGCCGTATAGTGTATGTGTGTGAATGAGTGTGTATGGATGTTTCCCAGTACTGGGTTGCAGCTGGAAGGGCATCTGCTGTGTAAAACGTGCTGGATATGGCGGATTATTCCACTGTGGCGACCCCTGATGAATAAAAGGACTAAGCCAAAAGAAAATGAATGAATGAATGAATGAATGGTAATATGATTGTCATTTTTGAAAACTGGTGGGTTGATACTTCATCTAACATAATAAATAATAAATGCAGACATAAAAAATAAACATAACAAGAACGACCCTCTCGCTTCACACTTGTCATATGAATATCTAACAATCACAGTGACATCTGCTCAAACGCACACATGTCTGTATGAGCACGACCTTATTTAAACAGCATTTCCTCAGACATTTCAGCTCAAAGCAGTTTTTCTGTGTTAGACGGAGGAAGAGTTCAGAAAGATCTGCATTTGCATTTTGCTTGGAGAACTTCATAAAGCGATGATGATGTCGAGAATAATCCCTCATTAAATGACAACGCACATAAAAATCTATCAGAACTGACAGCTTCCCCATGCATTTAAAACAATAAAAATAAACTATTAATCTGCTGCATTACAATATATTGAGCCTGAAGCTGTGGACATTCCTGAAGACTTCACAGGCGCTTATTGTATTGAATTAGTGCTTTACGGCTGATTGGATTACTCTTGAAGGCTGGTTAGCATCCTGGTTTTGTCTTTTTGCACAAACCATGGGCTTACCATTCTCTCTTTTCGAGTCAGAAACCACTTTCAGCGTATCACAAGCTGTGTGTGATCAGAGCAGTGCCACCGGGCAGCCCTAGGGCAAATTATGAGCTTGGTTTTTCTGACAGAAGCTCTCATAATAATATTAAACAAGGAGAGAACCGTTGCATCACACTGGAAAAAAAATCAATAATATATAGAAGGAATTATTAACGATGGATGGTTTAATTACTGGAAAACAATTTAAACTTGAGGCTGTAATGTAAAAAATGGGAATCTAAGTCACAGTGTGTTAGATTTTGTGCAGTGATTGTCATGCCAGTGCTGGGTTGCAGCTGGAAGGGCATCCACTGCATAAAACATATGCCGGAATAGTTGGAGGTTCATTCCGCTTTGGCGACCCCTAATAAATAAGGGACTAAGCCAAAGGAAAATGAATGATTATTATTGTTGGCAAGAATGACCATTGATGGTTAACTAAAAACAAATATTTCACAGATTATCTTACTGATTTTAGGACAGGAGAGCAGGTCTACTTATAACATTCAATATTAAATAATTGCTAATGCTGCGGTTTATTCCGCTGTGGTGACCTCTGAAATAGAGACTAAGCCGAAGGAAAATCAACTGAATGAATGAATAATTGATAATGCAATTAGTAATTATTTTACGAAAATAAAACAAGTTAGAAAAATAACAAAATGACTAACATGAGCCTAGATTTCTAAAAGAAAACATGAAAATAATTACATTTTATTTTAACTATTTAAGTCAAAATGGTTGTAAATATTATACAAAAAAGTATTATGTATTATATAATCATCACAGGCTGCACGGTGGCGCAGTGGGTAGCATGTTCGCCTCACAGCAAGAAGGTCGCTGGTTCGAGCCTCGGCTGGGTCAGTTGGCATTTCTGTGTGGAGTTTGCATGTTCTCCCCGTGTTCGCGTGGGTTTCCTCCGGGTGCTCCGGTTTCCCCCAAAAGTCCAAAGACATGCGGTATAGGTGAATTGGGTAGGCTAAATTGTCCGTAGTGTATGTGTGAATGGGTGTGTATGGATGTTTCCCAGTGATGGGTTGCAGCTGGAAGGGTATCCGCTGTGTAAAACATATGCTGGATAAGTTGGCGGTTCATTCCGCTGTGGCGACCCCTGATTAATAAAGGGACTAAGCTGAAAAGAAAATGAATGAATGAATAATCATCACAGAAATAAGGACCATATGGTATAAATACTTTGGAGAAACTATTGGAGATATGTAATCGTCCAAATTATCATTGTATATTATTCAGTGTTCCTGATTAAACGTAGCACTGATAATTGGTTAATATATATAAATCAATGTGTCACACCCGCTGCTCGTTCCCCCAGTCCCAGTCACCGCTCTCACTCACCATCCACCACACACCACACCCGTGAACCCTCACCTGATTACCAATCACCCGCACCTGCACCTGCAATCACCACACACTATAGACCATTTCAATGTGATGATGTCATTGGCCCATGAACATTTCCTGCTTGTTGTCAAACTATTTCATAACTGTAACAAGAGGCAATTCAATCACAACTTGATGTTAAAACAGCCATCATAACATTATTTATCAATATGTGGCTCTTTTTGGATTCTCTGAAGATATAGAAATTAAAAATATAAAACAGGAAATAGGTCAGGACCATTGTTTTTGTTTACATCCCTCAAAATGGTCTATATATACTCACCTCACTCACCGGCTGGAATCATAGACGCATGGATCTCCTTGTCTTCTCTCCTGTATCCTCCTGTGCTCTTCCATGGATATTCTCCTCCTCCTGTGAATGCCAACACAACTATTTAAGGGAAGTGACTATTCTTATGTTGGTGATTACCATTGAACTGAACTAAACAGCTGAACTGTTTGTATGAGAGATCGCTCACCCACTACCACGCCATTCACCTGCTTCACCTTGCTTCTCTTGTGCATACCACTTGAATAAACACCCTTGAAGTTTATACTTCCTTGTGTGACCGTGACACAATGCTTTCTCACGGCAAATCGTAACTTTTTGATTTAGTGGCTAATTTGTATGAATACGTACAATCTCATTTGTATAATTTTGTACGATTTGCTCATCCACCAATGATGGTTGGGTTTAGGGGTGGGGTTTGGTGCCACGCCTCCTTTTTAAAATTGTACATTTTTGTATGACTTAACTTCGAATTCGTAGGAATTAGCCACCAAACTGACAAAATGTAAAATAGTTTTGTTTCCTCCTGAGATCAGGCTGATATAAATATATATAGCCAACTATATATGTATATACAGTCAAACCTGAAATTATTCATAGCCCTGGAAAATTCTGACTTAAAGTTACTTAAAGAAATATTTTTACTTGAAATATTAAGATGCCTCTTGTACATCATCTTATCTTCTTTTGATGAAGCCTGTGTCATTTCTGGTAAAAAAAAGAAAAAAAAGAAAAGAAAAGCTGGTTGGGTAAAAGTAAGTTTAAGTCAGAATTTGCCAAGGGTATGAATAATTTCAGGCTTGACTTGATATACATATATACTCCTATAATTATGTATGCCTAGGTTATATTTGTACAAAAAAAAAAAAACAAGGGTCTCAGCTTAAGCTGAATGCATAATAGCCAGCCTGCTGTTTCCCATCATTGCTATGAGAAGGATTTTACAGACCCCTGTTGCTTAACTACAGGTCTTGTTTGAAGCATTGCTGTGTCTGCAAAGACCCCCAGAGTTGTTGTCATGCTTGTAATGCCTCCGTCATTTGCTCTCTCTGTGTGTTGTGTTTACTCTGGGCAATTCTCTCTGGGTTCACTCTGCAATGGCTATCCTGACTGCAAGATCTTACACTGTGAAGATATATTTGGGTGAAGTGCCTGTAAAACCTAAAAGAGAGAAAGAACTGGTGGACAGAGAAATCTTGACATCATCCCCCGAGTGATGAACTACAGAGAATTTGCTTTAACCTTTCTTCCTATGGGCTCCTCAAGTACGCTCTCCATTTGTCTCCTCTCACTCTCTGTCTCTTATTCTCTTTTGTTACATTTATCTTCTTTGTCCATTTCTTCTTTTTCTGCTTTGTTTCACTGGTTTAGGTGATTTTTTTTTTAGCTTTCTAGAGGCTTCCATGTGCACACTAAGAGTGAAAATGTCACACAGGTTATTGTTTTATCCTTTGAATTCTTTTAATTTAATTATTACAAACATACTTGGAGTACAACAGGTCAAAAGGACTGTAGGGTAAAGGAAAATGTCTCAGAAGTAACACGATAGAAATGAACATCACTCCCATAAAACTGACACCCAAAAAATTTATAATGGAATAAAAATATTGTCATTTATAGGTCAATATATAATATAATATAATATATTTTCATTTATAAGGGAATAACTCTGCTGAGAAACAAAATATTAAGTAATGAAATAAATAATTCTATATCTCTAAATAATTGTATACAAATATGTTTTCAATATTTGGGCAACTATTAAAGTATATTTGTTTGTTCCATTGTTACTGGCATCTGAAGAGTAAAAAAATAAAAGTAATTTGAATTTAAAAATATATTTCCACAAGCAGACTGAAAACACTTTAGTTTAAGTAAAAATTCTCACTATTAAATCACCACTAGTTGCTTATTAAGATATTGTCTGTTAATTAGTACCTATAACTGTTGCTAATGACTACATATAACTACATATTCTGGATGATTTTACTCAACATCCCTAATGCTACCTAATAACTAAACCCAGCTACTACCTTAATAACTATTAATAAGCAGCAAATTAGGAGTTTATTGAGACAAAGGTCATAGTTAATGGTTTATAAATAGCGAGAACTGTACCTAAAAGGGGACCTAATATGCCTCATTTTACAAGATGTAAAATAAGTCTCTAATGTCCCTAGAGTGTGTATGTTTCAGCTCAAAATACTACACAAATAATTTTTTTATAATTCTTTAAAACTTCCCCTTGTAGGTTTTGATCCAAATTGTACCATGTTTGGTGACTCTCGCTTTAAATTCAAATGAGTATGTGCTGCTAGCCCTCTTTTCAAATGAGGGTGGAGCTATAAGCGTCTATGTGTCAGCATAGAGGCAGATTCAAAACTCTAATGGCGGATGGCTGCTTTTTACTCAGGGCTGTCTATGCTAATGAGGGAGAGATCATCACTAATGGGCGGGGCTTTCCCCCTTTGATGACATGTACAAAGAGAGAATGTCAATTGAAGTGTTTCTACAAACTTTGTTTTTAATGTGATTAAAAAATTGAATTAATAAATGTTTACCATTAGAAGCAGGTTATATTCACACACTGTTACCACACAACTGTGTTTAAACCCCTTATAAAAGTGATTTTTGCATAATAGGTCCCCTTTAAAGTAAAGTGTGACCAAAAAGTAGATGTATAGAAACCTTTCATTTTGACAATCAGTCTTGTTCTGGCTCACATTGTGACTGTTTACATGCATTACTGGCCTAACAGTCTCACATTTCTACCCTCCGCCTGTGTACCATAGTCAATGCTTTTCATCACTCCACATTTCCTGTTTCATTTGATAATCCTCCTTATTGCCGACACCCACACATACACCCCTCACCGGCAGCCAGAACAAGGTCTCCACATCAAAACATCTCAGTGGCACTGCAACCTACCCTGTGGCTTCCTCACGCTGTCAGATTTTCACAACAACTCAATGGCGTTTGGTCAACGGAACTGTGACAAGCACGGCCATCTTTGATTGTTCTCTCACAGCTAGATTTGTCTACTGAGAAAAATTTCCAAACAGGAGGGGAAAAAAAAGCAACTTTGACTCTCACAAAAGAAGCTCTGGTAGATTTTAAAATGTCAACTTTGTCTTGACTCCGTTCAGACGCAACAATGTAGGAAATGACTCAGCAGGAAGCCATCCATTTAGTTTGGCCTAAAGTTAGAAATTCAGGGACACTGACATGACAATAAATGACCTCAACTTCCAACCAAGGCACGGTTTGCTATCAATGGGCATGCAGCAGGACCACACACAGCACATTCAATAAAGAGCGGTCTATTTTCTAAACGCACGCAGAGACCTTTTCAAGTTATGCTCAACCTTGAGGAATTAATGATGCAATCCTTAGCCTTTAACACAGAAATCATCAAGTAGCCATTAGCCAACACAATTTAGAGATTCGAAAAATGTCTCGAGCCAATTAAATGTACTTATGATTTACATTTTTGTTGTTAAGCCAGTGCTTTCCAGTGGGGCTGTGTATTACTTAGAACTGAAGAATTGGCTTTATTATGATCCATCAATCCATCATCCATCCTTTTCTCACTTAAACAACAATCACTCACATTCTCATTCATTTTTATTATTTGATATATTTATCTATAGCCAAACAACAACATAGTATTTAAGTGAAGTTTATTTATAAACTAATTTCGAGAGGAGCACGTGATTATGATTGAACATGGCTGGTCACGCATTAACTAACGCCTGATTCTCCAATCAGATGATTCCCAACTCACTATAAATAACCCACTACAGTTTCCCACTACAGTTATCTTCGCCTTGAAGAACCAAATCGCTAGCAAAGCAAACGTTTTACAAGCATACTACTATTTCTACTAATACAACAGCAACAACAACTAAACGTTACTTCTGGTACGTTAACAGCTTTAACAAATTTCGCTACTACTACAGCTACTACCTCATCACAATGGACACCAGCAACAAAAACAACACCAGCAACAGCTCCAATAATAACAACAACAACCATCAAGACGACCATACGCCAGATCACCCGAATATCTCCGAAGAGTCCGCGGCAGGCGAACTCCTCATGGCACCGCAAGGCTCCCAAACAGAGCCAGGAGACGCTGCAAAAGGCCGACGAACCACTCGCTCGACTACCAGACTCCTACACCCCAGATTACCTCCTCCTTCCACATACAGACAACAAATTTCTTCTCCTACCTCTTCATATGCTTCAGCTTCCTCCTTCGTCCGTCCATCCAAAAGAATTACCGTCACTGAACTCCGCAAACATCTCACTGATCTCGGCATTCACGCCCCAAGGACCCTCAATAAACTGGAACTGCTCAAACTATATTCCAACGCCACTTCGGACTCCCACCCTTCACTCAGCCCTTCTACAAGACCAAACACCCGGAAAACCAGCGCTCGGCACACCCCTTACCCACAACCCACCCGCACTCAACCAGGAAAGAAGAAAGCCAAAACAAAACACGTATCCAGCCGCTCACCTACAGGACCACACCCCCAGGAATCCCAGTCACCCCCAACTACGTCACACCGTCAGGACTTCAACCAGGGATTTCCCACTTCCCTTCAATTCTCCTCTCAACATTTCCCTCCCTCCCTCTCTTGGCCTCCCTCTCTACCACTACAAGGAACCAAATTCTCTCAGGTGCAGACATAGACCTTATCACACTCCTATCACCAATTTCAACTCCTGCGGCGGAATGTCAGGTGGATTGCGGCGAGTTTACCTTTACTTTAAAACAGACATCCAACACACAGTCACGTATTCTATCATTAGCTGAATTTACCATGGCATTTGCACGATACACTGACATCATCTGCTCCGTTTTCCCCCATAGGAGGCGTGAGTTAAATGACTACATGGCTATTATAGCCGAGCTCGCGCTCTCCTACGGGGGTACACATTTTTACACCTATCACAAATTATTTTCCGCTAAATGTGCAATCCGGGTGACTCAATGGAATCAGTGTCCGTATTGGGGGGCTGTGGACACGGATCTCCATAATCGAGTCTTTTTAGGATGCCGCAATCTAGCCTGCGCGGTCTGCCGCTCCAGTCTTCACATCACCACCTCCTGCCTTTTCATCTCTCCTTCCTCTAATGCAGAACAAGCCCCGAAATCTACCAGTTACGTCCCACGCCCGTCTAATTTCAGCATTCTTCCTCTTCTCCCTTCTTCTCTCCACTCTTCTTCTTTCAACAGCAACATCTGCCAAAATTTGTATATTGGCAGATGTCAAAGAAATCCCTGCAAATACCTCTTTGCACTTCCATTGAATTCCTGGGCATCATCTTAGACTCGAAAAAATTCCAAGCATCTTTCAAACCTTTCATGTACCAAACGCGAACTCTCCATTCTCGGTCACTTAAATTTCGCCATGCGCATAATTTCCGAAGGTCGTCCGCTTATTACGCACCTCCTTCCACTCTCCACCACAGTTCTCGGTTTAGAAGATACAATCCTTCTCTCTAAACCCAGTCGTGACGAAATCAGCTTATGGATCTCCTTCCTTAAGCAATGGAATGGCTGTTCCTTTTTCTACAGCGATCTCATAGCATCGCCAGTAGATATTAAATTATTCACTGACACCGCCCCTTCAGTCGATTTCGGAGGATTTTATCAGGGCCATTGGTTTGCGTCACCTTGGCCCCCCCAAATGCTGGAAATACCCCAAAACCAACATTCATCTGCACTTTTCAAATTATATCCCATCGTCGCTGCAGCCATCCTGTGGGGGGACGAATGGTCCGCCTCTAGCATTCTCATACACTGCGACAACGAGGCTACAATTCACTGCATTAATAAAGAGCGCTCGCACTCACCATCACTCATGCCCTTATTAAGGTGCCTCATTTGGATAGCAGCCAAAAAACAATTCCTTATAACTGCTGAACATGTACCAGGTTGCAAAAATGAAATTGCTGACTCTCTTTCTCGTTTTTCTTTCCAGAAGTTTTGGCAATTTGCGCCAGAGGCAGACCCTCATCCAACACCTGTTCCTCACTATTCAGAGATGACCTTGCCTTAAACCACCCTTTATATCACCTCCGGGAATCTTCCATATCACTCATCCTACAAGCAGTCGCCCCTAGAACTCTCCAGTCATACCTCACAGCTTGGAGCTCTTTCAAACACTTTCACTCTCTTTATAAAACACCTTTCCCAGACTTTTCCCTCCTCTCTATCACCTCATTCATTGCACATTTACATGCTTCAAAAAACATACAAGCTAGTTTAATTCGAAGCTTCCTCAGTGGGATTAAATTTTTTCACAAATTGATACACGGGTCCCCTTCAGATGACATATCAAACTCTCAAACCACCCTCCTTATCAAAGGTATACAAACCCACCCCCCGATTCTAGACAACCCATTACACCACATCCTTTATCTGTCTTTCTTTATTAAGCAAAGCAAGACAGATCAATTACGCAAAGGACATTCTATATACATTTTCGACATCCCCTCCCCCACACAGCCATTCCAAACCCTCTTAGTTTATTTGCACTACAGAAGAGCCCAAGAGCCCAACTCCCTCGCCTCACTTTTTATTGATGATGCTAACTGTCCAGTAACACGTTTCTGGTTCCAAAACCACCTAAAAGAAGTCCTCCGCCTTTCAGGCTTCCCCTCCAAACCATTCTCTAGTCACTCATTCAGGATAGGAGCAGCCACCACAGCAGCCCACAACGGGCTCTCCCAACAAAAGATACAAACCCTCGGTCGTTGGTCCTCCAACGCCTTTAAATCCTACATTCGCCTTAGCCAATATCACCTCAGGGAAGCCCAGCTGATCCTCTCCAGCCGACTTCCACCCACATGAGCTTCTAGGCATAAGCACGGCTCTGCCATTCCCCCCCACTTCCCCTCCTACTAGCATTGGGGCCTTTTCACTATCTCTTCCCTTTACTCCATTTACTCTCATTTCACCGCAGCTCGGACCCACACAGGGGTAGCCCCTCTTAAAGAGCTCATATACACTTCCTTTCCAAATTTCACTATCGTCACACTCCTCCGCACTAATACAGCAGTACATGCTTTGGCGGGAGCACATATTGCCTCCATACTGACTATCACTGCACCTCCACTAATTACATTCCCTTGTAGCATCATTCCACTAGTAACGATGCTCCACTGAGCTACACTCACCCTTTGCACCACTGCAGCAACAGCGACGCTCTAGCTGAGCTCATACTCATATCACTACTGATAGGAACCAATGTTCCTGCGGGAGTCCACACAACTCTCTAAATACCAACCATCACTGCACCTCTGCAGCAGCAGAGATGCTCCGCTGAGCTACACTCACCCATCGCACCACTGCAGCAGCAGTATCAGTCTAACTGAGCCTTATTCACTTCCATTTCGACATATCACTACTGACAGCATTTAATATTCCTGCGGAGCACTCATAACACTCCAAATACTAACTACCAATACACCTCTGCAGCAACAGAGACGCTCCGCCGAGCCTCATTCCCCCTCTGCACCACTGCCGCAGCAGTGACGCTCTGCCTGAGCTCACATATACTTCCATTTAGCCATTCACTACTGACACATTCCCCAGCACTGCCATAGCAGTTAAAACGCCTCTGCGGAAGCGTACTTCCTTTCAATATTGACTTCCATCACACCTCTGCAGCAGCAGAGATGCTCTGCCGAGCTTCATTTCCCCTGTGCACCACTGCTGCAGCAGTGATGCTCTGCCTGAGCTCATATTCACTTCCATTCATCCATACCACTACGGACACACTCCCCAGCACTGCCACAGCAGTTAAAATGCTTCTGCAGAAGCGTATTTTACCCTTTATTATTGACTTCCATCGCACCTCTGCAACAACAGAGACACTGAGCTCCTTTTTCCCTTCGCACCACTTCTGCAGCAGTGACGCTCTGCCTGAGCTCACATACACTTCCATTTTAGTCATTCTGATTCACTCCCTAGCACTGCCATAGCAGTTAAACGCCTCTGCGGACGCGTATTTACCCTTCAATATTTACATTACACCTCCACAAACAGCAGAGACGCTCCGCGAGCTCCATTTCCCCCCTGCACCACTATCACAGCAGTGACGGTCTGCCTGAGCTCAAATTTACTTCCTTATTCATACTCATATACTCCCCAGCACTGCCTAAGCAGTTAAAACTCCTCCGTGGAAGCGTTCCTTGATACTGACTTCCACAGCACCTCTGCAGCAGCACAGACGCTCCGCTGAGCCTTATCACTACATTACATCACTGCCATACATACCTGCATTTAAATTATTACATCCGTTACACTCTCCCGAACGGTCATGGCAGTTAAATACTGCAACGGGAGCACACATAGCACTTGCAAACACCGGCTGCCAGTACACCACTTCAGTAACAGCGATCCCTCTAACCTAAACCATTTACACTTTGCACCAATTCCATCTTTGCTCCTGCAAAGCTTCTTCTGGTACCATCTTTCTAACACTTTCCATCCAGCAGCCGGATGTCGCTTTGATCTTTATTGCCTTTTGGGGGGTTCTTCAACACGAGGCTGCTGTCACGAGCAGAGCATTTTGGGGAGTTCTCGAGACCTACCTTAGCTCAAACTCCCCTCTCGCCATGCAAACAGGAGGGAGCCCACGACTCAAGGATCTTATGAGCTCAGGGATCTCTCCCAGGGCAGCATGCCAAATTCGCTTTATAATCAATCATCAGCTAAGTGTAAACTCTTGAAGTGAAGTTTATTTATAAACTAATTTTGAGAGGAGCACGTAATTGTGATTGAACAGGGCTGGATCAAGCATTAACTAGCGCCTGATTCTCCAATCAGATGATTCACAACTCACTATAAATAACCAGAGTTTCCCACTACAGTTATCTTTGCCTTGAAGAATCCCCCCTTCCACCCCTACTCCTCCATATTTCCCTCTATAGGGCGGCATGGTGGCCCAGTGGTTAGCACTGTCGCCTCACAGCAAGAATGTCACTGGTCCAAATCCTTAACAGGCCAGCTGTCGTTTCTGTGCGGAGTTTGCATGTTCTTCCCGTGGCCGCGTGGGTTTTCCCTGGGTTCTCCGGTTTCCTCCCACAGTCCAAAAAAAACATGTGTCATAAGTGAATTGATCAATCTAAATTAACACTATAGTTGTTAGTACAGCAGTATTTCTCTACACAGCAAATTTATCTGTCATCAACTCTAACCAAGGTTGGGGAATTCTCGAGACCTACCTGAGCTCAAACTCCCCTCTCGCCCTGCAAACGGGAGGGAGCCCCGGCCTCAAGGATCTTATGAGCTCAGGGCTCTCTCCCGGGACAGCATGCCAAATTCGCTTTATAATCAATCATCAGCTAAGTGTAAACTCTTGAAACAAGAATTCAAGAGTTCACACTTAGATATTGTCTTACTCTCTTTCTGGAACTGTTCCTCACCAGACTCATACCCAGTCGTCGTGGTCAACTCCTCTGCGTCTCAAGTCAAGTCCAACGTACATGGTGAGCTAACCGGACAAACTGGTAACAGCGGGAAAGCCGTCCATATGGAGGTAAACGGTCAGCTGGTAAGCGCGAAAAGGAATGGTGTCATACCGCCCCGTAGCATTCCTTTTTAAAAATGAAATGCAGCCATACGTACTTCTGGCTACATAATTTGCGATCTCGAGAAATGTATATAGGGCTACCTTTTCAGAATGAACCTATGTTGGTGAAATCGGTCTATTAATTGTAGGCTTGGATCAATCTAATTATTGCTTATTACGGATGAGAGACCAGCCACGATCAATCATATCACGTGTTCCTTTCGAAATTAGTTTGTAAAACTTCACTTAAATACAGATACATTAGTGCTAGAAGTGTTTAAAACATGAACCATCCTCAAGATCAGAAGGTACTGTTCAGAAACCATGCAGTCTTAGTTTTGAGAACTCTAAATCGTCTGCTGGAGGGTAAAGGTGTCTAATGCATGAGTTTAAACACCATTTCACATTATATTTAAAGCAATTCTTAAAGCAGAAGCAGATATACCTCAGTTTACCTCAGATATAGAAAATTAAAACAACTAGCAAACATATAGTTTGAAAATGAGTGTTAGAACTGTGACTCTAGTCCAACCAAATAAAGCAAACCGACATATATCAGTCACTCAAAATAACGTCACTCACTTTATTTTTATTTTTTATTTTTTGCACCCTGCACATTTTACGGACACTTATGAACATTGCACATACATGCACTTTGAACACCCACTGGACACTCTTAGACATTTATGCACATTTGCACACACCCTGGGCATATATTGTGTAGTTCTAGTGAACTCCATACAGGTGAGTGGGCTTGACAAACCACCTGTAGGATACACGCCTTTCTCTCTTATGAACCAGGCACTTCATAAGAAGAAACACTTCTGTGTTCCTGTTTGAACAGATAGCTCTTTTTTAAACTTATTTATTTATTTAATTTTATTTTTAGTTTATATTTGCTTTTATTTTCTCTTGCATAACTTCTATTTCTCCAAATTTAGATTTTTATTGCTATTATTATTATTATTATTATTATTATTATTATTATTATTATTTTAATTGTTGTTATTATTTTAAGGTCACGGGTAATTGTGTAAGCATTTCACAGCATTTCATACGGTGTTACAAATAAAATTTGAATTTGAATTGGACTTGAATTAACAGTCATTCCCTTTTAATAATGTTGAAGAGGTATAATATCCTATTAATTAGATTATAAACCTTACCATCTCATTGAGAGTGCAAATGACAGAAATGTTTCTGTCATGTTGCTTCTGGTGTGGACAGGCCAATTGTGGTTTGTACAGTAACTTTGTAGCAGATCTTTTTCATGCTCAATTAGAAACATTAAATAAGTCGAAAGTAAAGTCCTTATACCATTCAACGTATGAATAACTTTCAATTGAGACAGCCAAGTAGTGTTGGAAGCAGTGAACAAGCCTAAATCCAACTAAAACATGAAGGTGAATAGTAATGTTGACAGCAAACTGAAATCCGTATTCAATGCTGTGCATTTATTTGGGGGCTGGACTTGAACACTGACAGAAGTAATTGGCTGCAAATTTTTTTTTATTTTTTACAAAAGAAAAACAGATTCTGTTCCCCTCAGGGACAAGCTTTCTCTTATCTCAAGGCAAGATTCCAAGTTTCTCACAGCATCTCGGGGATCAGAAATTAGAAGGCAAAATACCCATGAAACTACTAATGGTGTTAGATCTAAAGCGTGAGAAGTTGCTCCATGAAAATCTTAGTAAATTTTGAGACACGGTGGCTGATGAGTGAAGCAAGCTTGAGTCTGGATTAGAGCAGCATAAGTCTGAAGAATTGTATTTCTGGCCCAAGGGCTTTTTTTTCCAGACTTCTCAGCATGCCTATTTTCTACTTCTGACACCATGTTATCAACATATTTTTTTTTCCATTTTAATTGTCTCATGGAGTTGCACATCCTGTCAAATAATGAATTCTCACTCCGGCACACAGTCAAAAAATAACGTTTGCTGCTTGTTCAAAATACTTACTTAAAATTTGCTAGCAACCCAGCATTTTATTACAGTGCAGTGTAACACAATACAGCGGTAAACACGCTAAGATCGACCGTTCGACATAGTAGTTTGAACCACTTAGATTATAATTTTTTTTTTATGTCACAGATGCAGCACACAACTGATCTGCGACAAAAGAAGTGGTCTCAGATTGTTGATCTTCCCTTTGCTTCTCACCAGTCCATAGCTATTCAGTCTTTTGTCCACCAAATCTGTAATAAACATTATTATCTCTATCTGCTTCAAAGGCCCTCGGTAGAGCTGGAACAAGCACTTAGAAGAGATAATGCAACAGAGTGAGTAACAGTTAATGGGTCTACCCTCCGTGCAGCAGTCTTATTTCAGCTTTTATCATTGCAATAAACAGCCAGATAAACAATCGCATTTAGAAAGGGCCGTTAATTCGCCTCTCCAGAACATTTCAGACACAATCACGTGATGTCCCTCCATCTCTACATTGAAGAAATTATGCATTAAAGGCACTTAGTTGTTCATGAGGCTGTTAAGATTTAAATTGTGTGGTTTGGGCAAATGATGATAATAACAATCACGATAATAAAGCATAGAATAAGATGAAATCATCATCTTCATATGAACTAATGGCTTTAACATTTACTCGCTTATTTATTATTATTTTTTTTTGGAAAGTACCAAATATAGTTGTGTCAAAAAGTATTTCTTCCATATTTCTGTTTCTTTCTATTTTAACAATTGCATTTTTGGAGATGGCTTTTTTCGCTCATTTTAATGGCACAATGTTACTGAAATTCGATCTGCAAAATCTATCACAGTCATCTTAAATTATTATATTTATATAAAATAAGTATGATCTAGGGTGGCGCAGTGGGTAGCACTGTCGCTTCACAGCAAGAAGGTCGCTGGTTCGAGTCCCGGCTGGGTCAGTTGGCATTTCTGTGTGGAGTTTGCATGTTCTCCCTGTGTTGGCGTGGGTTTCCTTCGGGTGCTCCGGTTTCGCCCACATGTCCAAAGACATGCGGTATAGGTGAATTGGGTAAGCTAAATTGTCCGTAGTGTATGTGTGTGAATGAGAGTGTATGGGTGTTTCCAGTGATGGGTGGTAGCTGAAAGGGCATCCGCATCCAGTCTAATTAGAAAATAGTTTATTCAGACCACCAAATATTTGAACATTTGGGATTGCGGCTCAATCCACCCATAGTTTGTTTACTTATAAATTTTGCAATATGTTTTTTAAACTGTCAATAAAAAAAGTGATACGAAGCAACATTCTCACAGTTCCTCCAGTAAATATCAGCTATGCAGATCCATATGTGTAAATCTTTTAAATTTAAATGCATTATATTGTGACATTTACTCCAGAAAACCAATGTCAAAATACATTTTTCACATTAACAATGACAAAAACAACTAATAAATAACAACTAATAATCAAAAATTTGGACACAGTGGCTCAGTGGTTAGCACTGTCGCCTCACAGCAAAAAGGGCGCTGGTTCGAGTCCCGGCTGGGTCAGTTGGCATTTCTGTGTGGAGTTTGCATGTTCTCCCTGTGTTTACAAGGGTTTCCTCTGGGTGCTCCGGTTTCCCCCACAGTGCAAAGACATGCACTATAGGTGAATTGAATAAGCTAAATTGGCCATAGTGAATTAGTGTGTATGGGTGTTTCCCAGTACTGGGTTACAGCTGGAAGGGCATCCGCTGTGTAAAACATATGCTGGATAAGTTGGCGGTTCATTCTGCTGTGGCAACCCCTGTTGAATAAAGTGAAGTGAAGTGAAGTGAAGTGAAGTGTAGTGTGGCCAAGTATGGTGTCCCATACTTGGAATTTGTGCTCTGCATTTAACCCATCCAAGTGCACACACACAGTTAGTGAACACACACATACCGTGAACACACACCCGGAGCAGTGGGCAGCCATGCTGCGGCGCCCGGGGAGCAGTTGGGGGGAACGGTGCCTTGCTCAAGGGACTCACCTCAGTCGTGGTATTGAGGGTGGTGGAGAGTGCTGGTCATTCACTCCCCCCACCCCCAATTCCCGCTGGTACCGAGTATCGAACCAGCAACCTTCGGATCACGAGTCCAACACTCTAACCACCAGGCCACGACTGCCCGGGACTTAAAGGGACTAAGCCGAAAGAAAAATTAATGAATCTAAAACGTGTAACTATTTTGTATAGTAAAACATTAAAAATTAATGATGCAAGGCTAAAATAATAAGGCAGTGCTTAATCCTGCAATATTTTGACCATATTTGAATTAATTGTGTGCTAATTCCTCTGTCAAAGGAACCATTAAATGTTCCCTGTTATTTGAGGCAGTATTTTCAGCTTTTTTGTTTGCTGTAGGGACCTTTATGTGTAAATATTTTCATTTAAAACGAAATATATATCGACATTTACTCCAGAAACCAATATCAAAATACAGTTTGTGAAACAACAATGACAAAAACAACTAAACAACTAAAATTAATAGACAACAACAAATAGACTAAAGTTTGTAACAATTTAAGTAAAATAAGATGCAATGGTCAGTCCTGACACATTTTTACAACATTTGAGTTACATGTGTATACAAATGTGTGCTATGATTTTTGAACCTCCTTCAAAGCAACCTTTAAATGTTACCTGTTATTTGAGGCAGTATTTTCAGTTTTTTTTGTTTGCTTTATGGACCTTTATGTGTAAATCTTTTCATTTGAAACGAAATATATGCCGACATTTACTCCAGAAACCAATATCATCTCAAAACACAGCTGTGCGTCACACTGTTATTATTGACGTCTTTGTCTGCCCCCCAACTGCACTGCTAATAGAATAGAAATTTAATGCCTTTATTTTCATAGATTCCATAGTGTTTCTTTGTTTGCCCGAGTCATTTTGGCTGGATTAAATCCCTGAGTTGATTGATATACTTAGTAGCCTTTGGTTCCTGTGAGCTATGAGCACGAAAACCTTGACTGTTTTTGAAACAGGTCCACTTACATGGGCCAATTATTTGGTTATGTAAAGTAGAGGTTTTATTAAGCAAGGTTCCTCAGAAGTACTTATGCGGTTGAGAGGGTAATTTCTGCCTCTATATACTCCACTTATCAGCCGCTCTGTTGATGAACAATCAGTGCCGCTTAAAGCACTTATGCAATTGTAATAATGGAGCAATTTCATTTTGTATTTTCAATAACAACCAGGTGCCAAACAAGCCATTCCTAAGGAGTCAGTCTTCTGATACTGCATAAACAAACATGGTCAAATTTATTAGCACCTTTGGTTAAAAAAAAAAAGCTGGGGAAATAAATCTGTCATCATTCATTCATTTTCTTTCGGCTTAGTCCCTTTGTTTATCAGGGGTCCCCAGAGCGGAATGAACCGCCAACTATTTCGGCATATGTTTTACGCAACGAATGCTCTTCCAGTCGCAACCCAGTACTGGGAAACACTCATACACTCTTGCATTCACACACACTAGTACACTACGGCCAATTTCATTCATACAATTCATTTATACCGCATGTCTTTAGACTGTGTCGGAAACCGGAGCACCAGGAGGAAACCCACGCCAACACGGGGAGAACATAATGCAAAAATAATTATTTTCCACACAGACATGCCAACTGGCCCAGCCTGGACTCGAACCAGCTACCATCTTGCTGTGAGGCGATAGTGCTAACCACTGAGCCACCGTGCTGCCGAAATAAATCTGTATTGTTTATAATTTTTAAACTTAACTAATTCAGAAAAATCATAATAATAAAAACCCCAAATAAAATAGGTGAGAAACTCATTATAAATTAAATGTTTTTAAACTTTGATTAAAATTGTTGGCACCCTTTTAATCCAATACTTTTTGCAACCTCCATTTGCCCAGGAAATGGCTCTAAATCTTCTCCTATAATTTTTAATGAGGTTGAAGAATCCTTGAAAGATAAGAGAACATTTTTTCTTACAGAATTTCTGCAGATCTTTCAGGTTCTTTGGTCCATGTTTCCTCTTTCTGGCAGATTCATAACTTTCCTCACAGCAAGAAGGTCGCTGGTTCGAGCCAAGGCTGAGTCAGTTGGCGTTTCCGTGTGGAGTTTGCATGTTCTCCCTATGTTCACGTGGGTTTCCCTTACAGTCCAAAGACATTCGCTATAAATGAATTGAATAAGCTAAATTGGCCGTAGTGTATGTGTGTGAATGCAAGAGTGTATGGGTGTTTCAGTGCTGGGTTGTGGCTGGAAGGGCATCCGTTGTGTAAAACATATGCTGGATAAGTTGGCGGTTCATTGCACTGTGATGACCCCTGATGAATAAAGGGACTAAGCCGAAGGAAAATGAATGAATGAATTAATTAATGAAAAAAAAAAAAAAAAAGATAAAGAAAGCATGTTTATTTTCAAAGTATTCTTTACTCATATTTATCAAGGGTGCCAATATTTTTGACCATGATTGTATAAAGGACAGTGGGGATAAAAAAACCTAAAAAACGTGACGTCTGACAACATTTGATTTCCAAACTATAAATGCACATTCTGCATCCAGTCATTGAAGAAGCTGCCAAATATCATGTGATTTCGTCCCCCGGTTACACCCAGATGACACTACAAAGTAAATCAGTTGCAGTACTTTTTTCCTAATAACAATTTCTTTTTTTCATGTGTCACAGTATTTATTGCTATAACACGTCCTTTAGTTTGCATTGTCTGATTTTTTCGGTTTAAAAATAAATCAGGTATAAATGGACACTCTTACTTTTGTCCCACTGCTAAAATACATACTTTATTTTTGACTTCCACATATGAGTTTGCCGTGTTTCCATTTCAACCCAGGCTCATTCTAATAAAGTACCCCTATATACATTTCTGGAGAGTGCCAAATACGTCCCAGGGGCTACGTTTTTTTGCAGTTTTTGTTTTTGCGAATCCGCCAGAGGACGCTTTGTATGCTTTTTGAGATCTCAAATTTCTCTCGCGAGTGCCATTCGCACCTGCTCTTCTCACGTAGATCCACCAGAAGCCGCTGTCGACTAACTGACGACTGAATGACCGATCGACTGACCCACCCTGCTCCTTCCCTAAACCCAACCGATAGTGTTTTCAAAAGTAATCCAGAAAAAGAAAAGCCCTCGCGGCAGCTTCATTTTTACCATGTTTTCAGATTTTACCACATTCTCACCTTGTTATTTACTTGTTTATTTTATTTTTTGCCATTTGTTTTTGTCTTACCTGCTTTCTGGAACCGTTCTTTCATACTCTAACCCCGTCGTCACATGACGAGCCACTGGACAAACTGGTAACAGCGGTAAAGCCGTCCACATGAGGTAAGCGGTCAGCTGGTAAGCGCGAAAAGGAACAGCGTCATACCGCCCCGTAGCGTTCATTTTAAAAATGAAATGCAGCCATACGTACCTCTTGCTACATAATTTGCGATCTCCAGAAATGTATATACGGCTATGTTTTCAGAATGAGCCTATGTATTTCCATTTAGATGTTTTATCAAATTAATGCATATTGCCCAATATGTTCTAAATAATTCAATGTTGTATTGTTGGGTTGCTTTTGAAACATTTAGTGGGATTGAAACTAAAAATAAAAATGTAACAATATTTTTTGCAAAGAAAAAGGACAAAATATGTTTACAGTTAACATATTAACATTGTCATTGTCAGGTATATTTGATACAAGCAGGAGTAAGTCAGCAAATCTAATGTTTCTATCCATCCGTGTGTCACTTTTGTCCCTACTGACGGGGTCAAAAGTAACAATGCGCAGTTTATGTTTAAAGTCAAATTATATTGAAATTGTTCTACTATACAATATTTGTACAATATGCCACCTGATACTGATAGGCCACACTTGTGAGTTAGTAACCACACCAAAAAAAAAAAATCTATATATATATCTATATATCTATATATAAATATATTTCTTTAAATTCTTATATTATCCTTTAAAATGAGTGTTTTTTATTGAAAAATGGTACTTTCGTCCCTGTTCTGCCTTATACCATCAATACATCTGGGTGGTGAGGAGGTAGATCGGAGGGTTTAAAAGTGTCATGAGTGGAACATGCCTGGACTATTAGCGTGTGACAGCTTTTGCCACTATCCATTTCCCCGCGTCTGTCCAAAAGCCTTCAGCCAGTGACAGACTTGGAGAAAATGGAGGATATGATGGCAGCTGCAGGCGGTCAAAGCTTCCCCCCAGCATCTGGGCAGCACTTAAACAGGCAAAATGGAAAAGCAGGAGGAAAAGAAAGAGCGTCCCTCAATATCATCATTTCCCCGTGTTAAGATTCCTCTGGCGTGTCTCACACGGCAGGGACAGCTACGAATGCAGCCTCTGCAATCTGACTGTGGAGACTTACTTTCTTTTCCCCTTTATCATTATACAACTGCTCCTTTTTCTCTCTCTGCGCTCGTGCCCCTGTTTCCCCATCTCCACGCAGCCCCCGAGGAGGGAAGTAATTGAAGGTTCAGATCTCTTCGGTTCTGGCTTTCTCTACATGACGAAAGCTTACGAACACTTCTACTGCAATGTGTGCTCGCCTCATCGAATTCATGAAATATGGCTCATTTCTTTCTACAACCTGTGAATGCTAAGACATGTACAAACTCAATAACAGAAAGCAATATACAGCTATAAAAATTAAGAGACCACTTGACAATTCTTTGGATTTACTGGATTAATTAGGTTCGGGTGTGAATAAAATGGTAATATTTGTGTTTGTGAAAAAAATGTAAATAATATATTACATAGTAATCTATAGTGCTCAGCATATATGAGTACACCCCTCACGAATCTCTCATTTAAATTAATATTTTCTATAGGATGCTTTATATTTATATATTTAAATATATATATATATATTAATATTTATATATTAATATTTATATATTATGATTATATTTTAGTCAGTACTGAAGCAAAATCTGAAGCTAATCTAACAAAATAACCTATGATAGTGGTCCAAAAAGTAGTAGCCCAAATTTATATGTTAGGGAAAAATATAAAATAAAAATTTTAAAAACAGCAAAAATCAAGTGAAGCAAAAAATATAAAAAATGTTGTTGAAATCTTGTAGTTCATATATATTTTTTTGCAATATTTCAAATGAATTTGATTGTATTATCTTTGTATTTCTAAAGATGTTCAGTGACTAAAATTATTTTAATAAATATATCCATTTAATAAATCTGTTATTAATTTTTTTTCGAATGCATCTATATATATAT
>CAIGQV010016735.1:7635861-7650565 GCA_903798115.1 Danio jaintianensis | reverse complement strand
GTGTAAAATAAAATATATTACAGTAAAAGTACTGTAAAAATTGTATTATTAATATAATATAAATAAAATGTATTATTGTATTAATGTGGGCGATGCGGTGGTGCAGTGGGTAGCACGTTCGCCTCACAGCAAGAAGGTCGCTGGTTCGAGCCTCGGCTGGGTCAGTTGGCATTTCTGTGTGGAGTTTGCATGTTCTCCCCGTGTTCGCGTGGGTTTCCTCCGGGTGCTCCGGTTTCCCCCACAAGTCCAAAGACATGCGGTATAGGTGAATTGGGTAAGCTAAAATTGTCCGTAGTGTATGTGTGTGAATGAGTGTGTATGGACGTTTCCCAGAGATGGGTTGCGGCTGGAAGGGCATCCGCTGCGTAAAACATATGCTGGATAAGTTGGCGGTTCATCCCGCTGTGGCGACCCCAGATTAATAAAGGGACTAAGCCGAAAAGAAAATGAATGAATGAATGAATGAGTACAGTGCTCAGCATATATAAGTACACCCCTCACAAATCTCTCATTTTAATTCATATTTTCTATAGGATGCTTTACAATATTATATTTGTGCATAAACATTAGATTAGTCAGTAACGAAGCCAAATCTGGAGCTAATCTAACAAAATAGTTTACAATAGCAGTTTAAATTTATATGTTAGAAGGGCAAAAACATGAGGAACAAAAAAATATATAAAATGTTGTTGAAATTTTGTAGTTTGTAATTTTTTTTTAGCAATGTTTTGCTTGAATTTAAATGTATTATCTTTCTATTTCTAAAGATGTTTGGTGACTAAAATTCTAAAATTATATTTTAATAAATATGTCTGTTTAATAAATCTGTTTTGTTTAAATGCACTAAAATATATTACCTATATTCACTGAGAAATGGATAAAAATATTCATTTTCAAAATGGGGTGTATTCATTTATGCTGAGCACTGTATAAATATATATATATATATATAATGAAAAAAAAATCTAAATGACAACATTTTCTAATTAAATATGAAATAATTTCAAAGGAACAACAACAACAGTTTTAATCAAACATATAATTTTAAATTGTAAATCTATATCTAATCAGAGAAACTGATAATTCCAACGTCATCTCTCAATTTTCTTTCATAAGTTTCTATATATGTAAATGTATTTACAATTTCAGTAAAATTGCAATTATCTCTAAACATAATGTGCCAATGTTTAATATTTACAAGAAAGATGTATTCTGGGAGTCTACTCAAACAGATTACAGCAGGTCTTCATGCATTCATGTACTGTCTCGAAACCTAGATTTTCTATAAAATGATTAGACAGGCTCTGAAATGGGAGTAATTTCATGGCCAATAACTGAACATATATGATTGACAGCCTTTGAAATTAAAGCGCTCATAGATAGAGATGCATTTAGTTATCTGGCTTAACATTTACTTCAGCAATCAAAATCTTTTGACTTTTGTCAGAATGAATCTAATGCTAATAATTTTTCATGTCAGCTAGAACTTGATTGAGAAGCAACACTGCAGATCCAAAACTGAATAAATAAATAGATCTAAGTACATGTTTTGCTATTGCTAACTGACATCTGTGCTTTCTCTCTCTTGAAAAGCACCAGCCTCCACGGAAAGCTACAGATACAAATAAATGTGAATGTACATTCATTGCATTTAAAAAGGAGCATGACCATTCATTTCTCTCTTCTCTCAAAATATAAAAAAGGTCCTTTTTTTCTGAGAGAGAAAATAAGCAATTATCTGTCTTGCACTCGGTGTTCCAGAAATTCAAATAATGAGTCAATGGTATTTAGATCTGGTAATATGGATAATTTTGTAATTGTATAATTTAGCTGTTTTCCTTGAATGACCTGCTGTATAATGACACAAATATTACTACCAACACTCTTAGAAGCAAAGGTTCCAAAAGCAGTGCTTCACAGTAATATAATAATCATAAAATCAATAATCTAAAGAATCGTTTTCCACATCAAAGAGGCTTTATAGTACAAATTTCCATATACAGTTGACATCAAAATTATTAACCCTCCTGTGCATTTTTTCTTCTTTTTCATATATTTCCGAAATTATGTTTAAGAGAGCAAGGCATTTTTCACAGTATTTCCTACAATATTTTTTCCTCTGGAAAAAGTCTTATTTGTTTTATTTCGGCTAGACTAAAAGCAGTTTTACATTTTTAAACCCATTTTAAGGTCAATATTATTAGCCCTCTTAAGCAATATATATTTTTTTGACTGTCAAGAACAAACAGAACAAACCATCATTATACAATGACTTGCATTATCCTAACCTGTCTAGTTAACTTAGTTAAGCCTTTAAATTGCACTTTAAGCTGAATACTATAGTATCTTGAAAAATAGTATAATATTAAATACTGTCATCATGCCAAAGATAAAAGAAATCAGTTATTAGAAATTAGTTATTAAAACTATTGTGTTTATAAATGTGTTGACAAAAATCTTCTCTCTGATAAACAGAAATTGGGGAAAAAATATACAGGGGGGCTAACAATTAAGGAGGGCTAATAATTCTGACTTCAACAGTATGTTTAAGGTTTCTTATGGAACCATCAATGCATGTAAAAACAACAACCAACAACAACAACAACAACAACAAAAAATTATGTCTATGGATAATGTAGAGCCCTCGGATTTCATCTAAAATAACTTATTTGTGTTCTGAAGATGAACAAACATCTCAGGAGTTTGGAACAACATGAGGGTGAGTAATTAATAACATAATTTTTGTTTTTGGGTAAACTAATCCTTAATACCTGGGAAAGCTCATGTGTGCCAATCACCTGAGCCATAAATGCAAATTACTCTAAAGTTGCGAGATAATTTATTTATAAAAATAAATAAAAAAAACACTAACCATGTTTTTATCCAATAACTTTATGAATAATTGGAAAATTGCATAAATAATGAGCAAATCAAGCACCGTTTCTATCTGTCCTAGGAAAGTGGCACACATTATCAATAATAAATATGAAAATTGTTGTATCTGGGGAGACCACTGTAGTCATTTTTTTTTTTTACCAACATAATAAATGAACTGCGTCTCATATATATATTGTCAGAAATAAAGTTACAAAAGCTAAAAAGCTATCAATTGGGCAGTAACATTTCAATGGATACACTTTTGTTTAATACACCGCTTTAGGGTACAATATGGGTCCTTTAGATATTCTATGTACCTTTAAGGTACCATTTAGGTACCAATATGGACATTTTAAGTACAAAAGTGTACCTTTATTTGATAACTGACCCCAGGGGTAGGAATAATTTTGGGCTTGACAATATATGCAGTCAATATATACAGTTGAAGTAAAAATTATTAGTCTTAATCAATTTATTTTTTCTTTTTCATATATTTCCCAAATGATGTTTAACACACTGAAAACAAAATATGTCTGCAAAATTGTTGCAAACAATTTATATGTGTTGAATTTAAACAAACAAATTAAATTCAGTACTGTTCAACTTCATTTGTTAGTTTAAATTCAGCCCAAATAAATTGTTTACAACCACTTAACCTAAAAAAAATGAATAAATACAAGGAATCAACTTTGAATCATTTTATTCAGTGCAGAGCATGAAGTTTTTCACAGTATTTGCTATAATATTTTTTCCTCTGGAAAGTCTTATTTGTTTTATTTTGGCTAGAATAAAAGCAGTTTTTAATTTTTTAAAACCATTTTAAGGTCAATATTATTAGTCCCCTTAAGCAATATATTTTTTCCGAATGTCTACAGAACAAACCATCATTATACAATGATTTGCCTAATTACCCTAACTTGCCTAATTAACCTAATTAACCTAGTTAAGCCTTTAAATGTCACTTTAAGCAAAAAAACTGTACTATTACAATAAAATTGCACACAATAGCCCTATCCAGCCCTATCCACCTGCCCTATCGACACTCCACACTCCACTTTCACTAGAAAAAACAACTTATCCACCTAAAACTCACTGTGAAAAGTACATAAACATGCCTCAGTTTCCATCAGTAGGTTTGGGTTCCTCCTAGAGAGTGAAAGTTAGAAGGAAATCGAAAGGGAAAAGGACAGGCGTGATGAAAGGAATTTGACATGCCTCCTATGAACCACATCATCCTGCAGTCAGTAAAGCCGAACGCAAGTGTGTAGGAGTTTCTCACGCTGATGCGCCTCTACATCTCCTGCGGTGATTAGCCCGCACCAGCCTCATAAATCATAAACCCCACTCGGACAGAACACATTCAGCAGTCGTTTGCCGACAGGACTGCCGTGGGCGGTTTCGACGCAGTGCTGATAACGTGCAAGTCTGCTGGGAATAGTCAAAAGTTCAGGGCCAGATTATTTGCCCTGGCTGAGGCTTATGCAAGAAAGCTATAATTAATATCCTGCTAGTTGAACCTATGACAAGTCGGCTCCCCGTTATCATTTACCTGCTGTTGGAGAGGCTGCAAATAAGAAAAGATAGAATCCAAGAAAGCAGGGAAAGGATTTCTAGCTTTTCTTTCTCTGCCGCAGTATTGCACTGTCTCTTCTTATTAGTAGGCTAATGCAACTGTCTGTTTTAATACCGCCCAGCAGTTTTTGTATTTTTTTTTCTTCTTCTTCTCCCACTCCTCATTCTATGTCCTGTTCACCGCTAATCTAAGCCGCTCTGGCAGATGATAAGACAGGCCTCATCCGTTTCCCACCCCATCTCTCTCTCTTTCTCTCCCGCTTAACTTCACACTTGTTCCTTTAGCTATTCAACAGCCTTTTCAAGAACTTTGGGGAAGAGAGGTGGGGGAAGTTTGAAACACTTTCGGGAGTGTTTTTTTCCTCGTCTTTGTTGTTTAATGTGTTATTCCTGGATCTTTTCTTAGAGGTGATATTGAGGTTTTTTCTTTTTTTGGTGCCCCTCAAAAGCTTAAAGGCAGAGGTAGTAAAGCTCCTTTGTTTTACGCACAGACAGAAAGCCAGGTCTTAACGTCTTTGAAGTGCACAAAGCATCTGGGCTTACCGCCATCCCAGTGTATAGAGAAGGACTGATGTCTGGGATGAATTCAAACCTGAGGAATTAGACATTTGCATTAGGATTTATCTGCACTTCTGTTTGGCTAAGTGAGGCTGGACCTAGCATACAAATATACAGCAAATCTTTATTCTAAAGCCTGCGGATCTATGGATGGTATGCCGCTTTCTGTTATTGATCAATTCGCTTCTGTTTTTTAATCGTTAGCTATGGCTTGACAAGGGTGGTGGAATCTTGGGGTGGTCAGTAGGGATGCTCCGATCAGGATTTTTACCGAGTACCAATTCCTTGTCATGGTGACCGGCCGATACTGAGTACCGATTCTGATGCTTTAAGCTTTATAATGCATAAAGCACATTTTCCCTCTAAGTACGATACTTAAGTGGAGATCTTGCCTTACCTAAGAGAATAAATGAAAGATGTTGCATATAATTCCTTAAGCATGTCTCTTATAACCATTTAGTGTGGACATGTCATGGTCAGAAGCAGCTTTACAGAAAATAATAGATAAAACCGATAAAAAAAAAATTACAAAAAAAGGAAAAAAAAAAAAGACAAACAAAGCAATTTGGAAACATTGCAAATGATGGAAGAAAAATTCAACATGTCAATGAAGTTTGGAGCGCATATTTGATGCATAAGAAATTAAAATGCACATCTATAAATCCATTACTAAAAGGAAATAAACTACTGTTTATTACAATAAATATATTACAATAAGTTATATTATTAAATTAAAAATATATTTTTTGTTGCCCTAATATTTCCAGCCTGGTTTTAATAAACTTGAAATATTGTTGAAAGCTCAGAACTTTCAGTTCTGATATGTAAAAAGATTACAGTTACTCGTAAACAAACAATTGTGATCTGTTCATGAGATCGGCCAGATTAACAAGTACAGATCGAGTCATGAAATGTGATTATCAACCTGAAGTACTACTACAGTACAACTGCAGTACAGCTACTGCAGTAGTACTGAAGTGATACTACTACTATAATGCAGTACTGCTACTGCAATACAACTGAAGTACTACTACAGTACAACTGCCATACCACTATTGCAATACAACTAAAGTACTTCTACAATACAACTGCAGTACAACTACTGCTTTTCCTGCTCGGTGGACAATGGTTTCCAAATGAGGTTTCAGTACTTCAGTTGTATTGCTGAAGTACTACCACACTATATTGTATTGCACTTTTCAGAAGTATAAGTAGCTACAGAAATACATCTGCAATACTGCAATACATAATAAAACTAAAGTGTACTTTTAATACTTATGTTATTGCATTGTAGTTGAACTGTGTTTATACCTCATTATACTGCAATTTTGCAGTTGCATTAAATTTTGCCACAGTTATCCATGTATATGGGCTACTGCAGTTATTTTTTATTATTTGTTTTTGCAAATAAACTCTTAAAATTCTAATTAGAAAATTACTTGAATCCAAAAAACAAAAACAAAAGTACCAAATATTTTTGGAAGATGTTGAAGAACAAACCCCTTGGAACACAAGTGCAGTACAGTTCTTACCACACCATTGGCATATTAGACTACAGCAACACAAGTGCAGTAAAGACGGAGTTTACTTGTTTTTACTCCAGTTTACTGCAACTTATACTGCTGTTGAACTTTATTGTACTGTATTTGAACTGTGTTTACACTTCATTGTATTGCAATTTTACAATTGTACTTGATTTTACTGCAGTTATACTTCTATATACTGCTGTTGTACTGCAGTTATTTTTTTGTAAGGGGTACTCCTGTGTTAAAGGTGTAGTTCATCCAAAATTGAAAATTCTGTCATAATGTATTCACCCTTCACTTGTTCCAGACCAGTTTGGCTTTCTTTTTTTTTGTTAAACACACACTCACTGTAAAAATAAAGATAAAAATCGCTGCCTTAACATTTTCAGTTGAATCAAATAATCATTTGTATTTATCTCAACTTACATCAAACTGACAAAAAAATTTAAAAAATAATATTAAAATAGATATTTTAAAGAACGCTGAAAACATGTAACCATTGACATCCATAGTATTTGTTTTTCCTACAATGGAAGTCAATGGTTACCGGTTTTCAGCTTTCTCCACACTATTTTCTTTTGTGATCAACAGAATAAAAAAAAAACTCATCAAGGTTTGGAAGCATTTGAGGGTGACTAAATAGTGAATTTTCATTTTTGGGTGAACTATCCCTTTAAATGTGCTATATGTAGGAATGTTCATGTATCGTTTTTATTTAATGAGAGCAAAATGTCTATGAAAGCTGTAAACTGTTTTTTATGTAAGGTACGTTTTTGCAGAGAAAATAAAGGAATGTGACATTTAAACACATTCCATGAGAGCTTCTTTTGTATGGCATGATATGAATGCTTATAAATGTACAAGATAACATCAAAAGAGCCATTATGTGGTGTAATGTCAATATGTCATGGCTAGAAAGAGATGCATTCAGGCTAGAGGCTCACATGATAAGATCTATACAGTCTACGTTCTCAAATTTACTCTATAATCAAACTATTGGAGTAATTTTAATTATTTCATCTGTCGACATGATGCTAGTGGAAATTCCTGACATTTTCCTCACACATTTTTCTTTATTTTGTATTCGCTGTCAGCAGCATGACTGGCATCTGGATGTTCCTTTTCAGTATATTGCAGACATGTAATTCCAACATATTTGTACTTTTAAGCAAAGCATGAACCAGAACTTTTCCCTGAGTATAATTGGTCATTAGCTGCGTTTCCATCCACCTATTTTTATAGAAAAGCCAAGGAAACGCCAAGATGTGCATCAATTTTGAAAATGCTCATAAAAAACGTATACGCATAACTGAGTACGATAAACTTTTTATTCGATAAGAAAAGATGCGCGTAAAAAAAAAGATGCGATGGAAACACTTTGTCTGAACAAATTCCAGTATGCGTATTGAAAAAATTGTCATGTGATTTTGTTATAAGAGATCATATGATGGTAAAAATGTGTGTGAATGGACAAATCAGCAGGCTGAGCACACTGTAAAACATCTTAAATGTTGTTTTGGTCATTCTAAAATGCCAGTATTAGTGTTATTATATTATTAATTACATTCTGAATTGTCAAGAGCGTCTGTGCTCCGCGTCTGACGCCTTCAAACGCCACCACACGTTCATTGCGTGTCTTCTGAGGCGCAAGTCATTTATTAAATAAAGAAAAGATTCACGCAGCTTCTCCTACCGCAGCAAATTCCCTTTTTACTTTTGATATTTGGCACCAGTAAATCAGGAAGTGGCGATTTTGTTCTCTTTGACTCGTTGGATGGAAACACTGCTTTATTCACATGTCTTTTATGCGATATTCCAGTTATGCGCATAAATTTAATTAGCATCTTTGGATGGAAACATAGCTACTGATGCATGTTCAAGTCCACAAGTGCCAACACATTGCTTGCTGCACTTCACATAATGGCCACTGGGTTTCATTCATTCATTCATTCATTTTTCTTTTGGCTAAGTCCCTTATTTATCAGGGGTCGCCACAGAAGAATGAACCGCCAACTATTCCAGCATATGTTTTATGCAGAGGATGCCCTATCCAGTACTGGGAAACCCCCATACATTCTCGCATTCACACACACACACTCATACACAGCACCCGGAGGAAACCCACGCCAACACGGGAAAACATGCAAACTCCACACAGAAATGCCAACTGGCCCAGCCGGGACTCGAACCAGCAACCTTCTTGTGCTAAACACTGAGCCACCGTGCCGCCTCACTGGATTTCACAAATCTACTAAATTTGACATATTTATCCTGCCATACAAGTTACATGATTGAAACTTCCAGTAGAGTTTGGTGGTTTTGTTTACATATTAATAAACACTAGTTTTCTGCAATATATTTTAGACCTTTCTTTTTTTTTGGTGGAACAATGCAATCACACTAACATTTCTGAAATGTTACCACAAGTCCTTATTTTGAAATTGAATCAAACATAAAAGATTTAGTAACATATCATATAACATGAGGATGACACGGTGGCTCAGTGGTTAGCACCAAAGTTCCATAATGCAATTCACAACCGAAAATAAACGGAAAACACTTGTGAATCACAAAATACGGAAACTGTTAATTAACAGATAATTTTTACAGTGTACAGTTGAAGTCAAAACTATTAGCCTTCATAATAAACATTCATTCATTCATTTTCTTTTCGGCTTAGTCCCTTTATTAATCTGTGGTCGCCACAGCGGAATGAACCGCCAACTTATCCAGCATATGTTTTACGCAGCGGATGCCCTTCCAGCTGCAACCCATCAATGGGAAACTATTATACATTAAATTATAAATTATTTTAGAAAAATTTATCAAGTGTTGCTTTCTCAGAATGCACAGTTTTCCATTTAACTCACTAAAGATTCTGTCAGGTCTTTTTGAAATGTTCTCTTGTTTATGTGCCCTGTTGCAGGCAATTATTATCATTAGAACCAGTCATTTCACACCTAGTTATCATTTCATTGTCGAATAAATATTTATATAGATATAGCAGACTCTTTCAGAAACTTTCAAGCCAGTTTATTCCAATCGATATGTCTATCCAGCACCCATTCGGGCAAAATCCATTACTTTCTGTCACATGACTGGAAAAGCCAGAGATGATTTTTAGAGGAAAATTGTAGGCTCAAATGAACACACTTTTTTTTTTTTGCGTTTTGGTCAAAAAGCTTCTCCATTCAATTCCCTTTATACAATAATTACAGACCACACTTACACGAGCTACAAGAATCTATGTGGATGTCTCGAATGAGATATAATGGTTTGAAATGTTATAATTAATTCCTATTTGATAAGCAGCAAACCCTTTCCAGTGTACACAACTCTTCTAAACGTCTCTAGAGAGGGCCACATTTAAAGATGTTTATTCGAAGCTGCACCCCAACACATCCCATAAGAAGTGCACTGTCTTGTGTGTATAATGATCCATACGCACTCGCCATTGAGGATGAAAGAACGTGAATGATGAGTGCTGTCAGACCGGAGCTCCCTAATGGCTATCTAATGTGTTTCTAGCCAACATTTAGCTCTGGGGGTTCTTCTGTGGGCATATTGTATATATGTAAGGCCACCCTTTCGTAGCAGTGGAGGCCAATGTAATTGTTCACATGCTATTAAAATTTGATTTGTCGGATAAGTAATGTGGTTACACCCTCTTTAGATCTTGATCTCGCTCTGCTTTGGAACATCAGCCACCCCGATTTCATTTCTAATGCAAATTGATTTTAACATCTTTGTCCGACGCTTACGTCTCCGCTTATTTCCCTCGGCTGTTGGAGGAATAAACTAGACGTGATACAGTCTACATTCTCAGATAAACTCAAATATCAAACAAATTTATATTATTTCACCTGACATGATGCTAGTGGAAATTGCTGACATTTTCTCGCACATTTTGTCTTTATTTTGTATTCGCTGTCAACAGCATCTGGATGTTCTTTTTCAGTATATTTCAGAAATTAATTTCATACTTATTTTTACTTTTAAGCAAAATATATAATTAAAATAAGGGTTTAAAAGTTGTGCACTATTTTCCTAGTGTATTTTTTTCCCATACAATTTCTGTTTAGGATGCAAATTTTTTTTTTTTAATAAAAAAATAGAAATAAAAAAATAGTTAAATTAAGTTAAATTGAATTAAATTAAATTACATATATATATAAATTTTATTTAATTAATATAAATATTTATTTATTTATTTATTTTTATTTAGAAGTAAAATGTGCCTTGTGCATTTTATTTCAGTTCTAAAAATATGTATTCTTTGTTTCTGTAAAATAATTATGCAAGTACGCTAAATATTTGCCATATCTTATTTATTTTGCACCTTTCTGTTCAGGCTGCAGCATCGTATTTCATTACAACATCAGAAATTCTGATTCTTATTATTTTATTTCTTACAATGATCAAATTAGTAATGCAATTATGGAAAATATTAACCATTTTCTATTTTCCCCACAACATTTTTTGGCCCAGGCTGCTGCATTACATTGCAACACCAGGAAAAATAATAATAATAAAATACAAATAATAATAATAAAATTAAATAAATAAATAAAATATTATCAAATATAAAATATATATTTGCAACATTATTTATTTATTTACATTATTTATAATTGTCCATCCCTTTTTCCTAGTTCCTAACAAAATACAATGTTCCATTTGTTGAGTTCCATAAATGCAAACAGACAGTATATACTCTTTTTTTTTTTTAATGCATTTTGGAAAAATCTGAATTCTGGACAGGATTGTCCATGAATGCTTTTCCTGTCTGAAGGAGAGACATGAGACCAAGGTGTCTGCTGATGTGTGTCCACTTTAGCGACAGAAAGGGGAAAGGTGCTGTTATTCTATGAGAAACCCCTGTCTACCTATTGAGGTCTCCAACTATTAACCCAGAAGGGATAAAAGCTGGACATCACACAGACAGCACTGGCTGAGGGACATGACGAAGTGCCCCCTGGTTGTCAGGCTACTGATTGTGCTTTTACCCGTGTGCTTTGAACTGGACTGAGAGAACGAGAGAGTAAGCATGGAGAAAGCACACGGTTCACGACTCGATGGGCAGCAAGACCAGCAATGGATGAAAGTAACTCTGTAGACACCTTGAAACATTAATGGGATCGGTATTATTGAATGGACAGCCCAGGCTCATTGGAAATACATGCTTCATCCTACATTTTTGCTAAAGATAAAATACATTGCTTCGGTTACGCTTCGTTGCACGTTTCAGATGACAAATCCACTAGACAGCACTGCCTACATTTTTGCAAATAGGAAATACGATACTTAGGATATGTTTTGTTGTACATTTCAGATACAAGTTCTTCTTCTACACATTCATGTGAAGGCAGGGCTTGTTGTAGAGATCAGCTAGCAAACCTAAACCCTTCCCTAAACCCGACCACGTAGTTTTACTTTGTTTTTATGTATTTTGAGGAAGTGTGCTTCACCAGACTCAAACCTGAGTACAACATTGTACAAAGTAAGAAACCAAGCGAACTGACCACACCAGAAAAGTTGTCCATATAGAGATAGATAGTATTTGGTTACAAATCATAGAGACCATTAAGTTGTTTTGTGGTATTTATGTGGTGTTATAAATATGTGAGATTTACAAAAATGTTCCTGTATATACAATTTGTGTGAAAAGGAACAGAAGTTGTTGGCATCATACTACATTGTAGTGTTCATTTTACCTCCAAACTGCAGTCAAACATATATTTTGCAGTACATTTTTGTGGTTTTATTTGTGTTTTCACTAAAATATGGGCTGAAGCACGTACAGTATTTCCAAAATCGCCTGGTTTAGGATTGGAACCTACTTAAAGGGATCTTTCACCCAAAAATTACATTTCTGTCATCCTTCACTGGTTTCAAACCTGTTAGAGTTTGTAACTGTTTGAACACAAAAGAAGATGCAGTACGTTTAATCAGTAGCCATTGACTACAATAGTATTTTCTTCCTACTATGGGGGTCATTCATTCATTTATTTTCCTTCGGCTTAGTTCCTTTATTCATCAGGGTTGCCACAGTGGAATGAACCGCCAACTTATCCAGCATATGTTTTACACAGTGGATGCCCTTCCAGCTGCCACCCGATACTGGGAAACATCCATACACATTCATTCACACACACTACGGCCAATTTAGTTTATTCAATTCCAATGGCTACAGTTTTCCAGCATATTTCAAAATAGTATTGTGTAATTGTGCGCAACAATGAGTGAGTAAATATTTTTCATTTCTTCAAATTGTCATTTTCTTTAAACTATCCCTTTAAAGAAAAAAGAAATATTATTTGCAGTGCTAATCCTCACACCATTTGCTGTTGAAAGTGATTGTATGCCTTTTTTGGATGATACCACAATGCACCACTTACAAAATGCACGTTTATGGAGGGCACATAAGTGAATTTATATAAAGGGATGCAGAGCCCGTGGCTGTTTTTTAGGCAAAAATCAGTGCCTAGAATTTGTTGCAATCAGCTATTGGCAACCAATCGTATTACAGCCAGATATTTTTGCCACTGTTTTTAAACCCATAATATATGAATCTGTGGGGCATTTTTGTCCTCATCTTTGTCCTCATTAATTGAATAGGAGGCAAGTGAATCATTTGTTATTATTTTTTAATAAACATTCACTTAAATGAATCATTCAAAATGCAGAAACACACTGAGTGAAATAGGAAGTGACTGAGTGCATCTTAAATACATACATTATTTTGAACAGGTACTTATATTGAATAATTAGTTTATTTTATTTATTTATTTTAGGTGGCACGGTGGCTCAGTGGTTAGCACTGTTGCCTCACAGTAAGAAGGTCGCTGGTTCGAGTCCCGGCTGGGCCAGTTGGCATTTCTGTGTGGAGTTTGCATGTTCTCCCCGTGTTTGCGTAGGTTTCCTCCGGGTGCTCACCCAAAGTCCCCCAAAGTCCAAAGACTATAGGTGAATTGGATGAACTAAATTGGCTGTAGTGTATGAGTGTGTGTGAATGTGAGAGTGTATGGATGTTTCCCAGTACTGGGTTGTGGCTGGAAGGGCATCCGCTGCGTATAACATATGCCGAGATAGTTGGTGGTTCATTCCACTGTGGTGATCCCTGATAAATAAGGGACTAAGCTGAAGGAAAATTAATGAATTTATTTATTTTTTATTTGATTATGTTAGCAAAAGCATTATAGTGAACTATTAGCTGTTATATGGAGTTAAAAATGCATACTTGATATTGGTTTTGGTGTTTCAACTCCATTAAAGAGAAGGCTCATCATTTCCTGAAAAACACCATCAATACCTCTAACTACAGTACATAGACCATTTTCCCTATGTATACTGTTGCATGCACAGTATAGTCAATAAAAAGAGCATTGCTGCTTGGCTGAACATGCAAACAATGAGAGAGATCAATGGCTATTAGTTTGCTATCAAATAGAGGCGCCAAGTGGATGAGGTTATCAAATATATATATGTATAACAACATATGGACACATCTAGAGATTTATTTATGAGATATATGGCTACCTTCAAAGCTATGTGTGTATTTAAAGCTATAAATTTATTCTGCTGTATCTGGGGGCTTAGTTTTACCGTGATTTACAGATGACAATCATTAAAATGTCATTCAGTTTAACAAAAAAAGAGCATGGTTTTTAATGTCTAGTTATTCACAGTGTGTCTTAAGTAAATCCTTACAGAGATTTTTGAATGGCAAAAGAGGGAAGCTGTTAGTAAATCTAGCTGTTTGAAGGTATAAGTGCACACTTTTAACCTCTCGCTGCTGTGTAATGTTAATCTTGCTGAGCAGTCTTTAAAGTGAGAGTTGCTGCATCAACTTGAGACATGGAGTCAAGAATTCCACTTCTTCCCTGCAGGGCAGTCGGCGGTAGACAGCAACAATCTTTCTGGAATTGATTTAACAGCCTATTTTTATATGCATCACATACATTGCAGCACAGTAGTTAGAGACATCACTGAAATGCAACAACTAAAAGGACTATCTCCATCAAATATTGTTCTATCTGTCCTAACAAACCATATATTTATTATATTTATATTTATGTCTACAGAAAAAAACAAATAAAAACAATAATCCAATAACTTGCCTCATTAACCTAACCTAAACTAACATACTAACCTATTTATATATATATATA
>CAIGQV010016735.1:7613659-7632129 GCA_903798115.1 Danio jaintianensis | reverse complement strand
GCCGAGGCTCGAACCAGCGACCTTCTTGCTGTGAGGCGAACGTGCTATTTTACATTTGCTTAATTATACATACATATATTAAGTACAACAGACCCAATATTCAAAATAGATATATTTGTATACCATGCTACTTTGAATATTGGGTCTGAAATCACATGCAAGTATGACTTCAAAACAAAATTAGCACTATTTAATTCACTGTGAGCAATGTTGTACTTTAATAGTAATTGGCTGATAATATTATTTACCTATTTTGAATTCGCAAAGAATACTTTTCTGATATTATTAAGGAGAAAGCCCAAATGTAAAACTAACTTTACCTCAATCACTTGACTTTGGTGCAGCAAAAAAAAAAAAAAAATTCTAATGCCAGAATGTTGTAATTGTGAGTTAGAAAGCCTCTGATGATGCATTTGGGTCTCCTTGCTGGTGCTGTCCAAATAAAAGTTTCAACACCACATCAGAGGATTGCCTGGGCTTGCATCAACACGCTCACAGCCTCCGAAGTTGTGTTTTCTGCACAGGGTGTTGGTACTTTCGGCCTGATCCACTCTCATTACAACTATATGAGGTGAATTGAATCAACACAGAACCTAATTTGTTCCATATGGCTCTGATGAGCGTTTATTGCTGGTTTGCCGCACATTCACTCTTCTCTCTTGACTTGGTAAATGATAAAACACTGCTGGCTAACACGCTAAAGTGCACTAAGGAGACTGAAAGTTGGTGAGCCTTTTAAAAGCTAATTCGCTCTTGTCCTGTTCTGGCGGACATCTATCTTGTGAAATACATGGTTTTTTTTGCTCTTTTTTTATTGCTAGAAATTAAAACTTGCTCTTAACACATCCCTTGTGTATGTCTCCCCTCTCTGCTGAACCATTTGGTTTATTGGTCAAAGATGAAAAGGGTTTAAAATAATAGAATCAAGAATCATTTGATGACATATTAAAACACAAATGTGACCCAAAATATTAATGTATTGTCATTTAAAATCGTTATCATTTGCTGCTCTCTTACTAATCACAGGATTTTATTCATTTGTTATCAGTAAGTTTTGAATCATTTAAAATAAAAGGACATTTTGTCTGATCACTTTTATATTACAGGGACAGGTCAAAATAAATATGTTGTTTCATTGTAACTGTACCTATCAGTTACAATGGAGATTATTTCACACACATATCATTAATTTTTCACTTTTTAAATAGAATAATCTTTGGAAATGTAATTATTTTTCTATGATTATTTTTATTTATATAATTATTTGTAATAATTGTTATCAATTGAATGCTATTATTTTATTTTATTTTATTTTTTAAAGGACATTTGTTGTCATTGAAAATTATGGTAATTTCACCAAATTCATTTTCTTTCGGCTTAGTCCCTTTATTAATCTGGGGTCGCCACAGTGGAATGAACCACCAACTTATCCAGCATATGTATTACGCAGCGGATGCCCTTCCAGCTGCAACCCATCACTGGGAAACACCCATACACTCCTATTCACACACAGACACTACAGCTTACCCAATTCACCTATAGCACATGTCTTTGGACTTGTGGGAGAAACCCGAGCACCCGGTGGAAACCCACGCCAACACGGGGAGAGCATGCAAACTCCACACAGAAATGCCAACTGACCCAGCCGAGGCTTGAACCAGCGACCTTATTGCTGTGAGGCGATCGTGCTACCCACTGCGCCACCGTGACGCCCAATTTCACCAAATATTGATTTCTTAATTCTTCTTAAATTAAAACATTGGTATTGTGTTGTTTAAAAGATTATATAAACATAACACGTTATATATTTATTTATTTTATGTAAAAACGAATGATCTAAATTGCAACATTTTTTTTTTTATTCGGAAGAAACGTCAGAATAAAACAAAAGCTTACAGAATAAAACAAATTATGTTTTACTCATACATTACTATAAATCCTGAACAGTACATTTTTTTAAGTGGTCTCAAAATTTTTTTATGTGTCTGTGTTTATTGCAATCTAAATAATGTATGCCAAACAATATCTCACTTTAGATGCCATTTAGCACCAGATGTCAGCTGGAATATAATAGTAAAAAAAAATCTTTTAAATGAAACACATCTCTTATTTTGACTACTGCTCATGCAGTATATGACAGCCATGGCTTATAAATGTCATGCAGAAATTAAATATTCATTTTGTTTAATTAAAATCCGAGCTGCAGCACCTATAAAACAGGATGAATAGCACTGACCTCCTCTGTTATGCAGAGTACTCTTATAATTATTGATAACCATCTTTATGGTTTGATTATTCGATGCCCTCTTCTTTTTCTGTTTTATTTCCAGTGAGTAATTTTGCCTGAATGATTTATGGCCTAGTGAAACATTAGTGACAAGACTCCCAGAAGTATGACAGCGGACGCTTATTTCTCCAATCTGCCTGCTTCACTGCAGACTCTTGTGTAAATGATAAGATGGCCTTCACCAACCCTGAGCTCAATTAGCAGAAAGAGTTACTTAATAAGCCTCAACAGCTCAATTTGCAATCAAGGGTTTTTCAGTGATGAATATAGCAAAAATCAGGGGAAGAGCTATATTATATCAGTGCTGTGCATTGTTACAACTTCTGTACATACTGTAAAAGGACATACAGTACAGTTGAAGTTAAAATTATTAACCCTCATGTGAAACATTTATTCTTTTTCAAATATTTGCTAATATTTGGTGTTTAACAGACAAAAGGAAATTTCACAGTACTTCTTATTATATATTTATTTCTTATAAAGTCTTATTTATTTGTTTGTTTGTTTGTTTTTGGTTTGGCTGGAATAAAAGCAGTTTTGAAAATTAAAATAAATAATAATATTAATAAGTCAGTATTATTAAGCCCCTTAATAAATATTTAGTTTGATTGTCTATAGAAGAAATCACTGTTGTCCAATAACAATTAACATAACAACCGTAAATCTTTAAATTGCTCTTTAGGCACTCCACAAATGATTTTTGCTCTTTATTCAAACTACTTATTTAAAATGAGCTAAATCAACACAATTCTTGAGTTTTTTGGGGGACAACTTAATTGTTTTAATCCACTCAATTGTTCAATCCACTTACATTTGTAAAGACTATTAAGTTAACTAAAATTGTGTGGAACTCAGCATGTTTTTTACAGTGATCTGACTACAAGTATCTTGCAAAATAAGTAGAAAAATATTATGTACTGTCATCATAGCAAAGACAAAATAAATTAGGCATTAAAAATAGTTATTAAAAATATTATGTTTAAAATTGTTTAGAAAACATGACTTTGAAAGAGTAAGGAACAAAAAAAGAGATATAATAAGGACAACTATTGCATTAAGCACTATTACTTTCAGTATTTACTATTTTAGATATTTAGGACAGCTAAGTTTTAATGCTCTTAAAATCAATTTTAAATGATTGCTTGAGCATTTATTTGGCAGAATCATTAAAACAAACAACAACTAAAAAAAAAGGTTCATTAATTTACAGTAAATTGAGCTGTTTGATTCTGGATCAGCTTAGTTTAAAATAAAGAAATGTCTCTCCGATAAATCTTAAGAGAAATTGCAGTTACCAGAGACTCTAACATTCATTACTTAAACTCTAAAAACTGGACTGACACTGTTTCAATTTACTATAATCTTCTATGGTAAGCTGCTTTGACACAATCTACATTGTAAAAGCGCTATAGAAATAAAGATGAATTGAGTTCATTTCATACATGAATGTCAGTGATTTTTTTACAGCTCAGTTTGAATGATTGATTCAATGATTCACTCATAAAGATTTCAATTGTTCCATTAGTATATGTCCTCAGCATTTCTGAAAAAATATCTTGAACAGTTTTTTTTACAAATACAATTTAACAGTGTGCGGCACAGTGGCTAGCACTAACGCCTCACAGCAAAAAGGTCGTTGGTTCGAGTCCCAGCTGGGCCAGTTGGCATTTCTGTGTGGAGTTTGCATGTTCTCCCCATGTTCACGTGTGTTTCCTCCGGGTGCTCTGATTTCCCCCACAAGTCCAAAGACATGCACTATAGGTGAATTGAATAAACTATTGTCCGTAGTGTATGAGTGTGCATGTGAATAACTATGGATGTTTCCCAGTACTGGGTTGTCGCTGGAAGGGCATCCGCTGCATAAAACATATGGCGGAATAGTTGGCGGTTCATTCCGCTGTGGCAACTACTGAAATAGAGACTAAGCCGTAGGAAAATTAATAAATTAATTGAATGGTTACTTGTTGCCTCCTACTGGCATAACAATGTAATCTATCTTCATTTAAAGTGTTTTTCCAAAAACCTTATTAACTATTTGACATCAGTGTTCATTTAGAGACTATAAACTTTATTCTTAGTACTTCTGTGACCATTTAAATGTTTTTGAACACATAAATAACACAGAATAATATACAGAATAGGGTGGCGCGGTGGCGCAGTGGGTAGCGCTGTCGACTCACAGCAAGAAGGTCGCTGGTTCGTGCCTCGGCTGGGTCAGTTGGCGTTTCTGTGTAGAGTTTGCATGTTCTCCCCGTGTTCGCGTGGGTTTCCTCCGGGTGCTCCGGTTTCCCCAACAAGTCCAAAGACATGCGCTATAGGTGAATTGGGTAAGCTAAGTTGTCCGTAGTGTATGTGTGTTTCCCAGTGATGGGTTGCAGCTGGAAGGGCATCTGCTGTATAAAACATATGCTGGATAAGTTGGTGGTTCAATCCGCTCTGGCGACCCCAGATTAATAAAGGGACTAAGCTGAAAAGAAAATGAATGAATGAATGAATGAATATACAGAATAATCATAACATTCTTTCAGGGCATGATTTGTTTTACCAAAATCAATCTATAAGCAAATGTATTGATAGCTCAAAAGCATTCACTGCATAATTAAAATGCAGATACAATTACCTATACTACATATTAAATAAGCAAAAACATCCCTATTTACATTTATACGTGATCGTTTAGTTGAGTAATATCTCATAAGCATTTTTTCCCAAATGCCATCCTATTGAATCAAATTATTATATGGCTAACTTGTTAAAATATGACCTGCAAAAATCATTTAATCAGAAAATTTACACTTTCAATTCACAGACACCTTCCACAGAAAAAACACCACAAGCAGAGCATTAAGGCCTAGACAACAGCTATAAACTGACAGAACAAAGCAGTTACATTATAACCAAAATATTCAGGACAATGCCAAACACATATTAAGAAAAACAATACTTTTAAAGCTGATCACAACAGTTCCAACAAAGAAGCACGTTTACGCCAGCAGATTTGTGGATTTTGGTTGGTGCCTTGGAAATCACATGATCCATTCCCCCCCAAAAAGTGTTTATTAATTCATTTATTTAAATTGAGCCTTTTATTAGCCATCTAATTAAACATTACTTATAATTATGACATACGAAATGTTCAAATTTAAAACATTCAACTTTATGCACTGCCGCTGCTGCACTTTACCTTTAATACAGGAAGCAGTTTGCCATTTACCCAATTAGCATTTGATCTGACACACTTGTTCAGGGCCTGAATGCAATTACCTTTACCAAAGTGGCCAGCAGCGGTGGTTTCTTCAGCTTTACAGTGAGAGTAGGGTGAGTAGATGGATTTTTATTGTATCTCTCATTTGCTGTGTGTTGTTGTCCTGCTGTGCTGTTTACATTGTCTGCTTTGACACTGCTGGGTTTGTAAAGATGGTTTGATAAATGCAGTGCAGGACTTGTATGTTTTCTGTCTGGTGCTTTTATTGCTGTGAAAAGCATGGAATGAAATGGTCAATTTCTGATTCAATGATTTTTGCAACTTATGTTTTAACAAGTTACCAGTATAATGATACTTTTAATGCCATGTAGAGTATTTATCGGTTTATTTATTCCTCTGGTTGTGCTTTTGTAGGTTTGAAATCACCTTATTGGTGATTTATTTATTTATTTTTTGTGGCTGATGCATCTATTGATTTTATTAATAATTTAAAAAATGAAAATTCTGTTATCATTTAATCACCCTTCACTTGTTCAAAACCTTTTTAGTTTCTTTTTTCTGTTAAACACAAAAGAAGATAGTTAGAAAAATGCTGGTAGTTGGCACCCATTGACTTCCAGAGTAAGTTTATTTTCTCTCATACCATAGAAGTCAATGTGCCAGCAATCAAAATATTCAAAACATCCTATTTTGTGTTCAAAAGAAGAAACTCATAAAGATTATTAGAGTGCAAGATGGGGTCATTTTAATTTGAGTGAACTAATGTGTTAACCATGAAGAAACAGCACTGTGAAAAGATTATTTGACAAAGTCAGGACAACACATTTATATGTTACTTTAACTTAGTTTAATAAGTAAATCAGGTTTCAACAAACAAATCAAGTTATACAAAGTTTAATATATTAGTCAGTTTGACTGATGTAAGTTGATATGAATAGAAAACTTAATTTGATTCAACTTAAAAATAATAAGACAGCAATTTCTTTTATTTTTACAATGAGGTTTGTTGCAAAAGCATGACTTTTAAAACTGCATTGATCATTGTAACCTGTGGGCATCTGGTTTTCAAAAGAGCAAAATCTGTCTGTCTGTAGCTATCTTTATACATCTATAAAAAATGTTTATAAGCTAGACAATCATCAGTTTAAGGCATTTGTATTTGAGTGTGTGTGCATGTGCTGGAGAAGCATAAAAGAACCTCTGATGCTGCAGCCAGTCAGTTAGGCTACACATTTTAAGCTGAAGTATAGACGTGGCTTCTGAGCTGATAAGGTAGGGGCAGCAAAGCTAATTAGCCAACAAAAATTGGGCGGTAGTCCATATCGCTTGGCTCCAGAGAAGCCAATCTCTCCGGGCACCCAAGGGCACAAACTCACTGCCTGAGCTGCGTGACATGGGTTGCCATTGATAGCTAAAGGGGTTTGTAATGTTCTCGTGCAGTGTGTTGTAACTGACTAAACACCAAGTTAAACCATAGCCAATGAAGACAGAGTCGTAGTAAGGTTGATCATTTACTGTCACTCTTCTTACTAGCATTTGTGGTGAAAACTGCAATAAAATAATACAACAATTCTCAGAAATTGTGTTTTGACTGAAGTTGCACTTAAAATGACCATAACATAAGCAGACTACAGTTCTCCTTGCAGCAGGGATTACAATAGCAAACAAACTTATAAAACACTGACATAATATATTTAACATGTCTTATGTACAAAACATAAACTTACGGCATTGCCTCTATGATGATTTTAAGCAGATGCTTTAGATTGTCCAAGAGAGCACATGTCTGACATGGCTTTCACACAGAGCCAGGAACATCTAACAGAAAGTGACTAAACAGGAAGTATCTTATAACAAAATAAAAGTATCCCTTTTTACAAATGAAGTAGATTAATTAATTAAATTATAAATTTCACATTTTAACTAAATGAATATGCATAAAAATATTTAAAGAAGATATTTTAAAGTGAAACTTTTTAAAGGGCAACACAGGGTTCAAGTGATTTTCAAGCAAAATAAAAAGAAAGAGAAAGAGGGGGAAATGTCTGGAAGTCCTTTACCGGTTAGCCAGCTAGTTTGATGTGTAACGCAAAACGGTTTTGTGGTTCTTGCCCTGCTTTTCGTTGTATGTGCAGTTTGTGGAAAGCCATTTGGCAAGTTCAAACTATATGCAATAGACCATTTCAATGTGGTCATGTCTTTGGCCCATGAACATTTCCTGCTTGTTCTCAAACTATTTCATAACTGTAACAAGAGGCAATTCAATCATAACTTAATGTTAAAACAGCTCTTATAACATTATTTATCAATATGTGGCTCTGTTTGGATTATCAGAAGCTACAGAAATTAAAAATGTAAAACAGGAAATACATTGGGACCATTGTTTTTGTTTACATCCCTCAAAATGGTCTATAGAAATGGTCAGATTAGGATTTTTTTTCAGCTGATACGACTACAGATTTCCTGCCATTGTGATTGGCTGATTCAGATTATTCAAGCTTTATAAAAGTAGTATGCAACTTTTTATAAACTGTCCTGTTTAACCCTATTTTGTATATAGTGTTTTAATTAAAATCAAATGCTTAAGTACTACAAATATTCATTTTACAATAGACAATTTAAATATTAGGATACTTTATTTAGGCTTAATGGAATGAGGTCTAATTAAACATTGTACAATATGACGACAAAAACAAATGTTGCAACTCCTAAATTAACAAAATATTAAAGTCTGATACAAAAATAAATGAGAATTTTATTCAGCAAGCTTAGTTTATTCTGCTGCTTAGTAGCTGAGTCCTTTGACTTTTTGAATACTGAAATGTGAAACTAAAAACCACAAGTAGGTGGAGGCACTAAATTAACTGGATGGCCTAAATAGCTTTATTAAGAAACAACTAATTAATTTGGATTGATTGTGATGATTTTGTAGAAGAGTGGTGCACCTGGACGTTTTAAAATCTCCTAGGCCTTAAAAACCCATATAGACAATTAAATTTCAGACCATTATGGTTATTCTCTGCAGTGACACCATATCTTTCACATGTAAAATATAATACCATAATGGGCCACATATTTGGAAAAGCAAACATACGTGTCTTCAGGGTGCGAACTACAGGGGAGCTAGGGGGAGCTCAGCTCCCCTAAATAAGGCATGGGCTCCCCTGAAAACATGATTGTGAAATTTTGGGGGGTCTCAAAAAATATTGACGTGCAATACAATTGTTAAATAATTGTTATTTTGACGTGCAGTTTCAGTATTGTGTAATGTGATCATGGATTATTATGTGTAAAAGTGCAAAAATATCATTCATTCATGCATGACGGCGATTTAAGGCTGATTTATACTTCTGCGTCAAGCGCACTTGTATGCTCCGACGCAGCCTGCGCGTGGTTGCATAGCCATCGCCGACGCGCACCTCTCAAAAAAAAAAATTTAACTACACGTCGCAACGACGCGTAGCGCAAGCTCTGTGATTGGTCGGCTTGGTAGCGCTGATGAGTGTGGGCGGGGGTGAGAGCCGCGCGAGCCCGATGGAGCGAGTGTTTACAAGTGTCGAGTCCTGAGAAGGAGCTCTAGATGGAAACTGTTGTTTTGTGCTTACCTTATGATTAAAGTTGTTGCATGTCCGCCGATTCCCACCCTCAAAATGAGCGAGTTTGAGCCACTTGTACATTAAGGTAGCGTTCAGAAAAAACAAAACACCAGTGAAGGAACTCGACACAGAGGAACATAAAAACCTACTGCCAGCTAGCGTTTCGGAAGTGTTATTGCAGAGCAACACAAATAGCGCGCAGAAGTATAAATGCACGGCAACGCCCACTGCATGCGCCATGGGTCACGCCCAAGCGGCAACCTCCCGCTCTCCCTCATGAAGCTAATACGGAAGTAACTGAAACTGCAATTCATCGAAATTCCGCTAGTCCTGGCTCCATAATAGAGCAAATTTCTATTGAGCCCCCTGTTAAAATGGCCAACTTTACAGCAGAAAAAAGGTGTTTACAGCCTGGTACAAAGAACGATTTTGGTGTATATAGCTAATATTACCCGTCATGACAACTGTGAGGGGGGTGAAGTTTTTTATAACTCATCCGTTTAGTTTATATTGAGTTAGATTAAGTCTGCATAATTAAGGGCGTGGCCACTTGAGTGACAGCTAGGTCTCGCTGGTCGCCGTCACTTCACCTCAGCTGATTCCGGCTGATTAGCAGCTGAACTCGGCATATACATCGTATTTTTGTTTTGTTTTATGTGGCTTTACACAGTCAATTGCTTTTTGGAATTTTTCCTACAATTATCAGATGATATGGCATGCTGTGTGCACTTAATTATGCTCACAGCCTCACAAACCATTCACGTGGCCTCTATTTCCCAGGTGAGTGAAATTATATCAAAATCAGAATCAGAATCGGAATCGGTTTTATTGCCAAGTGTGCTTACACACACAAGGAATTTGTTTTGGCTACAGAAGCTTCCAGTGTTCATAAAGTGACAAGTGACAACACAAAAGTTATATGGCAAAATACGACACACATTAAACAAAGATGCAGTTAGTCAAAAAGCTCTGAATGTTGAATTGTTTGTACAGATTTGTTATTAATATGCAAGTTCTAAGGTGCTGTGTACAAATGCGTATGGAGAAAGTATTGCATTGGTTATTGTTATAAGGTGCTGTGTACAAGTGCATATGAGAAAGTATTGCATTGTATATTGTTATAAGGTGCTGTGTACAAATGCGTATGGAGAAAGTATTGCACATGTTTATTGCACAGTAGGGGAATAATTAACTGTTCATGAGGTAGATGGCCTGAGGAAAGAAACTTTTCCTGTGTCTGGCTGTTTCTGTGCTCAGTGCTCTGTAGCGCCGACCAGACGGTAACAGTTCAAACAGGAAGTGTGCTGGGTGTGAAGGGTCCAAAGTGATTTTGCAAGCCCTTTTACTCACTCTGGAAGAGTACAGTTCTTGAAGTGTAGGACGGGTAGTGCCAGTCATTCGTTCAGCAGTCCGGACTATTCGCTGTACTCTATGGAGGTCGGTTTTGGTAGCTGAGCCGAACCAGATGGTGATTGAAGTGCAGAGGATGGGTTGGATGACAGCTGAGTAAAACTGTACAAGCAGCTCCTGTGGCAGGTTGAACTTCCTCAGCTGATGAAGGAAGTACAGTCTCTGCTGGGCTTTCTTCACAATAGAGTCTATGTGAATGTCCCACTTCAGATCCTGAGAGATGGTGGTGCCCAGGAACCTGAATGACTCTACTGCAGCCACAGTGCTGTTCATGATGGTGAGTGGGGGAAGTGCAGGTGGGTTTTTCCTAAAGTCCACTATCATCTCCACCGTTTTGAGCGTGTTCAGCTCCAGGTTGTTGCATCTGCACCATAGAGTCAGCCGCTCCACCTCCTGTCTGTATGCAGACTCGTCACCATTTTGGTTGAGGCCGATAACAGTAGTGTCATCCGCAAACTTCAGGAGCTTGATGGAGGGGTCTTTTGCAGTGCAGTCGTTGGTGTACAGGGAGAAGAGCAGTGGGGAGAGAACACATCCCTGGGGGGCACCGATGCTGATGGTGCAGCTGTCGGATGTGATTTTGCCCATTCTGACTAGCTGTTGTCTGTCTGTCAGAAAGCTGGTGATCCATTGACAGACAGAGCTAGGAACAGAGAACTGGGTCAGTTTGTACTCGAGCAATGATGGGACGATGGTGTTGAAGGCAGAATTGAAGTCCACAAATAGAATCCTTGCGTAGTTCCCTGGTTTGTCCAGATGTTGTAGGGTATAATGCAGTCTCATGTTGACTGCATCATCCACAGACCGGTTTGCTCTATAGGCAAACTGCAGGGGGTCCAGCAAAGTTTCCAGTGATGTCCTTCAGATATGCTAGCACTAGTCTTTCAAATGACTTCATGGCTACAGATGTTAAGGCAACAGGTCTGTAGTCATTGAGTCCCGTGATCTTTGGCTTCTTCTGGATTGGGATGATGGTGGAGCATTTGAAGCGGAATGGAACTTTGCGCTGTTCCAGTGATCTGTTGAAGATCTATGAGAAAATGGGAGCCAGCTGGACAGCGCAGGTTCTCAGACAGGCTGGTGAAACACCGTCTGGGCCTGGTGCTTTCCTTCTCCTCTGTTTCCTGAAGATCTGACACACATTATCCTCACTGATCTGAAGTGCAGGGGGGGAGAGGGGCATGGCTGGAGGTGTTGATGGCTGTGTAGAGAGATTGTCAGGGTGGGTGTGGGGTGTCTGGTCGAAGGTCTCAAAAATACAGTAAAACATATTAAGCTCGTTTGCAAGTTGTTTATTGCCATCAATGCTGGGGGATGGTGTCTTGTAGTTTGTGATGTCTTTCAGGCCTTTCCACACTGATGCAGAGTCGTTGGCAGAAAACTGTTTTTCCAGCTTTTTGGCATAGCTCTTCTTAGCCACACCAATCTCCTTTGTCAGTTTGTTCCTGACCTGATTGTACAAGATCCTGTCCCCACTCCTGTAGGCATCCTCTTTGGCCTGACGAAGCTGTCTAAGTTTTGGTGTGAACCATGGTTTATCATTGTTAAATGATAAGTAGGTCCTGGTAGGGATGCATAGCTCCTCACAGAAACTGATGTATGATGCTACAGTCTCTGTGAGCTCGTCCAGATCGGTGGCTGCAGCTTCAAAAACACTCCAGTCAGTGCATTCAAAACAGGCTTGTAAGACCTGCTCTGTGTCGTTGGTCCTTCTCTTAACAGTCCTTAATACTGGCTTAGTAGTTTTAAGTTTTTGTCTGTAAGTTGGTATAAGATGAACCAGGCAGTGGTCGGAGAGTCCTAGAGCTGCTCTGGTGACGGAACGATATGCATCCTTTATTGTGGTGTAGCAATGGTCCAAAATATTATTGTCTCTGGTGGGGCATGTAATGTGCTGTTTGAATTTAGGCAGCTCATGTGTGAGTTTTGCCTGATTTAAAGTCACCGAGAATGATAAAAACAGAGTCCGGGTGTTGTTGTTCTGTCTCTGTGATCAGATCAGCCAGCTGTTGCAGTGCAGTACTCACGTGTGCTTGCGGTGAAATATAAACACCGATGAGAATGAACGAGGAAAACTCCTGCGGCGAGTAGAATGGCTTACAGTTAATGAAAAGCACTTCCACGTCAGGACAGCACATCTTCTTCAACACAGTTACATCCGTACACCACCTTCTGTTGATGCAAAGGCACGTCCCACCACCACGCGTTTTGCCCGTTAACTCCGTATCGCGATCCGCTCGGTACAGCTGAAAGTCCGGTAGGTGTAATGCGCTGTCTGGAATGGCTTCGTTCAGCCAGGTTTCTGTGAAACACAGAGCAGCAGAGTTGGTAAAGTTCTTGTTTTTGTGTGCGAGCAGAAGTAGTTCGTCCATTTTGTTAGGAAGAGAGCGGAGATTCGCCAGATGGATGCAAGGCAACGCCGTTCTGAAGCGTCTTGTAGCGTTTCCCCAGTGCAGCTACTCCGCCGACGACAATGTTCAGCAAAACGCCAGAGAAATCAAAAACCGGTTGGTGATTAATTGCCAAACGTTCAGCAGCTCGTCCCTGGTATAACTGATCGCGTATGATAAACATAAAACAGGACAAACTAACAAAAACAGTGCAAAAACTGGAGCGCTCCACACCGAGGCAGCCATTCGCGGCGCCATCTTGGATCAAGATCCCAAGATATATATACTTTATATATCATATCTATAAATGTATTTGTTTTATTTAAGATGATTTATAATTTATAATGTTCTTTAGAACTTGAATGCACTCCAGAATCTGAAAGATTGATTAGCTGTAGGCTCTAGAACAGTCATCTGAAACGTTGTCATACGTTGTGTTATGCCTGGATTTCATCAATTGCCCTGCATTTACTAACACAGACTATATTTGAAGTATTTGGAAGTAATTTGCATTTTCCTTCTGTAGAAAAACGTCATGAGAACAATGCTTAGTGGCTCAATGTATTACAACAGTGTTTTTAAAAGTCTAAACACTTTATTGATATAGTATACAACCAAGCACATGTGGCAAGAACACAAACGAGTCGCAGGTAATGAAGAATTAAGCGTTTCTCCCATAGATAAGCCTATCTAAGTAAAATGCTAGCAGGCGTCTGTAGCTCCGCTCACACTCCGCCTCTTTGCCCTTGTTTGGTATCCCCCGGTCAGTGCAATGACGCGCGAACAAAATAGCGACGGTTGGCCACGCCTACTTATAGCTTCTTTTGCGTTCTTCAGAAACCTATGGGTGACGTCACGGATACTACGTCCATATATTTTACAGTCTATGGTCACGCCTAAAGCACTCGTCAGCGCTACCAAGCCGACCAATCACATTGCGACGTGTAGTTACATTTTTTGAGAGGTGCGCATCAACGTTGACGACGACTAGGGCTATGCGACCACGCGCAGGCTCCGCCAGAGCATACGCGTGCGCTTGACGCACAAGTATAAATCAGCCTTTACACCTCAATTAAAAAAAAAAGATTACTACACATGCTATTCTTGTCATGAGCATCAAGGTGTGGGGGCGCTGAGGAGCAAAGTCCAGTCATGTCAAAGACTGACAGCCAGATGCTTCATATGGACGTTGAGACACTGCTTATTCATTTTTCGAAACAAATGATGTGACATTGTTTCATTTCATTTGCTTCATACAGTAGGCCAATGCAATGCTCTTTTTTTTAAACACTGTGACATTCCTGTAAACATGTTGGACAATTAAGCTGAAAGCAGGTAAACTTGAGAAAATGAAACCCCTTTCAATGGTGTTTTTTTTCATCTTCGAATTCGGGATTATGTTTTGCCGAAGTGAAAAGTGAGATCCCATGACATTCCATAGCCCTATGTAAAATAAAATAAAAAACGCTGTCCTTAGTGCCATCATATTGAACTTAAAGCGAATAGAAAAATGATGCATGACGAGGTTATTTATTTTGTTGTTAAGTGAAACATATGTGTTTGTTGATTTTATATAAATAAATGTATTCCTCTCACAGAAGCACTGCAGGTAAAATTAGACAACAATGTTCTGTTGTTTAGGCTGCTGTTGTTTGTGCATGTAAAAATAAATCGCTCAAAAGATATTTTCAAGGGTCAAAGAAAGTTATTGATGGGAAAACAAGCGCTTTTTAGCGAGAAAGTAAATCGAAACTATGGTGGTGTTTTGTTCATTTAGCCTACTTTGTAATATTAGTTACAATTACATAAATATTTGTTTTATATTTATAGATTTTTTGTTTATACATTGCTGTTTAAGGACAGGGATCCCTGTGTGTTTTATAGCCTACGTCATTGTGGCAAGGGACTCTCAAGATCAAAGCTACATATTTCAGCAGTTCTCAGAAATGTAGCTCTGAAAACAACCCTTATATATGTTCCCAGGGCTACATTTTTGGGAACATCAAAATGTAGCCCTGGGAACATACAGTAACTGGGATTGTTTTCAAAGATTAGTATAAAAACAGTGACGCCTTATTGAGTGATAGAATATGGATATTGGTCAATACCGATCTGCCGCCAATTGATCGAAGCATACCTAAAACATAACATACAATCAGCTAGACCAAAATTACCTTGAAAACTTGAACTACATGCTCTAAAAATAGCAAAACCCTATTGGCTGTAAGATGGATGATGTAACCAACAGACTGGAGTTTTGAGATGATGCTGATTATGATTTGAGTTGTGAACACTGCTCATGTCAGTGTAATTTGCAATAACCTTCCGCACCCTGTTGTCGATGGCACGAATGCAATTTCATGCATATTTATTATTCGGTAATGCAAGCTAAGGACTTCATTTTACTTTCCAGTTTAGCTAATCAGCGGCACGGTAACTAGGTCCACTGTCTGATTTTTTTAGCAGCGCTTTCCAATTACGTGAAAGTCACATTGGAAATACACAGACAAAACATAATCTTAGATTAGCCGGTGTAGATGAAGCGCAGCAGGGAGAGTTGGGATTTGAGGAATGGCGAGCTACAACTAGAATAATTGGATTGTGACAGGCTCACAGGCATAATAGCAATAATTTTCAAGGCTCTTCTTTATTTTTATTTCCGCTTTTTTTTTTCTCCAGAATCAGACATGTTTTTTTAATTTGCCAGTGGAGACTTTGAGATAATACTTCATGGCTGAGCCAAAATCAATAGTCAGCTTTTTGAAGATGGCATTAAAATTATACTGTATTTGACCAAACCTCCTTAGAAACTCTGCTTGTAGGAGAACAGCAGTATAGAGATTTGAGATTGGGCCAATGGCGAGGCGCACGTCATGATTTTGCCAAGTATGATGCGATCCTGGATTAACATCTATGTTGATCCTGGAACATAATTTTTGTTCAAAAAAGTAATCCATTCCTATTCCCTACCCCTAAACCCAACCATAACTGTACATTATTACTAAAATAGAGTGGAATAATAGTTGGATAACAATCATGTAGAAGTGCATAAACTTAACCGTAAGCCTAAACTTAACATAAACTGTAAACCAGTGGTGTCCAAACTCAGTCCTGGAGGGCCGTTGTCCTGCAGATTTTAGCTCCAACTTGCTTCAACACACCTGCAGGGATGTTTCTTGAAAGCCTAGTAAGAGCTTGATTAGCTAGCCCAGTTGTGTCTGGTTGGCGTTGGACCTAAACTTTGCAGGACACCGGCCCTCCAGGACTGAGTTTAGACACCCTTGCTGTAAACGTATCCCTTAATTCTGACTGGCTGAGAATGTTGTTCCAGGATCAACATAGATGTTAATCCAAGAACATGTCCTACTGGGTGAAATCAGGTTGGCATGGCGAGACCTGGCTGAGTCTACAAGCTATTTATGATGCACAATCAGACTTAGTGGCTACTCTGGGTTATTTACAAATTTAGGTTGGACCAAAATATATAAATTAACAAACAACACATTCCATAACCATTGCTAATACATGCTACTACATTCTACTCTACTACACGATGCTAAATAGAACCAGTTTAACCACTTTAAGTGCTATACAGAACTTAAAAAGAACCTGTAATGGTTCTTAAGCAGTTTTTTTAAGGGTGGTTAAGGTGCTACTGTATGAAGTACTAAAAGTGGAGGACTGTAATCATAGGGGAACCACTTTAAGTGCTATTTAGCACCTATTTTTTATAGAGAGTATGTAGTGCTGTATAGCATCTTAATCACCTCAAAGAACTTCTGGCAAACCATTATAGTTTTGTTGTAGATTCTACAGCACTTAATAGGTGGCCAAATAATTTGTACTTTTTTTTTTTTTTTTTTTTTTTTTTTGGAGTACTACTACTACTGATAAAACAATACTAAATATATATTTAACATTTAAGTGATTTTAACTTCTTCCAATTTCATTTGAAATTGTAACCATTTTTGTTTGATGTTGTTTTGCTAGACATAAATACATTGTTTTCATAAATGTACAATTATTAATTAATTATTATTTATTTATTTTTCTTTTACAAATATTTCCCAAATGACGTTTTACAGAGCAAGACATTTTCACAAAGTCTTATTAGTTTTATTTTGGCTAGAAATAAATTTTAAGGTCAATATTATTAGCCCCCTTAAGCAATACATTTGTTTGATTGTCTACAGAACAAACCATCATTAAACAATGATTTTCCTAATTACCCTAACTTGCCTAGTTAACCTAATTAACCTAGTTAAGACTTTAAATTGCACTTTAAGCTGTATACTATAGTATCTTGAAAAATGTCTAGTAAAATGTTATGTACTGTCATCATGGCAAAGATAAAAGAAATCAGTTATTAGAAATGAGTTATTAAAACTATTATGTTTAGAAACGTGTTGAAAAAGAATCTTCCTTCCGTTAAACAGAAATTGGTCAAAAAATATACAGAGGTCGCTAATAATTCAGGAAGGCTAATAATTCTGACTTAAACTGTATATATGTACAGTATGTAAAGTGTGGAATGTGTGTGCATTGTGAGGGTTAATTGTGTGCTATTTTATTTAATCCAGTCGGTGGGAGCCCAGAGGAACCCACAATCTGCCCTTCAAGTGCAATTTCTTCCATTTTATACATGGATGTTTAAATCTGTGTTAAATAACATATGTAAACATACGCTTCAGGCCTGACGATGTCAATTGTCTGTACGCTAATGTTTATACTATAAGGTCCAGTTCACCAGAATCGCTTCAGAAAAGCTCTGAAAGCACACACTGCAGCAGTAACGCTCCGAGACAGCTATACACACATTAACCAGTCGGCCATCTATATTTCAGGGCGATACAAAAGAGGATTTAAAGTGGCAGAAGTGAACGCGGTTAGTTCCAACTCACCTGGGTGCAGTTACAGCAGGACACGCGTAACCCACAGCCGGTGTTAAGTCTTGTGTCAGGGGAGACGCTCTTTGTATAGATACACACACACACAGATGGCAACATAAGAGATATAAAACGCAGGATTCATTTCTGCTTCATTTCCTGCCGTTTCCACTGAAATATACTATAGACTTGGATCGAGTGGGATGTACCCCATCTCAACCCCACTCTCTTTGTTTCTTGTATTCCCTTTATGAATTTTTTAAGCCAGTTTGACAATGCCTAAAAAACTCAGCCTACCGTGAGAGAATAAGAAAATATGTCGGAGGACTTTGAGATACATACCTTATGAAGGGATCGAAAGACAGGCGAAATCTTATCCTGCTGCTGCTTTTATTATCCCCCCCCTTTTTTTATTGTGGCTTTTGTTTTGTCATATTGAGGCAGTGTGGTGCACACCAGTAAATCAGTTATTAAATAAGTAATGAAATAGAAACGCACTTATCACACTTTCTTTTATTATGTTTTTGTTTTAATTTGTGTTTAAATTATATATACAGATTATGGATATGTATTTATTTATGTTTTGTCAGATTATGTTGCAAAAGTGAATTATGAATAAGTAATGTTTTCATAATTAAACAAAGTTTTCAATAATAATAATAATAATAATAATAATAATAATAATAATAATAATAA
>CAIGQV010016735.1:7587565-7602444 GCA_903798115.1 Danio jaintianensis | reverse complement strand
ATAGTTGTCATGATTAGGTTAGAGATTAATTGCAAAAAAGTGATGTAAACTTAAGCATCCTGGTGGCAGGTCAGTAGCTATGTTTCCATCCACCTATTTTTATGCGCATTTTGGAGATGCGCATAAAAAATCGGTTGATGGAAACGCCAAGATGCGCATAAATTTTGAAAATGCGCATAAAAATCATATGCGCATAACTGAGTAGGATAAACTTTTTATTCTATAAGAAAAGATGCGCATAAACTGCGATGGAAACACTTTTACCGAACAAATTCCAGTATGCGCATTAAAAAGGTCATGTGATTTTGTTATAAGAGATCATGTGATGATAAAAATGTGGGACAAACCAGCAGGCTGAGCACATTGTAAAACATCTGAAATGTTGTTTTGGTAATTCTAAAACACTGTAATCGTTTCAGTATTAGTGTTATTATATTATTAATGACCTCCAGAATCAAGAGTGTCTGTGCTCCGCGTCTCACGCCTTCAAACGCCACTGCGTGTTCACTGCGTGTCAGCATTGCCTTCTGAGGCGCAAGTCATTTATTAAATGAAGTAAAGCTTCACTCAGCTTCTCCTACCACAGCAAATTCCGTTTTTACTGTTGATATTTGGCGCCAGATAATCAGGAAGTGACGATTTTGTTTACTTTGACTCGTTGGATGGAAACGCTGCTTTGTTCGCACGTCTTTTTTGCGATAATCCAGTTTTGCGCATAAAGTTAATTCGCATTTTTGGATGGAAACATAGCTAGTGACAGTATGGGGTTAAAATACTGTTAAGAGTTTTTTTTAAATATTGTTTCTCAGTTTTTTTTGTAATTATGTAAATTGTGTGTAAACAATAAGAACAATTTGATGATCAATTTTGAAAGAGGGGAGAAAAGCAGAATAGAAATGAATAATAAAATAAAATAAAATAACTCTGGCTCGATTCAGTGTTGTCTTGAGAATGTATGTGTTTGCTTGGGATTGCCAGGAATAACTAAAGCCCTGTGTGCTAATTTATGCTGACACACTGGCTGACTTTGAAATTCTCTTTCACTTTCCAAAACAACAGTACCAGCAAAAAAAAAAAAAAAAAAAGTTCTATCTTTAGTTTACATTCATAAGTGAAAAATGTGCTAAAGAACAAGCTAAAATGCTTTTTAAAGCATTTTACTAATCTTAGCCTAACAGTAATCTAACTCTATAATGAGAGTTAGCTGAAATCAACAGCATGTCTAAAGCAGATCATCAAATTACAGTTTCACAGAGTTGGAATATAAAATGCATGTGAATTTATGGTGTACAGATTTTTTTTTTTTCCTTCCACAAAATACATCTTCATATAACTCCAATTTCATGGCATTGTTTGTACCATTGAGTCCCGTACCAGCCCATTCTGAGCACTGGCTGAATGTTTAATGATGGCTAATTAATTACTTATTAGTGCATTTTAGCTGATGCTTTCAAAGTGGCTTCAAGTGCTTTGAGCAAGACACTTAATTCCACAGCCCTGAGGTTAAGTGTGTCTCTTGAGAACATGCGATGGTGGTTCATGGGTCAGTTAGTCAGGAAACATTCCAACTTTTTACCTTTAAGTCTTAAATAAAGCATCATAAGCTGTTTTCATCTAAAGTGATGAAATTAAATTTAAATGTAAAATTAGAATGTCACTTTTTATTTGCTGATAAAGGAGGGTGACACCCCCACTGCTAGTTCCCCCAGTCCCAATCACCGCTCCCACACACCACACCCGTGAACCCTCACCTGATTACTAATCACCTGCAACTGCGATCACCACTCGCTATATATACTCACTTAACTCACTCATTCAGCGGCTGGAATCATAGACGCATGGGTCTCCTCTCCTGTATCCTCCTGTGAATGCCAATACAACTATTTAAGGGAAGTGACTATTCTTATGTTGGTGATTACCATTGAACTGAACTAAACAGCTGAACTGTTTGTATTTGAGATTGCTCGCCTACTACAATGCCATTCACCTGCTTCACCTTGCTACTGTTGTGCATACCACTTGAATAAACACCCTTGAAGTTTATACTTCCTTGTCTTCTTTGTGTGACTGTGACAGAGGGTTTAAATCCCATCCTAAACGAACAAAATCATAATATCATGTGAATCTACTAAAAATGGTTGCTGCAACTGTGGAAACCACTGTACCTCTTTTTCCTTTTCACACCAATAAATATAAACAGCAAAATTATAAGTCCAAGGCACTTGGGAAAAAAAGTGAAAAATTATTTAAAAGCCTTTATTGACATTATTGCATTAAACCAGCACCTACGTGTTTCAGCAAACACTTGCCTTTATCAGGGAGTTCAGGTGTGTCTGGAGTTCGTTTAAACACTATGGTCACATGACTCACAATAATCATAATTTTTGTTTTGAGTGCCTTGGACTTATAATTTTTACTCGGTTACTCAAAGAGCACCGACATATTAATTACCCCTGAAGCACTTTTTGTTTGATTTTGGATAAATATAAATATATTTGCGTCCACATTGACATACAATAAAAATCTTTGTTTAATTATGAATATGCTTTTCATATGGCATAACCCCCTCATCTGTTTGCTATTAGCGCATCTGACAAGTGAATTTTTATTTGAACAACACAAATTATTTTCCCCAGAATTTTCTAAGAAGGCAACATAAAAATGCTGAAACTAGCACAGGATATCTGAGGTATTTTTTTACTTAAAAAAAAAAATAAGCCTGGCTTGCATGCATTTGTTTTATTTTTTATATTTATCATATTTCTCATAGCATAACCAATAATATTCAAGATAGTCATTATCTTTAAATAATCTTTGCAAAAAATGACATAGCATCAAGCAGAGAAATGTCATATGTATTTTAGTATATTTTGCGAGCCCTTTTTAATGGTATTTAAATGGATTCTGATTGGCTGTCAGTGTTTTGTCATCTAGTAGCTGGCGAGGAAAAAAGTTCTCAAAGTGATTCCTATGATATTGTTTTTCATCATCTGTATTGTAATACCTGTGTTCTGTAGTTTTTACATTCATAACAATTTTTTTTAACTCTTTTAGTTTTAATTGTTATATTTATAGTTACCATGCTTGGTGTGATCTATAATATAATATAATATAATATAATATAATATAATATAGGGGTGTCACGGTGGGTAGCACGATCGCCTCACAGCAAGAAGGTCGCTGGTTCGAGTCCTGGCTGGGTCAGTTGGCATTTCTGTGTGAAGTTTGCATGTTCTCCCTGTGTTCGCGTGGGTTTCCTCAACAAGTCCAAAGACATGCGGTAGTAGTGTATGTGTGTGAATGAGTGTGTATGGATGTTTCCCAGTGATGGGTTGCAGCTGGAAGTCGCTGTGGCGACCCCAGATTAATAAAGGGACTAAGCCGAAAAGAAAATGAATTTATAATATAATATAATATAATATAATATGGTGACACGGTGGCTCAGTGGTTAGCACTGTCGCCTCACAGCAAGAAGGTCGCTGGTTCGAGTCCTGGCTGGGTCAGTTGGCATTTCTGTGTGAAGTTTGCATGTTCTCCCAGTGTTGGCGTGGGTTTCCTCCCGGTGCTCTGGTTTCCCGCACAGTCCAAAGACATGCGCTATAGGTGAATTGAATAAACTAAATTGGCTGTAATGTATTTGTGTGAATGAGTGTGTATGGGTGTTTCCCAGTACTGGGTTGCAGCTGGAAGTGCATCCGCTGTGTAAAACATATGCTGCATAAGTTGGCTGTTCATTCCGCTGTGACGACCCCTGATTAATAAAGGGACTAAGCTGAAAAGAAAATGAATGAATAAATGAATAATAATATTAAAATAATAAAACATCATAATAATGTATTTTTTTCCTTTTGCTTTCCTTCAATCATTGTTTTGAAATCTCACTGGTACTCAATACTTCTATCCAGCATTAAAACAGTGTCTTATAATTACATGTTTTTTTTTTGCTTAACAAGGCTCATTGCTCATCTAGTAGTTCGTTAGGGACTCTTTTTGTGTAATTTAATAACAAGCCTTTCATTGTTTTTAACTAAGGTTCTTCTTTTTTTTTGTAATTTTTTTTAGGTAGATTGGTGAAAAAACAATTCTTTGAGGCAATCTTACATTACTATCCCTTTATTTAGCACTTTCCTATCTCTTGTGAGTTACTGTTCCAGATGTGCAAGATAAATCACCTCAGACAGAGAAGGAGAGATGCACCTGCCATCCAAAACTATGCTATATCCATCAATCCAGAGACACTAATGAAAGTCGTCCTAGGGATACAAAAGAATATCCCCCCCATGTGTCCTCGTTTCACAAGCATTTATTCTCTTAACTATGTCATCTGTGATTTCCGATGTACTGCAATCCTTCACCAAACTCCTATTGTGAGAGAAAATGTGGCAAAATAACAAAGTCATGAGGTGGGCTGGCTGCCATGTCAAATTTTACGTGCCTCGTTGACAATGTCAACCTGTTCCCTGTTGTAATAGAGGCTTGAGATTTTAAATAGCTTTTGAGCACCTCATTGCGTGGCTGGTGTCCTTACCGATGCTCACTAAGACTTGATTTCATGTTACAGACAGAAATAACCCAATGGTTTGACATTACGTGTAATTTGATGATGTGGCTAATGTATTCAAGAGTCAAGGTGAAAGCTCATCAATCTTCATCAGAGTCTAGAATGACAGAATTTATCAGAAACAGAATAAAAGTGTAATTGTTATATTGATGTCGTTGGCTTGTTTTAATGAGTGTGGATTTGAATTGATTGCTCCACAATCCACAAGTGGGAGGATACTGAATGATAGGAAAATGAATTTATTGAATTTGACTAATTAAACAACGTTTTTTTTTTTTAAAATAGTCTACATTTTTTATATTTTATGTTAAATCTAAAATGTAATCAGTTCATATTTTCTTGTAAAATAATGTTTCAAAGGACAAATGGATATACACGGAAAACAATTTCTTACATTTTTTTTTAAATTACACAGTATCAAAGACTATAGAACACACGAGACATGTCACTCATATAGTTTTGAATGGGGTAAAGTTTAACAGTCAGTACGGTGAATGAAGCCCCGCCTACTAGTACAGGAGACAATCATCAATCACTATAGATGTGTTTTTTTATGACAGTTTGGTGGTCCACAAATGCGCTGGAATCTCAGCGAATACTTGCTTCACAGACATAAAATATATCCACATAAAGCTTGAAATCTGTACTTTTAAATGAACCAAGTGCACTTGAAAACAAAAGTTTTTTGGTTTTGTAATCTGAATGAAACGAACTCAAGGTACAGTTCGTCATGTCAAACGCACATCACATGATAGAAACTACTCAAACGCAAAGAGTCACTGTCATTTCTGGAGAAGATTCGCCATCAAGACCAAGTTGTGAATTACTTTAGAAGTCCAGTGTAATCAGACGATCATTATCCAGAGGAGGATAATTTGTAATGTGGCCTTAAATGTGGTTGGTGTCGTGATCTCGTTCCTTTCGAGTACGCATGCACATTAGCTTGGGCAACCTGAAAGTATGCCGATTTTGTTTGATTCGGACGTTTAGAAACTAAACTTATGAGACAGTTGTTGTTTAAGTTTATTGGTGGTTCCAAATATGTAGTGTAATCGTAAGTAACATTAATATGTAATGTAATCGTAAGTAACATACAGCATACTGCCCGAGAGGTGTTTCAAAGATGGCCACAGAGTGAAATGACTTGCCTTAAAGGGACTTTGACAGTATTAATATGAACTGTAGTTTACTGTAGAGCAGTTATGCAGTATTTTACTGTATTTTAAAGTTACATTGTGGGAAATATCCTCTTGTCGCTATTAAAATACAGTATTTTTTAATTTGCTGTAAATCGAAACACAGTAAAACAAATGAGCGTGAAACATGACCAATCAGAGAAATCGTTTTTTTTTCTGCCTGGAGGAAGAAAACACAGATGAAGCTGGCAGAATCAGAATCAGAATCGGTTTTATTGCCAAGTGTGCTTACACACACAAGGAATTTGTTTTGGCTACAGAAGCTTCCAGTGTACATAAAGTGACAAGTGACAACACAAAATAAATATGAGAAGAATACGACAAACATTAAAGAGAGATGCAGTTAGTCAAAAAGCTCTGGGTGTTGAATTGTTTGTACAGATTTGTTATAAATATACAAGTTATAAGGTGCTGTGTACAAATGCAGCTACAAGGTGTGCCCAAATACTCTTATGTTTTGTAAAATAATTTAAATTCTTGGTTTAATTAATAAAATAAATACAATTAATAAGTAAATAAAACAAAATTTATGTCTGTGCATCACTTAACGATGAGCGGTTATTTATTTATTTATTTATATATATATATATATATATATATATTTCACTTACAAACACTGTGGCGTCTCCATGGAGATATGAAATGCCTATAATGCAAAAGAGCGCTTAACATGGCTAAAACCTAACACAGGGATTACAAAAGGCCTTAAGCAAATCGATGACTTTGAGTAAAAAAGAAATCCATGTTTCATTTTTTTTTAAGTATAAGATGATTATGGATAATATACAATGGATGGGTCGATGGTGTATGTATGTATGTTGATTGATGGATAAAGATGGGTCGATGGATGGTAGACCTATGAAAGATAAATGGATGGATATATGATGAGTATAGATGGATAGATGATAGATATGTGATATATACGAATGACAGCTGGATGATACAAATGGATATCTAATGGGTGTGGGGATGGATGGATATATGGATGGATATTCAATGGATGGATGATATGCCATTGATGGATGATAGACAGTTTTGCTTAAAAATAAATATATATTTTTATTTTCCTTATGTTCCCTTTCATTCCTTTTCATTTTTATAATAATAATAATAATAATAATTATTATTATTATTATTGTCCCGTCTGAGAAGAAAGGCGGAATGATGTGGAGGGTTGCGGGGAATGCCTTTACCAGAATCCTCATTTATAATTTAACAGAACCCTTTTGGTTGTCTGTTTTATTGTTGATCGACAAAAAAGCAAACTAAAATGAAATGTTTCAATTAAAAGTTGTAAACGAATCAGATTTTGTTTTATACAAATACACTTTTTTTTTTTTTTTTATATACATGATATACATACTGTCATTGATAGAGGACATCTTGACTATGGTGGATTCACCATTGAACTCTTGAGTTATAAATGGAATTGTTTGTTTTTATTGTAAGTTCATTATAAAATGTAAAAAAAAAATCGAATGCATTAGTTCATATGATTAAAATAGTTTTTTTTCTATTTATTTTTAAGTATTATTAAATAAGTTAGGAAATTACCCGTGGCCACTTCAGTGTAACATAGTTTGGCATATATCTTCAGCCCACAACCCTCAATCAAGTTTGGTTTTTGGCCCTTCATAAGAAAAAAAGTTTGTGCACCACTCATACAGCCCATTCACAGCTAAATTCATCTGTTTTTTTTTTTTTGTTTTTTTTTCGACATGCGCTGTTAGTGAATTTAATAAACTGAAGCATCTAACTAAGGATCAGACAATCCTTGTAGCAAAACTTATGTGTGTGTTGTATCAAGAAAGCAACCATTAATTTGTGTGGTGTTTTATTTTCATTTGTTTGTATTCCTTTGTTCTTCATTTTAATTATTTTATTTAATCATATGATCATTAGTCATTTATATAACTATCATTATATCATTTTATTAATTATTAGTTAATGATTTGATTATTATTGATTATTATTTGTCATTTTATTATGTTTTTATATATTATTATTAATATTTTCCTATAGTTATTGCTTTATTATTATTTCCATTTTTCCATATTGTTATAATTTTATGACTGTGGATTCAAGCGAAACTTGTTTTCATGAGTAAGAGATAAGAGAACGTCTTCATATCAAGGTCTGTATTGTCTCTGGACACTGTTGTGAAGCAGTAATTTTCCATTGCTGGTGCTTGTGGTATAATAACACTTGTTGGATTTATTCTGGTCAGACGAAGTCTGAGCATTAAATCATACGCAACTAAGATCATTCAATAAACTCTGCTCTTTCTTTATCATCATGACTTTGTCTCCTGCTCAAGTCAACTCTTACATTGATAGGAGATTGTTAATTCTGTTGAATACTGGTTAACAAGTTTGGGTATTGGAAACTCTGCTGACTTATTGTCCAGATACCTGGAGAAACTGACATTTCTGCAAAATCTGGCGTCCGGGGCTAGATCTTATTTATGGGGCGTGCAGAGTGTGATCTAACAAAACTAAATTGGCCGTAGTGTATGAGTGTGAATGTGAGTGTGTATGGATGTTTCCCAGTACTGGGTTGCAGCTGGAAGCTGGATACATATGCTGGATAAGTTGGGAGTTCATTCCGCTGAGGTGACCCCTGATGAATAAAGGGACTAAGTCGAAGGAAAATTTATGAATGAATGAATGAATGAATGAATAAATGAATAAATGAATGAAATAAATAAACAAAGTAGTTTACTTATATTTGACACGCCACTTCAATCACCTCAAAAGCAAATCTTGTGCCAGACAAATGATCTGTGTAGTTTCATCTCCGACATATGCAGAAAATGGCATTTTTATTCCTTTATAAAAATAATACCACAATTTGGCATCACTCATCCTGACGGTCCCAAAATTGCCTTCAGTGAATGGCACATTAATGCTGCTGAGGGAACAAGTTTAAATGTCAGAAACTGGGATCTTCTTTTCAGAAATAAAAAGTGATGTAAGATGACTAGAGAAAATGTCACACTGTCTTACTCCCTTCATAACCGTAAGAGTTAAAGCACATTCAGTGTATTTTCACAGAGAAAACGGGATCTGCTTGAAGAAAGCATTATCATACGGGGCAAGATGATGCCTGTACAATACAGAAATAACAAGTTTCCGCCTTTGATCAAATACTTTGAATTCATATGTTGCCCCTGCGAAAGACATTTCCAATGCATAATAATGAGGATCTGAATAAGTTGCTTTGGCATTCTTGTGGTACGCATCACTTTCAAATTAGAAAAGAAAAAGAAAGAAAATAAATCAGAAACAGAAACTGGTTGTGAAGTGCAAATATTGCCTGTGTACAGAATGGAAGGGTGAAACTCTTGGCATAAAAAGAACTAGTACTACTACTAATATACTGTCTGTATATAGATAGTCATGTAAAATAGTTAGGACACCCTATTTAATTAGCATGCCTTTACAGGACATAAGACATCACACATAGATATCGCCTGTATACTATATAACTGCAGGTTAACTATGTTTATATAATAGCTTTAAACTGTTAAAAGCTATTAGTTACTATTTAATTAAAGTTATTAGTAACTAATAAATTTATGGTAACTAATAACTTATATGGAAACAATACTTGTTGTTAAAGTATTATATAAATAAACTTGAATTGAATAAGAAAAAAACTATCCTTGGTCTTTGGCAGATTTTAAAATTTGAAAGATAAAATCTCATCACATGAAATCTTATATTGTGTCATTATTAAATGACACAAATATAAAGGCAAAATTGGTGACAAATGTTTGGACATTATGATTCAGATGACTAGATCCACCTTCTCAGTCTTTCTAATCATTCTGGGGGAGTTTTTGAGGTTTTTTGCACAGCTCTCACCTGGGGATGCAACGATTATAGATCTTGGTTGTACGATTATAGTCTGAGAATAAATCAAGGTTTCACAGTTATCACGATTATTATGCATTCATTAATTTCAAAACACGACTAGTTTAGAAAATCACATGAAAACTCACTTCAAAATATTTTAAAGTGTTATTAATTGCTGCTCAGTAACCAAATAATACAGCACAAAATAATAATTAAAAAAACAAACAATAGTTCATTTCTCTTTGGGCTTAAAAATAAGTGAAAACTAGTTTTTGGCATTTAAACATAAGTAATAATTTTACTCTGAAAATAAATTACAGAACAATAAATAAATGAATAAATAAATAAATAAAATAAAAATAAATAAAAAATAGTATTTGTCTAATGTAAATCTAAGCATCATATTAGCTAAGTATTTCCCTTTTAAAGAAAACCAATGTAGTCAAAGGTTGCTGAACCTCTGTCTGAAAGGCACTTTCGATCCACTATATTATGAACTTGTTTGGTATTTTCATTTTGTATTTTCTTCTCTCTTTGGAGTAGAAATGTGTATATTGCATACAAAGCATGAAGCTGAACGGTCAGTTCTTGTCACGTGACTTGCGGTGCACTCGGGCCATTCTTTTAACTAGGTGTGCCTGGAAAGCGTGAGCATGTGTCCTGCCGCGTCACGCACCGTCACTTCCAATATGCGCGCAAGAAAATAAATAATGAACTTGCGTGTGCAAAAGACGCAACATGTGAACGGCCCTTAGTTAATAGCCTCCGCCATAGTTAATCCAGTGTGTGTGGGTATTAGCCTCGGTGTACAAGCTTGGAACTTTAAACTAGAGCACAGTTGGCATAACTTTGTTGCAGCAGTTTGTTCTGTGCAGAAACGTGGTGTTGAGAAGCCTTTACGATTAATTACCCATGACGAATTAAAGCATGGTTAATAATGAAATCGGTTAATCGTTGCATCCCTACTCTCACCACAACATTTTAGTCTTTGGACTGTTGAACTGTTTAAACTTGATTGATTGATTGATTGATTGATTGATTGACTTTAGTTGTTGGATGGGCATTGTTCACACACACCTGAAGGCTCCAGACCAACACACTGCTCAAACTTCTGCTTATGATCAGGTTTTTCATCAGGCATTTGATTAACAGTGTCTGACTTAATTTTGTTGCACAGTGCTAACCACTGAGCCACCGTGTCCCCCATTGTTATTCATATGAGGTTTTATTTTCCAAGTTTTAAGACCTACCAAAGATCAGATTTTTTTCTGAATTCATGTCCAGATATGGAAAACCTGGAATTTCATAGGGTTAACTTTTTCACATGATTGCATACTTGTATAGTTGTATCGATCTTAAATCAATCAATATGAATCCTTAAACCTAAGTCTATGCCATTTCAGTTGATGTGTGAACAAAGCTTAAATGAGCAGGACATAATGATGTATACATGGATATAAACTCACTAGTGAGCTGATGCGGTTTCTTTTTTCTTTACAACCAAAATAGTAAGTGTGTGTTTGTGTGTGAGTGTTGTATTGTTCATCAGAGTGGTATTTGTGCTTATCCTGGATGCTGCAACAAATATATCTAAAAAAAGGTTGTAAACAAATTTTGCTCCAGCACATTCATCATTATTTGTCAAGAAGCTTGTGCTGCAGAGGCTGCGGTTGTAATAATATTGTAAATAATGTACAGTTTCTCGTACAGACAGATTGTTTCACTTCATAAGACCTCAATGTATCATCAGGAGTCATGGCTATTAAAATTGTTTTGCCTGTAAAAGTTTATATTATCTATTATCTAAACGTTAGGACACCCTATTTAATTAGCATGGTTTTCAGGACATATATGGAAAAAAACTATATGGTCATTGGCTTAAAATTTGGAAGATAAAACATAATCACATGACATCTTACACTGTGTCATTACTAACTGACAACAATGTAAAGCTAAAATTGATGACAAATTGGTTTTTAAAACTAAAATTAAAATTAAATAAAAACCAATTTGTTAAAATTATTCAAATTTGAGCAAATGATGTAAACTTTCAAGCAAAACTGTATACTGTATAGTGAAGTATTTATTTAACAGTTTTGTTTTATTCAACAGTTCTGTCTGGTTCTCGAATCTAATTGGCTGATAGCCGTGTGATAATCTGCAATATTAGAACTCGTACAGCCTCCTCACCCTTCTGTACTACTCCGCCCACATAGAGTGACAGCAGATCAATAAACTCACTACAGTTTGACAAATATTGCAGCTGTTGGACAACAGAATGTATTTAAGGCTATTAAATGTATTTAGGTATTTAATGTATTTAAACAGAATTTTAAGGCTTTTTTATTTGAGAATTTAGTTGTTTAGATTGCAACTATGCAGTTTATTTATAAGGATAGTGCCTATTTTAAATATTTATAATTTTGGAGATACAGCGCAGAGCAAAGACGGTTGACGTTGTCCATCCACAAGATGGCGACAGAGACTGTATAATAAGCCCTTGCTGATCAAATCATTATAAAAACGGTAAGTGACATTCTAAGTCGATCTCTCTCTTTTGTATGTAGTGCTGTATTTATACCATAGTAATTGTAGTGTATTGAGTGTGAGATGGGACTCACATATCAGGAATGTATGTATTTTGTGTTGATCACTTTGTATAACCCTGAGTTACTTTTTGGTTGGCCAACTGTTTGTTTCTAATGAGTCTCCTGTTTCGTTACTGCAGACTAGTTCAGTAAAAAGAAAGAAAGAAGAAATGCCCGCATGTGTTAAGCGTTTTGTTCTTATCGCAGACACAACAGTAATTTGGTAGTGTTTGCGGTGCTCTGTTTTTTTCGGGGTTAATTATTGTGATATCCCGATTGCAACAGAGAAATACTGGGAAATCTCTGTAGACTGATGGCATTTCATACTGTTCAGCCTTATAATCTTAAAATGTCAGCAAAATCACTTGTTTTGTCATCACTTTAGACGTTACGCTAGAGAATCATTCAAATACTAGCTAAATTGACGTTGGTGAATTAGCAATGGTTTCTGCTGTCCTGACATCTGCTGCCGATGTGAATGAATGGCGGAAGAAAGTAGTTCCTCGTTCAAAAGGGTTTTTAGACTCTCCTTGTTTGATTGTCTTTTTTATATACACGATTATGCCGTCAAACTGTTGTATAAACGTAATATCACACTTGTTGCAGTGCGATATGGCTGTATATCGTCACTGGTGGGACACTAACACATGCCTCCCACCAGTGCTGATATACATCCATATCGCACTGCTACTCGTGTGATATTGCTCATGTATTTGGTCAATTTACATGAGATTGCGAGGCATTTAAATCACAAGGACTTGGTGTTGCACATTGCCATTTTAATTTCGCCCGGCCCTCACTTGATTCATGTTTTCATTTTCTCCACTTGTAGACAGGGGTGATGATTTGCATTGGATTAGCATCTGTTGGTTAATCATTGAGGGCTGCGCATTTCCAGTTGAGCGGTCTCCAAGTGACAGTCATTTATCAAAAGCACATTCAGATGCGACTTGGATGAGAGGTGATTTCAGCACTGTCCCCAGACTACTGGACTCCATGTATCTTTGCCCAGAACAAATATTTGTGCCATTTAACTCTTAGCACAGCTAGTATGGGAATGCTGTGAAGGGAGGAAGGCAGTTCAGGAAGCAAAGGATTAGTGCTTTGATTCTCCTCAGCCATGAAGCGGGAGCTCTTAATCCACCCCAGCGTCATTACTTCGAGTTTTATGTAATGAGTAGAGTTGTCCCTTTTAGAGCCATCAGTGAGGCCAATCACCACGTTTGTGATTATAACTGAAAGCAATTAGGAACAATTCATCTCGCACTTTCTGTTGAATCCAACTTAAGCTGTAATTGTTTCCTTCACTTTATTCCCTCTCCAAATTCATTATCAATTATCCAAACAGTGCTAGAGTAATGAAACTATTGTCTGCTAGAATGCTGCAAAAAAACAATAACGCTAAATATGTGATGAAATACTGTCGTCCTGAGAGATACAGCATAAAACAGCAGGTTATTTTGTTTGTTTTTGTGTTTGTGTTGTGCACTTGGAATTAAAGTGTTTATCTTAAACTTTAGTTGATTTGTAAAAGTTTTAATCGAATCACATGTACACAAATAAAGGTCCTTTGTTGGCATTATAGGGATAGTTCACCAAAAAATGTTGGCAAATTGAAAAGAATAACCACTGACATGTATAGTAAGAATGTGATAGATGGGTTAAATTATGAAAGATTTGGTGGAAAGCTGAACTGTCTATTTAACATCCATGAAACCTTTAAAAGAAAACTTTTTTTTAAGTGGAAAAAGTTTATTTGATTTTTAAAATGTTCTTTACACTAATTTCAATAATTGGCTTTTTAAAACACAACAAAAAACAACAACTATTATTATTATTATTATTATTATTATTAATCATTCATTCATTTTCTTTTTAGCGTAGTCCCCTTATTAATCTGGGGTCGCCACAGTGGAATGAACTGCCAACTTATCCAGCATATGTTTTACGCAGCGGATGCCCTTCCAGCCGCAACCCATCACTGGGAAACATCCACACACACTCATTCACACACATATACTACGGACAATTTAGCTTACCCAATTCACCTATAGCGCATGTCTTTGGACTGTGGGGGAAACCGGAGCACCCGGAAGAAACCCATGCAAACACGGGGAGAACATGCAAACTCCACACAGAAACGCCAACTGACCCAGCTGGGGCTCGAACCAGCGACCTTCTTGCGATTGTGCTACCCACTGCGCCACCGTGCTGCCCTATTATTATTATTATTATTATTATTATTATTATTATTATTATAAATGTAGTATTAATAATAACTGTTGTTGTTGTTATTTATTATTATTATTATTATTATTATTATTATTATAGTACAACAACTATTATTATTATTATTATTATTATTATTATTATTATTATTATTATTACTACAGTAACAATAATAATTATTATTATTTTTATTATTATTATTATTATTATTATTATTATTGCTACAACAACAATTATATTATTATTATTATTATTATTATTATTATTACAATTATTATTATTATTATTATTATTATTATTATTATTATTATTAATGTAGTAGTAGTAGTAGTAGTAGTAACAATAATAATAATAATAATAATAATAGTAATAATAATAATAATAGTTGTTGTTGTTGTAATATAATAATAATAATAATAATAATAATAATAATAATAATAATAATAAT
>CAIGQV010016735.1:7572268-7584196 GCA_903798115.1 Danio jaintianensis | reverse complement strand
AATAATAATAATAATAATAATAATAATAATAATAATAATAATAATAACATCTAAACATGTCGATCTTGGTGGGTTTCCCTTATTTTCACATCCCAATGTTGACAGGTATGTGTGGAACAATGGAATTTAATGCAGTGCGTTATTAAAAATAATTGATTTTTAAAGTAAACAGACCTTAAATGCAACAATTTACAGTTCACCTGAAGCGCTTGAGCTGGGTTGATGAAAATTAAAAGTCCTTGAGCATATACCCTATTAATCCATGCAAGTTAATCCACTAAATAATTTTTTTTAAATTTTGGTAATCTTCAATTGAAATCTGACCATTTTCTTTGAAGTGGCAGCCCTTCTTTATTGAAGTCAGTTTTATGACTTCAGCCACAATATTTTTAACCATGCCCCTTTTACTGTTAGTTTGCTGTGAGGGAATGATGCACAAAAAAGCTCCGCCCCCTACTCAATAAGTGAAAGTACATCAACATACTGAAATTTAATTCTCAGCATACTCCAGATCACGCAGACTTTAAAGGCTCTGTTTACACCTGACATTAAGATAAGTTTTTGTTTCAAAAATGCTGGAGCTTGTACCATGGATTATCTGGTTGGCCAGTTAAGTTTCAGTTTAGTTTGCACCAATCTAGGTAACATGAAGGCAACTTGACTTTAAAGGGCACCTATTTTACCCCTATTTTAAGATTTAAGATAATTGTTTTGTGTCTCCAGAATGTGTCTGTAAAGTTTCAGCTCAAAACACCCATTAGATTATTTGTTATACCTTTTAGAATGTTGTGATTTTCTGCTTTGAACACTATGTAGTTGTTTTTGTGGCCTGTGCCTTTAATGCTGGTTCTCCCTGCCCACCGTTCCCACATGCCTATCAGAGTGTGCCTCCGTCTCTGCGTCAGATAAACAGACAGACATGAAGGAAGCAGATCTCACGTAATGTTTGTGAGAAATACTGCAGTAAGAACTTTACCAATGATTATTTGATGTATTTGTTGTGGAGCTAACTCATGCCTTTCTGCGATGAGTCACACACAATGTTGTTACAAAGTTCACGCACACACACAGACACACACACACAGAGCGGACACACACACTGACATGCGCTGTGGTGATAAAGTAAAGCTAAAGTAAATCGCTGTAATTCATTACAAACATTACAAAAAAACATTTTAAACTTGTAAAACTCATTCTTGCTCGCATTTGATGATGATTGATGATCACAGCGAGCTGAACAAATATTTTAATCCCAGTTGCTTTGCGCACGTCCTGTCTTGTTGATATAATTATACGCGTTACTACGGAGACATGTTAATATGCGGCTGTCAATCAATTCGGTGGGCGGGGAAACCACACTCCTACGTCAAGTTGCGGTCGGCCTCAAAACGGGAGGGATTTGGATCCTATTTTAACATCAGGAAATTAAAAAAAAGAGACTTATTGGCTTTATATCACCCCAATATGACTGTGGACATACTATACATACACACAGTTCTGTCCAAACAGCTTACAAAAGATGATTTTCATCATAGTGCCCTTTAATCACTCTTTGTTACAATGGAATTGTAGTGTTAAAGCCCTGAGTGTTAAAGAGGTCTGAGACATTTTGAAAACATTGAGGGGTAGTCAAAAATACATTTGACCTGACTGCATTCTTAATGTAGACACTAATGTTGTTTAACTCATTCAAGCAGCCACTGAAGACCATTTACTTTTTGTCTTCTGAGCTAATTCTGAAGCATTCAATTCAATTCATCTTTATTTCTATAGCGCTTTTACAATGTAGATTGTGTCAAAGCAGCTTAACATAGAAGTTCTAGTAAATTGAAATTGTGTCAGTCTAGTTTTCAGAGTTGGAGTTCAGTTTAGTTCAGTTCAGTGTGGTTTAATTTTCACTGCTGAAAGTCCAAACATTGAAGAGCAAATCTCTCCATGCGTAGCTCCACAAGTCCCAAACCAAGCAAGCCAGTGGCGTAAGTGGCTAGGAACAAACTTCACCAATTGATGAAAGTGAAGGAAAAAAAACCTTGAGAGAAACCAGGCTCAGTTGGGCATGACCACTTCTCCTCTGACTTCTTGTGCAGAGCTGCAGTCTAGGTGCTGGAGAATGCTGGACGTCCAGGAGCTGCAGGTGTGAGTAGGTCATTGGCGGGTGTTCAGGCTGGCCCACGGGATCAATGTGGAGACTCGTCTGGCACTGGGGTCTTTCTGGAATCAGTCTCATGCTCTCCACTCATCCATGGCCACCAAAGCATCTGCTCAGGATATGGCCTGGTCCAGGATTATGGAGACTATGGATAGTGGAGACCTATGGAGATTATGGAGACTTATGGAGATTATGGATAAGAAAAAACAAAACAAAAGAAAACACAGACTAACATAAGCCTAGATGTCATTTAAATTATGTTTTTTGGGAAGTGTTCCCGTGCCCTAATTAATGCAACCTAACAATCCTTTAGAGGATTTGGACATTAAAATGTGATGTTGAAGAGTGTTAGCCAGACAAGGACTTTGCTGTTTGAAATCCTACATAGTGATGCATCAAACTTTGTTACAATCAGATTTGTGTGTGTGTGTGTGTGTGTGTGTGTGTGTGTGTGTGTGTGTGTGTGCGTGTGTCTGTGTGTGTGTGCAAGCTTTACTGCAGGATTGAGCAACCACTGCACTTTAATCACAAAAATGAACCGTTATTGATTTAATTTAAATGTACATGGATGATTTAAAAATCTATTTGAAACTATAGAGGTCATTTAGCTTTTGTGATATTATGCTACATAAATCAAATCCTCATACAAGGTCTTTCCATTATTGTTCCATTTTTCTACTTGCTATAGTGTTTATAAATGTTAGTCTTGAGGAATGTTTTCATATAAACATATAAATGTTGTAGATTGCACATTGCTTTTGCCTTGGATGTTAACTGGATCAATTTGACACAAATGTTGTTCTCACTCTTTTATATTTGAATGAGATTCTCTAGCTTCGCTCATTACTCGAACAAACCGTTTGTGCTACAAATATTTGATTATCTTCAAATTCATCATTCTGAAAATGAAAAAGAAATAACTTCTCAGTTATATTAAACTGAAATTGGAAAATGTCAGTTAGAAATGAATGGATCATCAGGCTTAGTGCTGACAAATGAGAGAGCAGAACAGTCTGTCAATCCCTGTTCCAATAAAGCTCAAATGGATGTTCCCTGCAACACACAGACAAAGTGAATGTCAGGATCATGATGTGTGTATTTATTATTATTATTTTTTGATATACAGTAATTAAAAAATAATAATAAATATAAATAATAATAATAATAATTGATGTGATTCTGCTATGAGTTTCTTCTTCTTCTTCTTCTTCTTCTTCTTATTTTATATAACTAAATGACATGTTTTGTAGTCAGCTTAGTAGTAGTCTTATTGTAGTCAATAATAATAATAATAATAAAAATAATAATAATAATGATAATAATAATGATAATAACGTATTATTTATTTATGTATTTTCTGTAATAAGACTGTGGGGAAATGGCTTGAAGAGAAATTATAAGGTGTTCATGTATGTGTTCAATTATAATGTTCATGTAACTAAAATTAATTAAGAGGAATATTTCTACAACATTTTATACTTTATTTTAAATTCCTGCACTTATAAATTGATCATTTCAAGTCATTAATTATTACACACAATCATAAATTAGCAATAAGGAATGATGTATTAATAAGCCATTATTAGTTAATGATACCTGAAGAGTGTTGCCTCAAAACAATTATCCCCAGGTTAAAAACTACATTCCCCACATGGATTGTTGATAAAGTAATGCCTGGAATATTTAGTCTTAAATAAAACCTTAACATTTTATTTTTAAGTTAAAAATGTGATATTATTATTAAAACAGTAAATAAAAAAAACATGATAAAGCACTATAGGAATGACACAGATGCAAAACACAAGCCTAATGTTATGCAGTCCTAATTGAGTTTATTAGTACGTCTCTCCACAATACAAAAAGAGAGAATAACCAGAGGGGAATGTTATTACCTGAAAAATATAGTTTGAGTTAGCAGGCTCAACAAAAGCCCTCTCGAAATGAAAGCAAGGGAAAACGTTGTGGAGTTAAGCTGGGAGTCTGCCTTCGTTTCCCTCAGACAGCCATGATCACTGTATGTGACCCGAGGACTAACCCTGTCTGCTTTCTGAAGAGCCAAACATCTTCATTCTGACCACACACATATGAAAAGAGGAAGGCCAGAACATGAGAGGAGAAAAAGGTTGTGGTACTGAAAGAAATGAGTTCGGCATGCAGTTCACTCAGTCTAATCTCTGATCCAATGCACTCAAAAAATGACTTTAGCCGCTTGTTGTTGTTACTAATTTAAAATTTGTTTAAACGACACAATTCTTAAGGTTTTTTGGGACAACCTAATTGTTTTATGTTCATTCATTCATTCATTTTCATTCGGCTTAGTCCCTTATTTATCAGTGGTCGCCACAGCGGAATGAACCGCCAACTGTTCCAGCATATGTTTTACGCAGCGGATGCCTTTCCAGCCGCAATCCAATACTGGTAAACACCCATACACTCATTCACACACACTCATACACTACGGCCAATTTTGTTTACCCAATTTACTTATATAGGGCATGTCTTTGGACTGTGGGGGAAACCGGAGCACCCAGAGGAAACCCACGCCAACACCGGGAGAGCATGCAAACTCCACACAGAAATGCCAACTGGCCCAGCCAAGACTTGAACCAGCGACCTTCTTGCTGTGAGGCGACAGTGCTAACCACTGAGCCACCGTGCCGCCCTTGTTTTATGTTCCACTTAAATTTGTAAAAGAAAATATTTAGTTAACTTAATCGATTTGTGTTGGTACAACATGAAGGAATTGTGTGGAACCCAGCATTTTTTTTCTTTACAGTGTATGCTCTTTCTATCTTCGCAAGCTTCCAGCCTTCTGTCCATGCGTTTCTGCAAATCTCCCATCTCTCTTCTGCAACCTAATCCCCTTTACAGCGTCCAGCACATTTCCAGCTTGTTGGACAGACGGACTAATGCCCTGGGCCATGAATGACAGGCGCCAGGAAGGTTTCCTCTCCATGTGCCTTCTCACCTGACTTCCACTGAGACAAACTTTCTTTTACACCATTATGTTTTCACATTAGCCTGGTTTCCTTTGCAGATCTGCACAAAATCTGGTCCTAAAAATGTGTTATTTTTTCTCAGGAACAAAATGACATGGCATTTTTGGCTGCTCTTTAAAAAAATATCCATAGATGGCAGTTTTCTGTATTTTGTAAATCATGTTTTTTATTTTTCCATTTATTTATGCTTTTGAATTGCATTATGGGACCTTGATCTTTCTTCTGACAGTTTGAAAATGTGACTTATTAACTTTTTTTTTTTAGTTTTGTTTAAAGTAATATATTTTGTATATTATGCTACAATAATCTTGTAATAAACTGCCAGTACATTTTTGTAATTTTACAGACTTACAGTATTTATCTCTATATTATTTCTTATAAATTGTATTATTTCAAACTAACATGTCAGTAAAAGTCACTTTCAGCTGTAGAGTTGTATTTTCAACATCAAAAGTCGACAGAGCACAGATCAAGGTCCCATAATGCAATCCATAACTGTAAATAAACAGAATACGCTTATCACAAAATATGGAAAGTATGTTAATTGACACATTTTTGACAAATTTTTTACGGTGTGGTTCAGTGGTTAGCAATGTCGCTTTACAAGAAGGTTGCTGTTTTGAGTCCCGGCTTTTGGTTTATTCTAAAAGAAGATATTTTAAATAAAGATGAAAACCTGTAACCATACTAAGAAAAAACATTACTTTGGAAGTCAACAGTTACAGTTTTCCAACATTTTTCATAATATCTTCTTTGACTTACAAGTACTTAAAAGTACTTGTATAGCCTGTCTTATAGTTAAGTATCTTATAGTATATGTTAGTTATGCATAGGTTTTTTAAAATCGCTCTTATGTCCAGTGTTGTGTTTGTATTTATGATTAATTTATGTAGCACCATTGTCCTGCAAGACACAACATTTCGCACCTCTGTATGTCCACACATGTAGCGGAATGACAATAAAGCTCGACTTGACTTGACTTGAGTTTCTTTCTTCTGTTGAACACAATGTTTGAAACAAGTAAAGGGTGAGTAAATTGAACTCATTTACCCCTCTCAGAGTTCAAATTGAATGAGAACTGTGAAAATAATAATTCACAAGCATTCTTATTTGGTTAAGATTGTTTCTCTGAGAATCCAGCTGAAAAGCAGGTCATTTACTTCCAAAAAAGAAAAACGTGTGTTTGATCAGGGTCAATATTATCATCACAAAGTGCATATATTCAATGCAACTTCAGGAGAAATTATTGTATCACTACAGATTATTTATGAATATGACTTGATCCCATGGGTTAAATAAAAAAAATATATATTAATATGCTAAATTTGTCACCCAGTTTTTATTTATTTATTTATTATTATTTATTTATTTTTATTAAGTATTTGGTGTTTTTAAATGGATAAATGATGTCGTTACATACAGTTGAAATCAGAATGATTAAACCCCCTTAGAATTTTTTTTTTCTTTTTTAAATATTTTCCAAATTATGTTTAACAGAGCAAGGAAATTTTCACAGTATGTCTGATAATATTTTTTCTTCTGGCGAAAGTCTTATTTGTTTTATTTCGGCTAGAATAAAAGCAGTTTTTAATTTTTTTAAAACCATTTTAAGGTCAAAATTATTAGCCCGTTTAAGCTATTTTTTTTCTCGATAGTCTACAGAACAAAACGTTATACAATAACTTGCCCAATTACCCTATCCTGCCTAATTAACCAAGTTAAGCCTTTAAATGTAACTTTAAGCTGTATAGAAGTGTCTTGAAAAATATCTAGTAAAATATTATTTACTGTCATCATGGCAAAGATAAAAGAAATCAGTTATTAGAAATGAATTATTAAAACTATTATGTTTAGAAATGTGTTGAAAAAATCTCTCCGTTAAACAGAAATTTGGGAAAAAAATAAACAAGGTGGCTAATAATTCAGGGGTTTTAATAATTCTGACTTCAACTGTACGTGATTACTTGCATATTCAGGGTGGATTGCTTGTATGTTGCTAGGGTACTATGTATGCTATTTAGTAGTTTGCTAGGACGCTGATTTGTGGTTGTTTGGATACTTAGGATAGTTGCTGGGGAGTTATGTAGTTGCTAAAGATAGTTAGGGTGGTTTTGGGTCGCCAGTGTGTTACAATACCATTTCTATGGCATTTGGGGTAGCTGCTAGGATTTTGGTATAAGGTTATTGAGATTTTTGGGATGGTCATAGCTAGAGTGTTGCTATACAGTGTAAATTTTTCTGGTTTACGTACATGCTCTGGTTTAATGGTTGATTTTGGTCTGTGCATCAATACACCATTTACTCATTTACTGTCTGAGAGTTGACAGAAAAGTGTCTTCTTAACCTTATTTATTTATATTTGCATATTATGCAGATATTTTCTTGTAAATCTCAGGGAGATGTGTTATTTGAATATATACCAGAAAACATGGGACTTTATCACTATCATAACCTGTAATCATCGTATGTCTGGAAAATCTTCCATTTGTACAATTTCTAGTCCACATAAAAAAAGAGTGATACAAACTGCAAAATATGCAGGTCTTCAGGAATTGATGTGTGATAGATGCGCAAAGTGGAGTTTATGTGAATCGGGTTGAAAAATGAGAGAGCTCTGGGTTGGGGCGTCATTTTTCCGAGGTGAAATATGTGATTACATTTTGATGATTCATTATGCAGACGTGCAAATGTGAAGAAAAATGAATGAGACTGATATTGAATTTCCAAATAAGCAAATAAATGAGAAAAACGAAGATTACATGGGGGGGAAAAACCAACATATAGAGAACATTATGTTCATAATACCTCCAGACACAGAATAGGTCATTTTCTGGACATACAAGCCCAAGAACACTTCTTGACAGAGTACTTTAAATACTAACAGCGTTTGATTCATAGAGCTGTAGATTAAAATCCACCACCAAAGGAGGCAGAAAATGATTTTTCACCACATGCTACCGGAGGCACAATTTTCATTAATGGACTTTGTTATCAAGTGAATAAACCATTAGGAGTCTTGTCCATGAAGAAAAAGCAATGTGAAATAAGAGGATGTTTACAAGGAGTTGATCTGAAGCCGATGAAGGAGGAGAACAAAAAAATAAGTAGAAATTCATAAGGCCAGTCAGGCTTGAGGGATGTTAATTTGCTAACTATCTTTTTAGGTGTTTGGGTGGCAACATGCTGTTCCAGACGACAGATTACTAAACCCCGTAGATGAGATGTGGTTTAATTGGTTAGAAAAAAAAAGTTGTTAATCTTTATCTGTCTGGAAGGTAGTCATGACGGCACATCAGTGACAGCACGCCAGTTTAAATGAGCATTGTTAGAAGATGGGTATAAATGCACAAATAAGTGTAGGGTTGCAGAACATCTCTTTCATGAAGTTTATGAAGGCCAACAGTAACCACTGTGAAAATACAGAATCGGTGAATGTCAAGATAAACTTTTATGTTTGCCAAGAAAACTTGATTTGACCATTTGAATTAATTATATGTGGTTGCTATCGTAGGATGTTACTGTATGTGATTATTTGCATATTCAAGTAACCACATATAGTCATGTTGTGTAATAGCTGGAGCATACTGTAGCTTGGGGGGCGGAGTCAGTTTAGGGGAAAGTAATGTATAATGTAAAAAAAAACAGTGACTTTTCAACATTATAACAAGCTAAACTAAAACATAACAATTACAAAAATAAAGATCAAGTGTCTACAGGTTGTATGTACATTCATTCTAATGGTTTGTTTTCCACCATGGCATAAACAAATACAATGCTTTAGTGGATAATGCCGACCAAATTTGTAGTGGTAATTTGCTTGGATGTTGCTATACAACCTACACTGTAAACCCCACTGATGTCATTAATTAAGAAAATTAGGTTAATATAACTTGACATTACCTAAAATACCAAGTTTTGGCATCAAAACTTAAACAGGTGTGTTTAGCTTACTCATTAGACAGCAAAAAACCTTTAATTAATATTTACTCTGAACTTAACATTTTAATTTGTTTAAACGATTTACCATGTTTCCGTTTAATATAATTGGTCATGCTTGAAATTCTGCTTTGGCGGTAATTTTTTTTGCTTGTGATGCTGAATTTTGCTGAAGCAGCGGCAGGACAAAGGCACTACCTGAACCCATCTGACAAAAAGAGAAAAGTTAAATTAGTAAGTAGAGATTTAAACGCTTGTATACATTTCTCTTAATTTATAAACACGCTATTCTAATGCTAGAATAGTTACATATGTAGCCGTTTTAAGTTATCTGTACTTAAACATTTAAGTTAATTCAATGAAGAGACCGCATTTGGTCAACTCTGTTAATCGAGTTGTTGATTTCCCATTACTCAAACGAACTGAGGGAATCACTTTCCTCAAATCATTTGAGTAGTCTCGACTTATTAGGGTTTACAGTGTAGGGTAATTGGTGTAGTTTGTTAGGTTGTTGCTCTGCTGTTACTAGTGCTAGTGGATATTGGTATGCAGCTCAAGCGTATTTGTGGTGGGTTGCTAGGATGTTGCTCTGTGGTTGTTAGGATATTTGGGATGATTTCTGGAGTGTTGTTGTGCAATTGGTATTAATATTATATTTTATTATGTGACAATCTATCTATTATGCATTGGTTCCAGTGGAAAGAGTACTTAATATCATACTCAAGTAAAAGTACCATTACTTGGGAAAAAATGTGTAAAAATGTTTGCCATTCAAAGATTATAAACTTAAAGTGTGAGGTTAATTTATTTTGAGAACAAATGGCATTTGTATAGCTGTGATGATAATTTAACAAAGTTATTTATTTTGAACCTTGACCAACAAGTTACATGTTTGCAAATGTTGGCACACAAACCAAGCTTGTGCAATACTGACAGAATACAAGCAATTTGTACATGTATTTGAAAACGTAACATTCTGTAGTGCATGTAGTTATTTCTAAGGCCATTTGGTGATGTCATCATACAGTTGATGTCCTTCATCTTCTCCCCAGTGACATGCCATCTCTCTGTCATTGGATGTAATGATTTTGCTTCTCCGTGAACATGTTTAATGCTTCCACACTGTACATGTTTGCGGCATTTATAAAGCATCCATGTCTTGAGGTCAGTCTGTCTGATGCAATTTTTCTTTGCCTGATTTGATTGGACAGGAATCACAGGATTGGTTATGCTACTCAGCGATAGACAATAAAAAATAAACACCAAGTTGTGACTGCAGGATGAAAGAATATACTGGAGTAAAAGTACAGATGCAGCATGAAAAATGTACTCACATAAAAATACACGGTAAAAAAATAAATAAAAATACACTGTTTGCTTATTTTGTGGTTCACTTTTTTTCTCCCTGCTTATTTATGGTTTTGAATTGCATTATGGGACCTTGATTTCTGCTCTATAGTTTAACAAAGTGACTTTTATTGGCATTTTAGTAATTCGAAATAATATTATATATAAGAAATAAAATAGAGAGAAATAAGTCTGTAAAATAACAGAAAATGTACTGGCAGGTTTTGTACCGTAATATACAACACCACCCAGACAATATATTACATTAACTATTAAAATTGATAATAAAAGTCACTTTTTTGAACTTTTCAAGGTTAAAAATTGTTGGAGAAAAGATCAATATACCATAATGCAGTTCAAAAGCATAAATAAATGGTGAAAAATAAAAACATGAATCACAAAATATGGAAAACTGCTAATTCATGGATATATTTTTTCACACTGTACATATTTTTAAAACTACAATTTTTCCTGAAACTCCTGAGAAAAACCACCCAGTTACATTAATTTGACTAATTTGTAATTAGTTTCTTCACACCACTGGTTGAATCTCTTTTTTTTTTAAATGCTGCAAAGTGAAGGTAGAAGATTGGAAAACAACCAACACAACAACATCTTTGTAGTATTCAGAGAGCTTTATTTAGCTCTCATTTAGTTAAAAGCGTCAAACCTTCCCACAAATACATGCTGCAGTTCACAAATCACTTTTACACACAACCGAATGGACATATATTCTAGAGCATTTTATATGCTGCACAGCAAATTACACAAACACAAATATCTTCTGTGTCCACTATTATTTAACACACAGCTGTTACCTTGGATTTGTACTCTGCATTGCAAATAAATATGATTGCACTGTTGCATTTTAAATAGCGATTAAGGCTTAATCTGTGGCTAAGCTCTGTGATTGGTTGTATTAAAGTGATTAAATACATTTCATTTGTTTCAAACACACATGATACAGTACAGTATACGGATGTGAATTGCATCATGCATAAACTCTCTTGCAAAGCAAAAACAAACACTCACCTGCAATCCATGAACATGTCTCGTGCTTACTGCATGTGATTTCACAGTTTGAAGCATCTGTCACAGAGAATATATGCATGCTGTCATGAATAATTAAGTGAAACATCTTCTTATACAGTAAGGACATGCAGACTTATTAATGAGACTCTGACACATTGGTGATCATTGGGATCTTTTGACTTGTATTTCGAGGTGCAACACAAACATCTCTGTTGAGATATCTGGAAGTTCAGTGCTTCATGACCCTAAAGTTAACATTTATAGACATTTTAAGAAAGATATCAAGTACCTGTTGAAAGTGTGTTGACAATCTGGGAAGAAACTGGACTGCTGTGCTCAAGAAAATCAATAATGGAGTATCTTTCAAGTTTTTTTTTTTTTGGACAGTTACAGATTTGTGTGTGTGTGTGTGTGTGTGTGTGTGTGTGTGTGTGTGTGTGTGTGTGTGTGTGTGTGTGTGTGTGT
>CAIGQV010016735.1:7553708-7572258 GCA_903798115.1 Danio jaintianensis | reverse complement strand
TGTGTGTGTGTGTGTGTGTGTGTGTGTGTGTGTGTGTGTGTGTGTGTTGGAATAAAGAGGGTTACTATGTGTGAAGAACGGTTAAAGAACCTTCTGTTTTAAAGTGCAGAAGAGAAAAGATTTGAAATCAGTATTGAAATGGTTTGACAAACTGCAAGAATTGACAAATTGGAAATAAAATAACATTAATTCATTCGAGCATAACAATTGTTTTACATTAGATATTTTGTTTGATTCGTTCCACTTTTTGATACTTACAGTGCTCAACATATATGACAAATCTCACAAATCTCTCATTTAAATTAATATTTTCTATAGAAAGCTTTAGAATATTATATTTGTGCAAATACATTAGATTAATCTGTACTGAAGCCAAATCTAGAGATAATCTAACAAAATGACTTATAATAATAATAATGGTCCAAAATTAGTACACCCAAATTTATAGAGAAGGTGCTCGCTGCAGAGCCACTTGGGTGGAGTTCACCTCCAATGAGGGGGAGCTTGAGCTCCAGCTCCTCCTCCTAAAAGCTACTTTAGTGCGTACACCTACCCCGCCCCTAACCCCAATCCCCAGTGACATCACTTGTAGAAGAAGTGCAGCAAGGAGGAGCTGTAGTTCAAGTTCCCCCTTGCTGGAGCTGAGCTCTGACCATGTGGCTCTGCAGTGAGTACTAATTGAATTTATATGTTAGGGAAAAATATTGATTTTTTTTTTTTTTTTTTTTAAAGAGCAAAATTCAAGAGAAACAAAAAATGTATAACATTTTGTTTAAATTTTCTAGTTTGTAATTTGTTTGTCCAATATTTCGCATGAATTTAAATGTATTATCATTAGATTTCTAAAGATGTTCAGTGACTAAAATATTATTTTAATAAATATATACGTTTAATAAATCTATTTTGTTCAAATGCACCAAAATATATTACCTATATTTACTGAGAAATGGATAAAAATATTCACTTTTAAAATGGGGTGTACTCATTTATGTTGTGCACTGTACTAATGCAATATATTTTAGCATTTTTCTAGCTATATTTTAGCATAAAACTTTTACATAAACAGTTTTTTCAGGATGATTTGATTCTAAACAAAAACCTGATTAAAAATATTTGAAGAACCTTCATTTTTAGAGCAGATAAAGTGAATATGGAGTACTATAACCTGGCAGTATTGGCTAGAATTCAGTGTTTTATGTACAAAATGTTTGTTGTAGACATTTATAGAAGCCCTGAAAGAAAACACATTGTCTGTGTTTGACATGAGTGAATCTGAAGCTCTATATTTGGAGATCTGCTATCTAATGTAAGTGACGGGCATATGCTGCTTATATGTTTATTTATAGAGGCAAGGCAAAATGCTGCATGAAAAACTCACATCTGCTTGTACAGCATAAGTGGGATATACAGAGATCTACAATGCTCGCAAACTGTCCAAGAATGCTGTGTGCTTCTCAAAAGCAACTGATCTTCACTGAGGATTTTTTTTTATTCAAGAAAGAACTCTCCTTGAAATGGAGAAGGTGAAACATGTTGAATAAAATTGAGGGGCGATACAGAGCCTATATTGTTAAAGATAGCCATATAATTTCTTCTCATCCTTTATTTAGAGGTAAAATGACAATTGAAATACCCAAGTAGTGGTGAACTGATCAGATTTGCTTTATTATATTTATTTATATGTTAATAGATGTGTAACAGAGGCCAGCTAGCGAAGTGCTATGCAGGTAAACCTCACTCCTCTAACCTCAAAAGGTGCTCTAGCAACAGATGCTAGAGGCCATGGTCTTTAGCCTCCTTGTTAGAGCAACTGGCTCCCATACAAAGAATTGCCAGTTCGGCCCCAGGTCAGACCGGGTTGGGTGCAGTAGGACCGGTAGGTTACACATGGGGGCTCGACTGGGATGGGAGTGAGGTTTAGGGGGTGAGTGTAACAGAGGCCAGCTAACGAAATGCTATGCAAGTAAACCTAACTTCTCTGACCTCAAAAGGTGCTCTAGCGACAGACGCTAGAGGCCATGGTTTTTAGCCTCCTTGTTAGAGCAGCCGACTCCCATACAAAGAATTGCCGGTTTGATCCCGGCTCAGACCGGGTTGGGTGCAGTAGAACTGGTGGGTTACACGTGGGGGCTCGTCCGGGATGGGAGTGAGGTGTAGGGGGGTGAGTTTAACAGAGGCCAGCTAGCAAAATGATATGCAGGTAAACCTCACTCCTCTGACCTCAAAAGGTGTTCTAGAGACAGACGCTAGAGGCCATGGTCTTTAGCCTCCTTGTTAACGCAAACGACTCCCATACAAAGAATTGCCAGTTTGATCCCAGCTCAGACCGGGTTGGGTGCAGTAGGAGCTGTGGGTTACAGATATCTTAGGAGGCATTTCACGGAAAACGGTTACCAAAAACAAAAGGAACCTTTAAAAAGTGATGCCAGTATTTTTTTATTTTTTTATTATTATTATTATTTTTTTAAATTCGTACATTGTAAAAATCTGATTTCCAGTAAAAACACTATCTAAAATTATGGGGATGGGGTGGGGTATATTTATTTGTTTCATTATCTGATTGTTTATTTATTTTATTTATTTATTTGCTTGTAGCTTACAGTAGCTAGTATAACAACAGTCAGAGTCATTCCTCTTTTGCTGATTTTTGTATTCAATAATTTGTTGTTGTTTTTGTTGTATTTTTGTTTTTTGATTGGTTAATTAAAAATTTCCCTGTTGGTTACATTTTCTACATTTTCTTACAATTTCTAATAAGAATCATAATAACATGTTTGGGTATTCTGATAAAAATATTCCTAGTATATTTAAATATTAAAGATTTAAAATTACTTGGATTTAAAATGACTTAAAATGAGGGATGGGTCTGTCTGTCCGTCCGTCCGTCCGTCCGTGCATAGTATTATTGGTATTAAAACTGACCTCCTGATTCTGGTTGCCATTTACACTGTCAAAACGACTGCATCAAAGGTTTTCTGCAGATTACCCAGGTTTGAGTAAGAAAGCTCAAGGCTAAATCATTTATGAGAAAAAAAAGGTAAAATGCATTCCAAGAAATAAGCTTTACCATTTATACCTGCTTCATATGAACAGTGTGTTCAGCTACTGTTTTTTCTTCTTGATCATCTTTTTTTAACTTTGTGTTTTATAAAATAAAGTTAGAGTTATCTGCCTGGTGAATCAGGCTTGATTTGGCTTTTCTGAAAATAGGTGGAAAAATAAATGTTTACTTTGAAGATTAACTTTTTTTCTTTTTGGAAATGTCTTCTAGTTTTCTCCTGAAATTTTGAATTTGCTCTGTTTACACTGTCTTTTTGTCTGTGATTATTCAAGGTCCTCAGTAACAATGTAGTGAGCAAGAACAAGACTTTAATTCGCTGCCTGTTTCTCAGTCCAGCCGCACCTCAGCTTTAATCTTCCTCACAAAACCCGTAACTAACGTCATTGCGGGGGAGACAGAGAAGCAAAATTGCCTCTGGATCTGGGGAACAACAAACATATTTCCCTCGATGTCTAAACCTGTTACCGAGATGGTGTTTGTTCTACTTGGTATAGTTAGAACAACACTGGCGTTAGTATGAATGAGGATAGTTAGCAGTCACAAAATATAAAACTCAGTCACAAATAAAGCATAGTGAAGGTTTGGTGTCAAACTGGCACCGAAGCAGACAGCGGACCTTTCAGATCACCTCTAAAAACATGAATGCAACTCTTGGTGTAAATAAACTTAGTGACATTGCAGATTGTCAAAGCAATACCATGACAAATGCGCACGGTAGCTAAAGGTAAAAGTGATTCTAAAGAGCCTCACTATCTGACTCTAAGATATGAAGTCTGCTCCAAGACTGCCTAGATCCTTTAATGGGTTCAGGACAATTGGTGGTTAAGAAACTGATCAGCTATGTTAGGTTAAAACATGAGCAGACGATCTACAGTACAAGCCGGATTCCATATTTAAAGATATTTGTGTGCTTTTGTGAATCCCTGTTTGTGTAATAAGCAATTTTGGACATTTTGAAAAAAACAAAACATGGGCGCACAAATGTATTTGCTATTTAAACAATGTGGTGCAATACATGAAAACGATACCTGCATTAGATAGCGCTTTTTACAATGATTATTGTAGCAGCTTTACAAAAGGAGCACATCATTGCATTACAATCAAATTAAGTTAAAGTTACAATCAAATATAAGTTAGTTCATTCATTCATTCATTCATTTTCTTTTCGGCTTATTAATCTAGGGTCGCCACAGTGGAATGAACCGCCAACTTATCCAGCATATGTTTTACACAGCGGATGCCCTTCCAGCTGCAACCCATCACTGGGAAACATCCATACACACTCACACTCACACACACACACACACTCATACACTACAGACAATTTTAGCTTACCCAATTCACCTATACCACATATCTATGGACTGTGGGGGAAACCGGAGCACCCGGAGGAAACCCACGCAAATATGGGGAGAACATGCAAACTCCACCCAGAAATGCCAACTGATCCAGCTGAGGCTCGAACCAGCGACCTTCTTGCTGTGAGGCGATCATGCTACCCACTGTGCCACTGTGATGCCCCAAATATAAGTTATTATATATAAACATAGTTAACCTGCAGTTTTATAGCATATAGGTGATGGCTATGTGTGCTTTTGCACCCATTTAATGGGTTCAGGATAATTGGTGGTTAATTCTAGTTTGATATTTGAAGCTGTATTCTGCATTTAAGTTCTCTTTCGATATTCATACTTACAACTTGACAATTCATAATAATGTTGTCTGATGTGTTTAAGTCGCTTTTGTTGACACAATGTCGTTTTGTCTTGTTTTGATAAATTCCAAGAAACTATATAATTTCTTTTTTTTTTTTAAATGAAGAGCAAATAAGTGAAAACATTTATGATCAAAGCCTGAAAATGTCCCTACTTGATATGATTTATGTTTTACTTTTGCAATCTCCCTGAGTCAGAATGCAGTTCTGGTTACTATGACAACCCACAAAAGTTGACATTGCATCCGTCAATTCCTTCATGTTTCTCACAGAAGCCCTTAACTTGAAAACTCTGTGGTTTAAAGAACATTTCAAGTTTCCCGCACATACAATGCAATGCCATTCTATAATATAGCTTTGGGATAAATCTTCTAACATGGTGCCTTAAGTAAAAAGCTACAAACATAGCAGAAACCTTACATGTACAACTGAGGACAATATTATTAAGTCAGCTTCAGTAATCAAATCAACGAAATGAAAAAGTCATGGTTATTCAGTACACCGTTTCAGTGGCTGAAACGCACTCCAAAAATGTGGTGACCGAGTTATGTTTAACACAACTTTCCTTTTAATTAAAATGATGAATTGTTTGGGAAGTGTGAATGCTTTTTGACAAGCAACATTTTTGCCCGATCTGACATAATTCAAGACTTCAGCTGTTCAACAGTCTGTCGTTGTCTGATTCTCCTCTTCATGATGGGACATATTTTTCAACCAGAGACAGATCTGAACTGCAGGCAGGCCAGTCAGCCACATTCAATCTGTATCCAACAAACCACACTGTTGTAGCACATGCAGAATGAGACTTGATCTAATAACCACAGACTTCCCATCAAAGATGTCATCTTGATGTATGTGTATGTGTACTGTCCTAATATATGCCTCCACATCAATGATACATTTGCACATTGTGGAGCAGTTGTGCCCTAATGGTTAGGGAATTGGACTTGTAGCCTAAAGGTTGCAGGTTTGATTCCCAGCAGGTATTGAAGTGGGGAGAATCTTTGCTCCCCAGGCACTAGAAATGGCTTTGTGCATTTACAGGTTGTGTGTGCTCTCACTCATAGGGCTCTATTTTAGCCATCTCAGTGCATGGTCTAAAATGCATAGCGCATGTGCACTTAGGGCATGTCTGAATCCGCTTTTGCCATTTTAAATATGGAAAAAATGGTCACGTGCCTGGCTCATGCTATCAAAAAATGTATACTTATTCTAGTAATAGGGTTATGGGTGTGTTTTGGGTGTAAACATCAAACACAATTACATTAAACCAATCAGAGTCTCATCTTTTATTCCCTTTAATAGCGAGTTATGTTGCGCCATGGCACATTTGCTATTTTCATGATGGATATTTGTAAGCAGAAAAACTGAAGGCTTCACTAATGAATAAATAGATTAGCTGCATGAGGTTTAAGTGCAAGCAGACCAGTACGAGCCGGATTCCACCAAATAATCTTTTTTTTAATAATATTATTCCACAATAATAATATTTTACATTTTATTTCTTTAATTTTTCATATTCAAAGATATTTGTGTACTTCTATGAATCCCTGTTTGTGTAATAAGCAATGTGTACACACATTCTGGACATTTTTGAAGAAAAAAAACAAAACACAACATGGGCGCACAAATGTATTTGCTATTTAAACAATGTGGTGCCATACATGAAAATTATACCTGTGCCAAACTGAAATGAGCAAAACACACTTGCATTGTCCCTGGCATCGCATTGTGCCAGGTGTATATTATGGCTCATAATGTGTGTGTGCACTTGCATGGGTCAAATGCAGGATACTAATTTTGGTGTATATTTTTATGGCCACCCATTACCCAAATAATGGGTGGCCATATTTGACAACACTCACTTCACATCTTCACTTCAGTCACTGTGCTCATGACAGATGTTTGCTTCTGCATCTGTATCTTTATATATTTATCTCTCAACAGCATGGACGGCATCTGGTTATTCATTAAAAGTGTTCACTGCAATGTTTTTCTGAGGAAAAAAAAATGTATGCATGAGTATAGCTAAGTATTGAATTTTGTTCATTCAGTTCATGAGCACAATGAACGAGTTGCTGGCTGCAGTTCACTTTATGACCACTAGTGTCCCTAATAGTGAGAGTTTCAGAATTGTGTATATATAGCTCATGTTGTTGATATTCTGCTTTATTTGACACTGTGCTTCATGCATGTACTGTGCTGCTTCTGAACATGCTTTCTTAACTTTAACCCACTGCAGAGGTTTTCTTCCACCTCACTTCTTCTATGTCATGTCACTTTTGGTTAAGATCCTATCACAGGCACATGGTTGTGTGATTCATTAAACCACCACTACAAGAACCATGCGCAGAGGGAACAGACAGCTGGTCAGTTGGTGGAGACTACGGATCTCCTTTGGCAATCCAGCTTCATGTCAGTGGGACTGAAATGGAGCCAGGAGAACATGACTGACATGGCAGGATTGCAGACGTTTGCTTCAATCTCCAGGGCTTCCTGTTTTTTTTTTTCTTTTCCATGGCAACATTGTAACATGAACAGTCCGTTTCATACCCCCAGGCCCTATTGGCCCTAATAGGATAGGGACCGGCTAGGCTTGGATTTTTAATGAAATATTAAGATTGCGTCTGGTTGGCAGAATCCAGCTGACAGATTTAAAGGAACGCTGTTGTCTAATCTCAGAGGACAGAAGCACCGAAGGCATCCATGTGTGATTTACCCACACAAGTAGTGAATAATGGGTACATTGCCAATGTAGCATTTCTTGAGCTCGGCTAATGAATGGAATGAAGTGAATATATTGCGAGGGTGATTTTGGGGAGGCTATGATTAAAGTACACAAGGAGGTTTAATTAAAGTGCGTCTCTCACCTTGTTTAAATTTTAATTACCCAATAAGTGAGTACTTCCTGTGTTCATTTGAAACCGGCAGCAGGAATAAAATAATCGCAGACCTTTCATTGTGTTTGAAATGCAAAATCTCAATTAACAATGCGCTAAGATAAAGAGAGAGCGTGTGAGAGAGAAGACCCTTTTTTTATTTCTTTTTAACTGTGTTATAAAACAATTTCTGTCCAGTAGTGTGTTAGTAGTATTGTGATGATGATGATGATGATCTTTGAAATTAAAACCACTTCAATATAAATAAAAATATAATTATACACTACCAAAAAAAAGTTTTGTCGTGGATCCCAGTTGGAAGAGCAACAAATAATAACTTGACTTCTAGTTGATCATTTGGAAAAGTGGCAGAAGGCAGATTTTTCTGATGAATCATTTGTTGAACTGCATCCCAATCATGACAAATACTGCAGAAGACCTATTGGACCCAGCATGGACCCAAGATTCTCACAGACATCTGTCAAGTTTGGTGAAGGAAAAATCATGGTTTGGGGTTATATTCAGTATTGGGGTGTGTGAGAGATCTGCAGAGTGGATGGCAACATCTACAGCGGTATCAAGACATTTGTGCTGCCCATTACATTACAAACCAGAGGAGAGGCCAAATTCTTCAGCAGGATAGCACTCCTTCTCATACTTCAGCCTCCACATCAAAGTTCCTGAAAGCAAAGAAGGTCAAGGTGCTCCAGGATTGGCCAGCCTAGCCCCCAGACATGAACATTATTGAGCATGTCTGGGGTAAGATGGAGGAGGCATTGAAGATGAATCCAAAGAATCTCGATGAACTCTGGGAGTCCTGCAAGAACGCTTTCTTTGCCATTCCAGATTACTTTATTAATAAGTTATTTGAGTCCTTGCAGAGATGTATGGATGCAGTCCTCCAAGCTCATGGGAGTCATACACAATATTGATTCTTTTTCCACTGCACCATGACTTTATATTCTATACTGTACATTATTTCTGTTAAGTGACAAGACTTTTGTCTAAGCAAAGTCATACCTTATTGTCCTAATTAAATAATTAAAAATCAAGGCATGATCATATTTTATTTTGTAAAATAAGCGTAGTCTAGAGGCCTTTGCCTTTCATATAAGCCACTTCTGATACCAAATGATCAGCTAGAAGTCAAGTTATTATTTGTTGTTCCTAAAACTTGGATAGGTGACAAGACTTTTGTCAGGTAATGTATATATATTCTCCATCCTCTTTATATGGGGAAGGAAAAATTAAATTTTTCCGGTTTTACCATGATTATTAAACATTACATATTATATAAAAAAACAGCTTTTTCAATAATCCTTTGTTTTGTCCTTTAGATAAGCCTGTGAAGAAGAAAAAAAGCATAATAAGAGATGACTTATTGAAGATTATTCATTCATTCATTCATTTATTTTCTTTTCGGCTTAGTCCTTTTATTAATCTGGAGTTGCCACAGCGGAATGAACCGCCAACTTATCTAGCATATGTTCTACGCGGCGGATGCCTCTTCCAGCTGCAACCCATCACTGGGAAACATCCATACACACTCATTCACACACATACACTACGGACAATTTAGCCTACCCAATTAACCTGTACCGCATGTCTTTGGACTTGTGAGGGGAAACCGGAGCACCCGGAGGAAACCCACGCGAACACAGGGAGAACATGCAAACTCCACACAGAAACGCCAACTGACCCAGCCGAGGCTCGAACCAGCGACCTTCTTGCTGTGAGGCGAACGTGCTACCCACTGCGCCACCGTGCAGCCCACTATTGAAGATTATTATTCAGAAAAAAGACTAATAACCTTCTACTATTTTCATGTGGAGTTATGAGAATATTATTTGTGGCAAGTCTGTAACATGACTGTGATGTATTACCTGAATTTATAAACTTGGTCAGAAACCCCTTCATTCTAATTCACTGAGACTCGCATTTGTACTTATTGTTATGGCATTTTTATGGCAGCGGCAGTAATAACAAATGGTTGCAATCTAAGCAAATTTCCAGTGCTTCGTATTTGATGTGGGTAGAAACTATGGAAGGGGTATTTTTCTCCCACCTGATAAACAAGAATAAATGCGCTCTGTGAAGATGACAAGCAATTTTAAAAACAACATTTTTCTGTCTCCTATCCTCCAGTCTGTTATAAATAAAAAGAGAAATAAAAAATATAGAAAAAAAAATAGAGTAATATAAATGAAATGACAAGCAAGCTGATGTGAATAGTTAGGTCAAAAAATGAATGAAATAAAAGAACCAGCGCATTCTCAAGTTTCTACAAAGAAGTGTATTTAAATAGTTCTGCGTTCAAAAGCAAGGCTGTTTAAAACAAAAATATGACATTAGATTAAAATAATTCAGTGTCTGGAAACAGTTTAAGAGCCGATTTATTAAAAAATAAGCTAAGTATTGACACTATAGCTGAAATATTCATAAGTCTCTTGTTGATGTTCCAAATCACTTAATGCTCACTTACTCTTTCCTAACCTTGTACGTATAATAGATTGATGCTTAGAAAAAAAACTGGAGATTTATAAACATTATTCATAGAGCCGTTGCTTTCTTCTGTTGGGCTTATAAAATTCTCAAGGACATCAACAACTAGAGCTGGTTGAAAGTATAGTAAAAAGAATATGACCACGGGGAGCTTGAATATACTCTTTTATCTGTTTCTCAGTAATTTCTGTTTAATCGGCTCAGGAAGAGCTTTTAGTTTTATCACATATACGGCTGAAGGTGTGTGTAGTGCAGTGCAGTTCTGGATACATAAACAATCCAGGTTTACGGTTTATAAAATATATTTTGAGCAGTTAATATAGTCCATATAATCCTCAGTTTATACAGTATGTAGTTCACTGTGCGCTTTATTTTATGGTGCGTTTCTGGCTTATTCTACTATCAGAGTATCAATTTGACTACTTTACAACTGCTTTTTACAACCCTATGGAAGATATGTTGTTCTGTATGTGCTTGAGCAATAGCTCTTTTTTAAAAATTTGGAGGTTTTGGAAAATATATATTGATTTCTGAGGAGCACCATCATGTTATGAACCTTGTAATATATTCATTCATTCATTCATTCATTTTCCTTCGGCTTAGTCCCTTATTTATCAGGGGTCGCCACAGTGGAATGAACCCCCAACTATTCCGGCATATGTTTTATGCAGTGGATGCCCTTCCAGCCGCAACTCAGTACTGGGAAACACCCATACACTCTCTTATTTACACACACACACTCATACACTACGGCAAATTTAGTTTTTTTCAATTCACTTATGCTGGACTATAATGTATATGGACTGTAATGTCTTTGGACTGTGGGGGAAACCGGAGCACCTAGAGGAAACCCACTCGAACACGGGGAGAACTTGCTAGCTCCACACAGAAATGCCAACTGGGTCAGGACTCGAACCAGCGAACTTCTTGTTGTTAGGTGACAGTGCTAACCACTGAGCTACCATGCCGCCATGGGATTGATTTATTTATATATATACATCAGCTCTTTGGAAATACATGCTTTCAAAATTTGCAGCAGATCTCAGCTGAAGTGCACATTTGAGGCACAAATTATGATTATTTAACATTATTAGTCACTATGATTTAGTCTAGGTGCTGTGCTGAGTAGGTTTTATACTTATTGATTTTTTTATGTAAAATGTGTATTTTATTAGTGTCAAAAATAATGCTTAAAAAATAAAATAAATAATATCAAATTGTCTTTTAAAAAATTGTCATCTAATTTGCATTTAAAGGATGTGGCTGTACCTACAATTTATCTAAATGATGCGGGTAATTTTCTATAAATAATTCAACACAAGCTCATTGTGAAAACGTACCCCCGTACACATTTCTGGAGATTGTGAATTATGTAGCCAGAGCTTCGTCTTTAAAATGAATGCTAAGCCGACAACAGCTTCTGTTTCTTTTCGCGCTACCAGCTGACCGCTTACCTCCGTGTGGACGGCTTCTCCACTGTAACCAGTTTGCCCAGTAGCTCGCCACGTACGTTGGCAGACTTAAGGCACAGAGAGGAGTTGATCGCGACAATGGGATTCAAATCCGGCGAAGAACGGTTCCAGATAGCAGGTAAAATAAAGGAAAAAATTAAATAAATAACAAGTAAATAACAGGGTGAGAACATGGTAAGATCTGAAAACGTGGTAAAAATCAGTAAGTCAGTCAGTCAGTTGACAGCGGCCTCACATCGGGACGTATTTTGCGCTGTCCAGAAATGTATGGAGGGGTATGTATCAATAATGAGTCTGGGCTGAAATTATTTGTTTCGTTTCCGTTATTGTTATCAAATGCCAGCTTTAGTTCATTTGTTTTTAGATTATCATTCTTCATATGCAGAGCTGTGTTTATCAGTGTAGTGTTGTCGATTTACACACTAACTAGCTCAGAAACTGCAGCTGAGCATTTGTTAAATACAAGAGTGTCACTTTTCAAATGCATCAATCTTTGTTTGAATACATTTTACATTGATAATGGTGGGCTGCAATGTCAAGCAATAATAAATAGTAAGCAATATCTACAGGAGACGGCCTGGTGCGATCTCAAATTTTGTTATTATAATGTGAAAACATCTTCAAATACTCCATGTCAGTCATACAGACCAAATTGAGAGATACTAAGCAAAATTACTCGCTGTGGACTGAAGTGCTTTTGACACTACCATTGAAAATTGTATAGACAATGAAAATTATTTGTGAATTCATGAAATTACACTGTAAAGAAATGCTGAGTTCCACACAATTCCTTCATGGTGTCCCAACACAAATCAATTCAGTTAACTTAATTGTTTTTGCAAATTTAAGTGGATTGAACTTAAAACAATTAAGTTGTCCCCAAAAGAATTGTTGATTCAGCTTATTTTAAATAAGTAACAACAACTAGCAGCATTTTTTTTTTTTTGGGAGTGATTATACTGTAAAAAAGTTTATCAACCTTACATTCAGACCCTAAATCATCATATCAACTTGTGTAAAATGGGCATCCAATGTCACCTTTAACACTTCCAAAAAGGTGGACATATATATGTAATATGGTAAGTATGTTGTTAATATGACATCTATTATGCTGACATGTGCTTGTGTGGAAACTCTTTGAGCAAAATAGTGTGAACAGTTTGGCAGCGGGTTATACTTACAGTGCTACTACTTACAGTCAGTTGTTTGTTTACTTGCAGAATTGAGAACTTGTCATACATTATGCATAACATCACCATACATGTGTGCTCGGAAATAACAGCTGTGTTGATTTATAATGTGAGCTTGATTCAGTTCCATTGACTCCTGTCACATTTAGCTGCCAAATCCAGCACAGTTCAGTTCAGTGTGAAGGCATGTCCTTTTCACTTTTTTCAAACACCCGACAAACTTTCATATAATTTCTCTGTAGCAAATAGTTAATTCATTATTTAAGAATTAACTCTCCATTAATAGATGTTAGTAAGCAGTTGATAAATACAGCTACAAATGCTGTATTATTGACTTATTAGCACATGTATAATGTGCTTAATGATTGTGTTTTCATTACTAAATTAAGTATTGCATTATTTACGTGAAGTATGTAAATAATGAGCATGTGCTTATGATTGCCCACAGCTGGTCTCCCATTAGCTAACCCATGATTCACCAATCAGACGATTCCTATAACTCACTATAAATAACCAGATTTCTTACCTCAGTATCTTCGTCTTGAATAATCTTCCCTCCCTCCCACACCTACTCCTCCCTCCTTTTTCTAGATTGGGCGACACGGCGGCCCAGTGGTTATCACTGTTACCTCACAGCAAGCATGTCACTGGTTAAAAGTCCTTACTGAACCAGTCGACATTTCTGTGTGGAGTTTGCTTGTTCTCCCCGTGCTTGCTGGGATTCCCCCAGGTTCCCCGGATATAAGTAATTTGACCATACCAAATTGGCACTATAGAGGAGCTCTTAGTAAGCAGTGTAGCTATCCCTATAATCTGTCATTAGCCTGATAACGCAAGGGAGCCCAGGGATCGAGGATCTTATAAGCTCAGGGTTCTCTCCTGGGACAGCATGTCAAACAAGTTTTACTATCATCAGCTAAGTGTGAAATCCTGAAAAAACAACTTTTTAAGAATAGTTGGTGTGTTTTTTTTTTTTTCTTTTAAGATCATTCAGAATGTGTAAGTAAGTAAATGATTAATAAACTATTCCAATGAACATGTATGTATCTTATTACTCAGACATATAATAATAGTTACTTTGTATGTTAATAAGTGTTTTATTAACTCAACTTCATCCAGTTTTGTGACCTAATCTAAAGTGAGGACTATTTATGCTTTATAAATGACAATTTCCCTACAGACGCATTAGCATATTAAAGAAAATAATTAGCAGCACCACATGTGTACGGTGATTTGAGATGCACTTTTTTCTTTCCCCCTCAAAGATGTTATTCTGCAGATCAACGAAAAAAGTCAGGCAAGGAACTAGGTGAAGGGCAAATTTTCTGAAACAGCCACAATAGAATTGCAATACTACCATTGTCAGAGCTTGGGCGTGAGCACTTCATGTCACACAGAGAAACAGATAGCTCTGCATTAAATATTTCAGAAAATTGCACCTCTTTGTGAGTGTAATTTATTCCTTAATTGTTTGTTTGATATCCATTTGTTCTCAACCCATCTTTCTTTTGTTCACAGTACAGCAATGACGAATCACGATTTGATGATTATCAGTTGGGAGTTGAGGAAACTGTTCCATCAGTCGAGGAAAGCTATTTGCAATCCTTTTCATGTGATACAAATTCTGAAATATATTTTTTATGCTCACAATACCATAAACTACACGTGTAAACACCTATTGCACAGCATCTCAACATTCACTGACGGTCCACAGATAAGTCTGCAAGCAAGACAATCAAACATTTCACCATTGTTTCATTCATGGGCACAGTTCCAATACAGTCCCTTGATGATGTTTTTGTAATTGAAAGTGAGACTAACCATTTGATATGGTTTTGTCCTGGTCTCCAGCTGTGAACAGAGAGAGAAGTTAAAAAGAGGAGAGACATCAAGGGAGTGTTAGACTAATTGGAATTCAAGGATGACATCTCTAATATTTTATGAAGCAGTAAATCGACATGCAAAAACTCCCATGCTTTAGATGTGTTGTCTTTTTCGTTACTATTAGTTAAGTGGATCATTGTTTTGGACTTGAGAAAATTGAGAAAAAGCTGTTGTTGATTGGTTAGTTGTTTGGTTCGTTTGTTGCTATAGTTATTTTGCATAAGTATGAAAATCCAACATGAATAAAACAGGGGTTCTCAAACTTGGTCCTGGAGGTCCAGTGTCCTGCAGATTTTAGCTCCAACACCAATCAGACACACCTGGGCTAGCTAATCAAGCTCTTACTAAGCTTTCTAGAAACATTCTTGCCGGTGTGTTGGAGCTAAAATCTGCAGGACACTGGACCTCCAGGACCGAGATTGAGAACCCCTGTTTTAAAGGAATAGATTGCCCAAGAAAATTCTGTCACCATTTACTCAATTTTTTTTTTGTTCATTTGTTCAAATCCTATTTAAGTTTCTTTCCTCTGTTGAACACAAGAGAAGATATTTTGAAAAAAAAAATTGATTGCTGGGACTCCACAGTAATTTTTCCCCCTACTAGGGAAGTCGATGGGTGCCAGCAATCACATTCACACACACTCATACACTATGGACAATTTAGTTTATCCAATTAACCTATACTGCATGTCTTTGGACTGGAGAACATGCAAACTCCACAGTGAAATGCAGAGTGAACACAGTGAATATGTTTTCAACCTAAGAAAAAAAACCCATAAAGGTGAAAAAACCACATGAGGGAGAATACATGACTACAGAATTTTCATTTTTGGGTGAACTATCCCTTTAAAGAAGTCATATGATGCTTTATAATGCTTGTTTTTCTTTTTCTTCAATGTGTAATGTATCTGTTTGTGCAAGATATGCAAAATTGCCAAGCTCTGAGGTCTAAAAAAAAGAAAAAACCTGACAGAGAAAAGCTCCAGACCTCCCTAAAACACACTGATCCAACAGTACAGATATTACTTCTGCAAACATCCGTGTCACAGTTTGAAATATTATTATAATGTCGCCCAAAGGCATGTACAAATAAAGAATATGAGACTTTCGTGAATTGTGGTATTTTTGTCATGTCGTGGAGCTGCTGTGAGTTACAAAATAAACATTTGTTTTGCTCAAGCTGTGCTTTCTACGTTCTGATCTGCTTGATGATCTGCATTGTTGGAATCCGTCTCAAGGCTCAAACTAATATGATAAAACCAACGTCATCATTAACGTGTGTTTGCAGTCACTTTTGAAACCTTGGGAGCTGAGACTGGTGATTATCCAGGCATATGCTTGAGGTGTTTGGCCAATCACAGCGTGCTATGTTCAACTAGCCAATCAGAGATTTCTGGGAGTTTGGGAAGGAGGGGCTTTGTAGAAACTAGAACTGGAAGAAACTAGAAACTAGAACTAGAGCTTTTCAAACAGACTGAACATAGAGAAGCTGCAATAGTGTACAGTATGTGTGTGTATATATATATAATAATATATATTATTAATTAAAGCATGTTAACTCAGCCTTGAACACCAAAAAACAAAACAAAAAAAAACAAATTGATGCCATTTCAAAAGCATTGTATGGTTTCTTGAGGCAGTATGTTTTAGGTTTGCTAAAAAACAAAAACAAATTACAATCATTGGTTCTGAAATCAGACTATAGTAGTTTTGTTTGTTTTGATTCATTGGCATCAAGAACTGTCTGAAAGATGAAGTACTTTGGGAATCTGGTTACACTGGTTGTGTTGTATGGTTTGTTCTCTTGATTCTGTAGAGTGGTGGGTTCTGGTGCTGCTGATTTTGTCTGGTGCATTGACTGAGGTTTGGTGAATAACACGATTTGATTCACCCCTGCATCCCTCCATCTATTCCAATTCATTCATCATCTGCCCCTGACTCTAACCTTCCATCTTAAATTATCCTAGTCCATGAATTTATCCATCAAAACTAGTCTGTTCCTTTATCTATCTATCCATCCATAAGCTCCAATCCATCCGTCCATCCGTCCCAGTCAATCCTTGTCCGTCCGTCCCAGTTCAAAGCAGCTCTTTTTCTACTGAGCCAACCATTGCTCAGGTTTTTATTTAGCTTTTTAATTTAATCTTAATTTCTCCATTATGTAAAAGCTCATAGTTACTGTACAAGCACAGAGAGTTCACACATCAATCTCACGTTTCCTCTAATTCAATTCACGTCACTGTCAGTCATGTTTTTTATTGCATTCTCAAGCTTTCCTGTAGTAGAAATGATCAACCTATAAAGCCGCTCATTTACAACCTTATACTTAATAAAGTCAAGAGGCCTTGATGACAAATTTAAATGAATATGCACAAAACAAAGAACAGAAATCAAATCTGATTGCATAATTTGCAAGGAGGAAAATAAAAAGCCAACTCTCCTTTAAGCTTAAAGGCAGACATTTCCTATAAACGGAAAAACCAGGAGGAAAACTATGGTTAACGAGTATGCGAGAGATGAGAAATTGACGAAAAACTGAAACGAATGTTTGCAAAACAAAGAACAGAAATCATGCCTCATTGCGTTGTTTGCAAAACACAAATGCAAGAGGGGGAAAGGAGCTTTTTAAGCACAAAGGCAGATAATTCCTATACACAGAAAAACAGATATGTTTTTCTATGGTGAACGATTATGCATGCCATCTATATTTCTTTTCATAGTGTTTTGAATTGTGCTTTTAATTAAACAATTAGGCACATGAAAAAACACAAACCTGCACTTTCTTTAAGTCTCTGGATCATGCTGAATGGCAGGTTAAAAAATAACTCCAAGAAAGGCACATCAAAAGCAGAATTATTTCTTTATTTCTCTCGTGCATTTAGTGCCCTATGGAACCAGGGATGCTTTTTTCCCCATTAACGCCAAACTCCTTTTCAACTTATAAACTCAACTTATTCAAAGCAAAATAAACAAGTATGACATATATGATTAATTATGTGTGTGCGCAAACACTCCTCTAGCTGAGATGCGCTCTTGCTGTGTCAAACCATTTAATTGATTAATATGCTTTTAATTATAATTAGTTGTCCATTTTAATCGATGCACATATTTTCTTGAGCATCTTAAAAAGCATAAACAAGGAAAGTAATAAAGTATACTGATGCATTGGGAAATGCATTATTGCTTGAAAATTCATGACATGTGCATGTAATGTAACACTATCTTCCTATGGCTTTTACATTTGCATGTATATATTCCCCTCGGCTTAAATGAGATTGATATTCTTGTTTTCCTGTGTGTCCAGTAAAGCAGGCACTTGAGATTGCTCCTGCATTGCGAGGAAACATAACAGAACCCGGGTTCAATCAGGAAGAAAGCCCCATGATATGTGTTGAGCACCTGTTGATGCAAAATGCAATCTTAAGATACAATTTTCCTCAGTCACTTCCAACATCAAGGGAGGGACTCGTGGAAATTGGCCCAAGGATTGCATTTATGCCAGCACATATGACAAAAATAAACACATAATGCATGTCTCTTGCCTCCCGTAAAATATACACAAAATAATTTGGTTGTAGTCTCATGAGCTCGAGGCTCAGCAGAAGCATTAAGGCATGTAACTGTAATGTGACGCATCTATTTTTGATTATGTCCTCAGCATGATGCTGCCCTCATCAAAGATTCCCCTCTGAGGATAATATACATTTCTATTACATGTTGTCTGCCATTTGTAGGACTCTACCTTACAATGTATTGGGTTGAAAATTATTATAATAATCAGCATTGTGCAAATAAATGGTTTATAATAATAATAATAATAATAATAATAATAATAATAATAATAATAAT
>CAIGQV010016735.1:7531192-7547456 GCA_903798115.1 Danio jaintianensis | reverse complement strand
TTTTTTTTTTTTTTCTAATTCAAATTATTCAAATTCAACTTTTTCATATTATTTATTATTATTTACAGCCTTCCAATTCTTCAGATTATTCTTCAAAATTTTTATTGAAATCATTCTTTAAATTATTCATATTCAAATATTTCTTCACATTCTATTTTTTTCTTATTCAAATTTTTAATTCTTTGAATTACACCATACAAACTTTTCAAATTTTGATTATTTTTCCATTTCTACCTTTTAAAATTATTCTACGTAACGATTAAGAGTATTTATCAAATTGTTTGCAAATTGTTTTCAAAATTCTTCTTTGTTTATTTTTAAATGAATTGTCTTCAAATATTACAAACTTCTCAACTTCAAATCCTTATTATGGATATATGGCCACAGCCATATCACCCTGCAGCCCAAGACCGGTTACTCACTGAAGCTAAGCAGGGCTGGTCAGTACCTGGATGGTAGACCACATGGGAAAACTAGGTTGCTGTTGGAAGTGGTGTTAGTGAGGCCAGCAGGGGCCACTCAACCTGTGGTCTGTGTGAGTCCTAATGCCCCAGTATAGTGAAGGGGAAACTATACTGTCAGTGAGTACTTTTACATGGACACCAATTATCCGATTTTAATATGATTAAGACAATACTCTGATTAAGAGTCTACCATGTAAACAGCGATTTTTGATGTAGGTCATAATCGAACTACAGAGAAATCGAATTAAGACATGGAGTATGCCGATTTTAGTCGCATTATTGAAGTGCAGTATAGACATGTAAACACCTTAATCAAACTATTTTCATCATGTAGGACTTTTCGCTGCGTTTTGCGACAGGATAGTCCACACACACACACACACACACACACACACACACACACACACACACACACACACACACACACACACACACACACACACACACACAGCTGTTTGACACTATTCTTTGCACCTACTGAGTCAGTGAAGACCACAGACACATATACCGTGAAATGCGGAGGTTTTTGAAACCTCCATGAAATTCCATTAAAACAACACTCTTCCAACAGTTCATAGTTGCATCCAATATCTCGTTTGTCACGGGGGGCAAGCATGAAATGTTCCCAAATGAAAGTGAAAGTGCCAAACTGCAGTTAAAGTCGACAAATTAAAAATTAAACACCCGAAATTACATGAAACTCCGGAGGAAACGTGGATAGCGTGGTGACGCAATGACGTTAATTGATCTATGTGCTATAACATGTAAAACGGGATCATGAAAGGAACATTCAAAAAGCAACTCATGTAAACACCTTAATCATATTATTGTCTTAATTAGATTAAGGCAAATAATTGGATTACTGATGTCCATGTAGTCAGTGAGCGCCGTCATTTGTCTGAGACGTTAAACCGAGGTCCTGACTCTCTGTGGTCACTGTCTCTCCACCCCACCAACAGCTGGTGTGTGGTGAGCGCACTGGCGCTGTTGTTCTGTGGCTGCCGTCGCATCATTCAAGTGGATGCTGCACACTGGTGGTGGTGTGGAGAGACCCCCTCATGATTGTGAAACGCTTTGGGTGTATGGCCATACATGATAAATGTGCTATATAAATACACATTACATTACATTAATATTATAATGTCATCTTCTACAAATTGTTCATTTTGAACACCCCATAATATTCAAATTCTTGATTTATTTTATTTTATTTTAGTAATAACTGAAATATTTATTTTAGACACTTAGTGTTACTTTCTATATTACATTACTTTGATCAGGGCTTAGTTTATGCAAGTTGTACTCAACACAGATTTTGTGGATGCATTTGCATACAGTACAGTTACAGAAAAAATGAAATAAAACGATACAGATGAAAATCGCTATAAGTGGGTGAGATTGATTCCAAACGAACTCCCATTCAGTCTGTGTGAAAAATGTAAACTTTAACAGGTGGACTTACTTAATGCTCGCTGTTGAGTTTTACATCTTTCAATGCCAACTCCCTTAGGGTACATTCTGCTCCGACGACAGCAATAGATTTCCACTCTAATAACAACTTCACAATCACTTACGCAAGAGTTTCCTCTCTTTTTTTCAGGAAATGAGCCTCCATTCACAGAATTGACATAACAGATTAACATATTAATTTGACTGAAAGTACCACCTGGATCCAGAAATATCTGCAGAGAGCGAGTGTATCTTTTTTTTTCGCAGGGAAGGCTCCCGAGAGCGGCATCTCACAGAGTTTGATTCAAAAGGCCCAGTGGCTCTGAAAAACTCAATTTTCCTAATCACTGGTGCAGTTTCAGCCTGACTGGCTGCAATTGCCCTCACATCACAAAGCACCATTCAGCTCACTCTACAAAGGCAGCCAACACACAGACAGACTCTCAGCGCTGGAGAAAGCACCAGCAGCGTCACATCTAATTCATATTTATCACAAATGCATGTTCACGTTGCTGCGGTTTTTGATCAGAAAAGTTAACTTTGAGTTTTATGACAGCTGATGCTTTAATTAGACACTGGCTGCAGAGCTGAACCTTGGCTTTCTCACTCCTGCTGTTCTCTCTCTCTGACGCATGTCCGTTAGTGTCACTTCCCCCCTAATTTAAGCTGAAAACAACATAAAAGACGTGTGTCTATAAAGCTTTGTGCACAGCTCTGCCTATCAATTTCATTTACCCAGACTCGTAAAAGGCAATGAAGAATGACCATATTTACTGCATGCTGGAGCTGATTTTTGGAATCCGAAATTAAATTTAACATTTTTTGGGGTGAGAAAGCAAGCAGAAGTGAGTTTTTGCGATGCTTTACTTATTTTTATTTCGATTTTTAAAAAGCGGAAAATTACAATTCCTCTTATTTTGTCGCTGCCATAAAGGCTCTGCTGTCTATTTGGCTGTTTTTATTCTTTGTGCCTTGGCACATGAGAAAATAGCATCCTTGTTGTGTTTCCAAAGGCATTTTTAGTGAGAACTGAACAGCATTTTGAACAACATTCACATCTGCTGTATATTTCCTATTGCATCATCTCACATAGTGTGTTTGTGTGTGTGTATAAGTTGTCAAAAATAACGATATACAATTTTACCAATGTTTACATTTCATTCAGTGTAACAGGTTTGTTTATAAATAAATAAGTAAATAAATAATAATGAGTCACAAATGGATCACAAAAACATTATACTTTGTCACTGTCATTTAAAAATGATTGATCACACATTTGTTATATATTTTATAGGCATACTCTAGATGTTTCTTGTCATTTTTACATTTATGCTGGATTACAGTTGGCAAAAAGGAAAATACTACTATTGCAATCTTAAATATTAATATATATTAGATAACAATTATATGTAGTTGTAATTTATTAATACTGATTAATTCTTAACATGGGCTCAGTAATTACTGCTTTCAGCAATATTTATGAATCATTTTATATTTATGTAAATTACATTATAATTCAACACATTTCAGTGCTAATCGGTGCTTATTCTTCTGAAATATAAATAAGATGCTGACCTTATACTGTACATGCAGTGATTCAACTAATAAATACAACTAATATTGCAGCCTGTGAACTGGCAACCTATATGAATCAGTGAGCTTGACTGGTAAAACTATTTACAATTACATATATTTATCTACTTATAAAAAAATTAAAGGGCGTCACGGTGGCGCAGTGGGTAGCACGTTCGCCTCACAGCAAGAAGGTCGCTGGTTCGAGCCTCGGCTGGGTCAGTTGGCGTTTCTGTGTGGAGTTTGCATGTTCTCCCCGTGTTCGCGTGGGTTTCCTCCGGGTGCTCCGGTTTCCCCCACAAGTCCAAAAACATGTGGTATAGGTGAATTGGGTAGGCTAAATTGTCCGTAGTGAATGAGTGTGTATGGATGTTTCCCAGTGATGGGTTGCAGCTGGAAGGGCATCCGCTGCGTAAAACATATGCTGGATAGGTTGGCGGTTCATTCCGCTGTGGCGACCCCAGATTAATAAAGGGACTAAGCCGAAAAGAAAATGAATGAATGAATGAAAAAAATTAAAAATAAAAGTCTTAAAAAGGGATTTCATTGGTGTGGAATTTCTAAAGGTGCATTTTGATTTGTATTAATGACTGTTGATTTATGAGTATTTTACATGATTTCAAGTGCAAAAAACCAAAACAAAATAAAAACAGATACAAATATATAGTATTTTAATATTACATACCCAAGACATTGTGCTTAAATAAATAAATAAATAAATGCAAAAATACATAATAAATGAATGAATAAATAAATACATGAATGAATGAATGAATGAATGAATGAATGAATAAATACAATTTTTAATGTATTTTACAATTTGACAATTTTGCATTTATTTCACCCATATTTAGATTTTTTTTTCGCATAATTTATTTAAAACATTAGAATTAATTGACTTTTATGTTAAACAAAAATACATTTGTATTTTTTTAATTTTTCAGGAGTTCAACTGCAAAAACTTCTCTCTGACATTTTCTTCTAAAATTAAAGTTTTTCTCAGGCTCCTGTATGTAGGTTCGGTAATTTCACTTTTTTGGCAAAGAGGCAATTTTCATTGCCTTTAATGTGAAATAACTGATCATGAACATAGGCTGAGAAACATGTTCATTTTAGAAGAAAATTTCAGATGACACTTAGAGGTTTTTGCATCTGAACCTTTCATATTATCAATAGCGACTTAACGTTATGATGGACTATTAAAAACAAATATTGTGAAAACTTGCCCTCAGGACAAATAAAAAAATGATCAAAGTATGACAAATATATATTAGCAAAACACCAAATTTGGTTGAGATTTTTTTTAAATGACAAAATCATTTGGCAAAACAATCAAAGTAGAGTTTACCACTGCATGAGCTTTATTTTAGAGGCATTTTACATGTGAAAAAATATATAGAAACACTATTTCTGATATTTGATATTTCATAGGTTTTTGTTTTCTATTAGATTGGCAGCAATTCTCCAGCACATTAATCTTTATGTCTGTAGTGCTTTTACAATGTAGATTGTTTCAAAGCAGCTTAACATAGAAGTTCTAGTAATTTTCAGAGTCGAAGTTCAGTTTAGTTTAGTTCAGTGTGGTTTAATTTTCACTGCTGGAAATACAAACACTGACGAGCAAATCTATCGATGCGCAGCTCCACAAGTCCCAAACCAAGCAAGCCAGTGGTGACATTCCTCAATAAACATTTATCACAAGTGAAACGCAGAGCACATACAAACTTTTTACATGACCCAAGCATGACTTTGTACTGTAATTAGCTAAATCAACATAATATCACCATATTTTAATAAAGCCTAAAGATATAAATATTCCTAGCCCAGATATCGCTAGTGCATATGATATATATATATATAAATTATGAGAGCGAGAGATTTGTGCATGTATAGGCACATTGGTGATATGTTGACTGACAGCTGTGGCACACCCCTGTCTGCCTGCATTATTTCACAAATGTCAGCTCTGCCCTCGGGTTTCCATTCAGTGTGTGCGAAACGAGGCTCATTTAAAGCAAGCTCAGTGAAGCGAGCTGATCTGACAAGATGGAAAACAACTAGAGAATGACCATTTGCTGACTGGGTCACAGTTATTCCCTACAACTACAGTCAAACTGACACCGGCGTGTGATGTGTGTGCGATACATGTGTTATACACTGGTGATTGGATTCCAAGAGACTATGAGCAGATTTACCAAACACAGCATACTGTATATACTGGCAGTCAACTGACCACCTATTTATTGAGCTATGCATTGAGTTCTATAGTAAAGTTAATTTACATTTAGTCATTTAGCAGACGCTTTTGGCTGGAAGGGCATTCGCTGTGTAAAACATATCCCGGAATAGTTGGCGGTTCATTCTGCTGTGGCAACCCCTGATAAATCAGGGACTAAGCCAAAGGAAAATTAATAATATGGAGTGATTGTAGGAAAGTGTCTGGTGCAAATGAGCAAAAACTGGTGCACGTGTCGGTTAAAGAGTCAGAGAGATGAAAGTGTGTGTTTCCTGCAGGTGGTTTGTCAAGTCCACTCACTTGTATGAGGTAAACTTAGAATTGCATAATGTTTTGAGGTTGTCGTGTGGTGTGTTTAGGGGAGAGCAGAGGGGGTCCTGGTTTTGTTCACAGGGGTTCAAGTGATAATGGATCAGATGGATTTTTAGTAGTCATTTAAATGATACTAGTGAATCAGCAGTCCAGTTAAGTTAAAAATCTAATTTAATAATATAACCCAATAGTTAATTAAAAAAAAAAGTTACCCAATGTTGGGTTCACATGGTCTGTATTTCACAAAGCAGTCTTTATAATGTTGAAAATCACTTTGCATGATTAAATCAAAGAGTCTTTTTCCATAAACGTGAGTGAATGTGCATGAAAAAAAAAAGTTGTATATGTCTTTTCATGGCTAGTTTTTCACATTAGTAAATCCTCACTATAGCTGTGTAAGCTATTCACAAATCTAAAACTGAAAAATATGGTAAAATATGGCAACCCAGGCTTATTGTGGATTTGTACCCAGGTCTACATTTCTGGGGACAGCGAAATACGTAACTGGAGGTAAATTTTTTTTTGTTTTTGTTTTTTTTTTGCAAATCCACCAGAGGCCACTCTGTACGCTTTTTGATTATCAAATTTCAAATTTTAATGTATCTCTTGCATTTCAAATTTCTCTCGCATGTCCTCTTCTCGCGTAAATCTACCAGAGGGCGCAATATATGCTTCAGCCAACCAGGCCAGCTTGCTGTCGACAGACTGACCCACCCCGCCAACCTGATTTCACCAAGTAGGACATGTTCCTGGATTAACATCTATGTTGATGCTGGAACAACATTCCAATCAGCCAATCAGAATTAAGGGATAAGTATATCGTTTATATTAAGTTTAGGCTTATGGTTAGGCACTTCAGGTTTATGCACTTCTACATGATTGTCATCCAACTATTATCCCCCTCTTATTTTGGAAATATTTTACAGTTATAGTTGGGTTTAGGGGTAGGGTATGGGTATGGATTACATTTTCAAACACAAATGATGTTCCAGGATCAACATAGATGTTAATCCTGGATCCCATCGTACTTGGCAAAATCATGACGTGGGACCCACTCACCCCTTCCCTAAACCCAACTGATAGTGTTTTTAAAAGCAATCTAGAAAAAGAAAAGCCGTCGCGGCTGCGTGATTTCACCACGTTTTCAGCCTGTTGTTTAATTATTTTATTTTTTTGCTTTTGCTTTACCTGGTTTCTGGAACCATTCTTTGGCGGACTCGAACACCATCATCACGGTCAAGTCCATCGGTGTATGCGACAAGCTACTGGGCAAACTGGTAAGCCATCCACATGGAGGTAAGCGGTCAGGTGGTCATACGAAAAGCAACAGAAGCCGTCGACTGCATCATATCACCCCATAGCTTTCGTTTTACAGATGAAATGGAGCCAGACGTACCTGTGGGTACATATTTTGTGGTCTCCAGAAATGTAGACAGGGGTACGTATCTACGAAAAGCCTGTGTTGCAACATGGACAAAGCCACCATTGGTTTATTTTTTTACATTAAATTTAAATGACATTCCGCATTTGACAGTCCATTATTGATCAAGCATTGGTTTAATACAGCCCAGCATATATTTGTGTGTTCAGACATTTGTCTCAGAAAAACATAAACTCAAAATTCAGAGTTCCTAATTGACTTATTTCCCCCTCTTAATAACTAGCAAATGCCAGTTCGTATCTCACAATAAAAAAAAGAAGGCAGAATTACGAGTTAAAAAGTCACAATTAACGTTTTTTTTTTCATTCAGTGCCATAAATGGGCCATAATTATACGTTCAGTTCGTGAATAAATGTGGTGGATGTATTTTCACCTTCAGTGTCTACACTCCATACTCTGCTGCATAATTTCAGTCTCAACATTTTTGCCTTTGCCTAAACCAGTGAAGTGCTAAGGTGTAACCCATAATAGTGAAATAATTTCCACTAATCATTATCAATACCTCTTTAGTGATTAGCACTGCCCTGCCTTCATGAAATTTTAATGCTGCGAGGTCCATTGCGCTTCATAGCAGCAAAAGTAAAGCATTAAATTGTGATTAAAGGATCGATTACACAAAAGAAAATAATTTCAGAACAGCCAGAAGCAGTTTACATGAGCAGCTTTCAAAGATCCCAATGAGACTGAAGCTTTTGAGTCAAAATTGTGGCTCCACGTTCATTAAAAATGAGATTATTGGACCCGCACAGTGACCTGGACAAAGCATGACTCTTTCTCTCTAATGAAAATATTTAATCTATTTAAGCTGAGATACTGCAGGCCAAAACATTGTTTCATAATTTCTTTCTCAGTCTACTGTGAAGAAAACTTTCAAAATATACTTTTAAAGGGATAGTTCACTCAAAAATATTAATTTACCTTATTTATTTCCTTTGTGTGATTTTAAACATTTGAGTTCTTTGTTCTGTTGAAAACGCATGAAAATATTTTGAAGAATGCTGGTTGCTGGGATCCATCAACTTCCATTGTAGGAAAAAAAAAAAAAAGTGCTGTAAATGTGCCAGCTTTTAACATAAAAAAAAAAGAAGGGTGGGTGGGTAAAGGATGGTATAATTTTCATTTTAGAACTATTACTTTGAGTGTTTTCTTTTGTCACACTTTATCATTTTATGTTGGTAGATTTCAATTATATGTTTTAATAAGACTGTTTAAATAAGTAAATATGCTTAAATATAAATAAGTTTAATGCTGTTTTGTCAAAACCTCATTGTTTTACTCATACAGTATCTATATTCTGAAAGTTCATGCAGAAGAATACAGGCATGCATAATTTGCCTGAGAAGAGGGATTCATGTTAAAATAACCCAGCTAAGGAACATCTATTTTGACATTTTTAATTCATTTTTTTTAAATTCATTTCAAAATGACTTTAGGGCAAAGCTATCAGTCATTTAGGGCAGAGCAGTCAGTCATTTAGGGAGGGGCTATCAGTCCTTTAGGGTGGAACAGTCAGTCCTTTAGGGCGGGGCTATCAGTCCTTTAGGGCAGGGCTATCAGTCCTTCAGGGCGAAGCAGTCAGTCCTTTAGGGCAAGGCTATCAGTCCTTTTGGGCGGGCCTATCAGTCATTTAGGGCAGAGCAGTCAGTTATTTAGGGAGGGGCTATCAGTCCTTTAGGGTGGAGCAGTCAGTTCTTTAGTACGGGGCTATCAGTCCTTTAGGGCGGAGCAGTCAGTCCCTTAGGGTGGGGCTATCAGTCATATAGGGCGAGCCTTTCAGTCCTCTAGGGCGGAGTAGTCATTCATTTAGGGATGGAGCTATCAGTTTATTAGGGTGGAGCAGTCAGTTCTTTAGCACAGGGCTATCAGTCCTTTAGGGCAGATCAGTCAGCTATTTAGGTCAGGGCTATCAATCCTTTAGGGTGGAGCAGTCAGTTCTTCAGCAAGGGCCTATCAGTCCTTTAGGGCAGAGCAGTTAGTCCTTTAGGGCGGGGCTATCAGTCCTTTAGGGCAGAGCAGTTAGTCCTTTAGGGAGGGGCTATCGATCCTTTAGGGTGGAGCAGTCAGTCATTTAGGGCAGGCCTATCAGTCCTTTAGGGCGGAGCAGTCAGTCATTTAGGGAGGGGCTATCAGTTTTTTACGGCAGAGCAGTCAGTCATTTAGAGAGGGGCTATCAGTCCTTTAGGGTGGAGCAGTCAGTCCTTTAGCATGGGCCTATTAGTCCTTTAGGGCAGAACAGTCAATCCTTTAGGACGGAGCAGTCAGTCATTTAGGGCAGGGCTACCCATCCTTTAGGGCGGAGCAGTCAGTCATTTAGGGTGAAGCTATCAGTCCTTTAAGGCGGAGCAGTCAGTCCTTTAGCATGGGCCTATTAGTCCTTTAGGGCTGATCAGTCAGTCCTTTAGGGCGAAGCAGTCAGTCATTTAGGGCACTGTAACCCATCCTTTAGGGCGGAGCAGTCAGTCATTTAGGGCGGAGCTATCAATCGTTTAAGGCGGAGCAGTCAGTCCTTTAGCATGGGCCTATTAGTCCTTTAGGGCAGATCAGTCAGTCATTTAGGGCAGGGCTACCCATCCTTTAGGGCAGAGCTACCAGTCCTTTAGGGCGGAGCTATTTGGGTGTGTCTCGTTTCTGTCCTGCTTTTGTCCATTCATCAATCTCATTCATCAAAACTTCCTTAATTTTGTTAGCAACAATCATCTTCCAACAATCCAATTGGTTCCCAAAGGACAGGATCATGCACCCCCTTCATTTATTCTCATTTTAAAACGATTTCAGATGTATGTCACAATATGGGAAAAAAGGACAATCTTGACTTCCGTTTCGTGCCGACTTTAATAATGCAGTCAGTCAACTGAAAAAAGTATGCTGATAACTAAGAGTTATTTTTTTCACCCTGTTCACCTGCAGTGTCTTGCCTTAATTTCTCATTCTGCTGCTGTCTGTCACAGTCTCTCTATGCACTGCTGTGTAGGTGTAAGGTTTTTTAGTAGTGTTGGTGAATGATGGTCCTCCAGCTTTGAACATGACCACAGTAACCGGGAGCTGTAGTTCGAGCAGGAGGTCTGCAAAATATCTGCCACAAAACCTCCCCCAGACTTCAAACCACTAAGTCGACATGCATGTGTGCTGGTTTGCTGACATCAGGTCACCGACTTATTCTGCACATGCCTGGTCAAACACACTCAATACTGTGGTAGGTTTAATAACAATGGCGGTGAGAGTCGATTGATTTTACCCAGTTAGAAAATTGATCTGGAATTCTGGCATACCTTGTTTACACTCAACTCCATCAGGAGGCCCTGAAAACTCTTCTCTATTTTGCACAGAAAACAGTGTTTGCTACAGAAGACCGCAAGCTGTTGTTCGGTGGATTAAGAAGCGTTAGCATTTCATGTACTTCAGGTTTTTTGTGGATCACAGCAGAGTAATAGATCGTCGAGCAGTGGGAATGGAAAAATTCAGCCGAGGGCCAGATTGTTTGTGCACAGTGCAGACAAAAACAAAATTGTGTGGCAAATGTATTTTGCTACAAAATGGGTTGCCAAAAGAAATATATTTATTTGTTGATTTTTTATATATATATATATATAATTTTTTTTTTTTTTAAGCTATGGCTACACTTGTTCAGATATATTTGAAAACTTCTCTTTCTCTCTCTCTTTTGGCCTTTTATCCACACTAAGAAAAAAAATAGATAACACTTTACAGTAAGGTTGTATTATTTAATGTTATTTAATGCATTTACTAACATAAACAATGAACAATACATTTATTACAGTATTTGTTCATGTTAGTTAATGAAAATACCATTCTTCATTGTTAGTTCATGCTAACTCATGGTGCATTAACTAATGTTAATAAACATGATTTTGGATATTAATAATCAGTTCATGTTAGTAAATACATTAACTAATGAAATCTTATTGTAAAGTGTGACCAAAAAAGATAATATGCATAGACATAATAATATATATATTTTTTATTAAAAAAAAAGTGTGATCATGTCCTATTCACTTTCATAGTGTGCTAACAATAAATGTTGGCACCATGAGAAAAGTTATGATGTTAGAAGTTATGAATGTCAAAAAACTATAGCTGCCAGCTTTTATTTTATTTTATTTTATTTTATTTTATTTTATTTTATTATTTTATTCACCAACCCCATAATATAAATGTAAAAAACCTTCTGTATAATATTAAATTAGATTAATGGACACAAAGCAAACTAAACATTAAACAAAACTGACTGATGTGCCTTCATATGAATCATAAAACATACAGTAATATATACAAATGTTGAAATATACTAACTTAAACAAATAAATAAATAAATAAATAAATAAATGCATTACACCCCTGTAGAGTTATTTGAACTCGTTTCTTCTCTTTAATTTCACTTATCACAAGTTTTGGATTCTAAACAAGTTTACAGATTTCCAAATAATTAAGATCCATTTTCTTGACTGCTACTGTTAGTTGTAGTTCAGTCTACTTAACTCCCTAGTTCAGTTGACTTGCTGTAAAGGCAGCTAGTGAACGTTCATTTCTAATTTTTTTTGTTTTACAATGTATATGGAGAGACAGGGGCAACGCGGTGGCGCAGTGGGTAGCACAATCGCCTCACAGCAAGAAGGTCGCTGGTTCGAGCCTCGGCTGGGTCAGTTGGCATTTCTGTGTGGAGTTTGCATGTTCTCCCCGTGTTCGCGTGGGTTTCCTCCGGGTGCTCCGGTTTCCCCTACAAGTGCAAAGACATGCGGTATAGGTGAATTGGGCAGGATAAATTGTCCGTAGTGTATGAGTGTGTGTGTGAATGAGTGTGTATGGATGTTTCCCAGTGATGGGTTGCGGCTGGAAGGGCGTCCGCTGCGTGAAACATATGCTGGATAAGTTGGCGGTTCATTCCGCTGTGGCGACTCCAGATTGATAGGGGGACTAAGCCGAAAAGAAAATGAATGAATGAATGAATGAATGAATGAATGAATGAATGAATGGAGAGACAGTACTCTCCACACATGCGTGCCAATGATGTTTAAAGAATGACCGACCAGGGCTTGCAATTACACACTTTCAGTTTTCTTTCCACCAAAATGATAATCATTTTTTTCCCCCTGACAATTTCTGTGTAAATGAGAAACCTTTGGAAACCACTTATAAACACTAGTCTGGACCGAGACAATTTGGAATAAAAACATAATTTTTAAATGTATCCGGATTGACATACTGTAGAGCCCAAAACGCTTTTCAAGAAACATTATTGGATAACGACTGTGAATTAAACAATTAGAATTATTACCGGAGCTGATTTGACTTTGTGCTCTGTTTGGACCCAAATGTTATTTTAAAATCTTAAAAAGATTGACCTACTTAACATTGAAACATCAGGGAGAAATCTTGCATTATGACTTCATTATGACCATTCAAATGAACAACATGCTTTAAATTGTCCCCAAATAAAACTGTTATCTCTGTTTGGGGTCTCAGTAACCCCTTATATAAAAACATGATTAAATGTCAATGAATTTTCACATGTTCTTATTCTCTGGCTAGTCACACTGTAGCAGCACAGTCCTGCAAATTATCTGTTTATTAACATTTGCCTAATGTGTTTTTGCTGGGGTCAAAATGTCCCCAAACTGAAGCACTATTATTATTATGGATAACAGACTCTTTTTTTTTTTTTTGTAAACACAACAATCACAACAATCAAGTCTGTATTTTGTGAGAACAAAACTTTGTTATTATTTCTTATTTGGGGATTTGAGAAAAAAACAAAAAACATAAAAACCAACTTGTTTTTGATTCCTTAAATCAATTAGTCATACATTTATAATAATAACAATAATTAAAAATAAATAAATAATAATAATAATAATTGTTATTATTATTATTATTATTATTATTATTATTATTATTATTATTATTCATTCATTCATTTTCTTTTCGGCTTAGTCCCTTTATTAATCTGCGGTCGCCACAGCGGGATGAACCGCCAACTTATTCAGCGTATGTTTTACGCAGCGGATGCTCTTCCAGCCGCAACCCATCACTGGGAAACATTCATACACACTCACTCACTCACACACACACATACACTACGGACAATTTTAGCTTACCCAATTCACCTATTCCGCATGTCTTTGGACTTGTGGGGGAAACCGGAGCACCCGGAGGAAACCCACGCGAACACAGGAAGAACATGCAAACTCCACACAGAAACGCCAACTGACCCAGCCGAGGCTCGAACCTGTGACCTTCTTGCTGTGAGGCGAACGTGCTACCCACTGCGCCACATTATTATTATTATTATTATTATTATATGATCATTCTTTCCTTATTTGTATTCTTTTTTTATTTTACGTTTTTCTTTATAATAATATAATATAATAAATTTGAATATTTACTATAATTTTACATTTGTAATACTGTTTTTATTTTATAATAACATATAATAATGTTTAATCCTTTTTTTACAATCTGACATTATTTATTTATTTATTTATCGTCAGTTCTATTGTATAGTACTGCATAAACCCACAGAATTAATTAGATTTTTTATTTTTATTTTTTTTTTATTATTATTTTTTGTGAATGAATAAATTAATAAATTTCCCCTTTAGTTCTGTTCTGGAATACATTTGTGATTCAGTACAAACTCACAGAGAATCCATCAGAATACCAGTTCCTTTGAAATGGATCATTTGTACCAGCAAATCCTGCAAAAACCTTCATCCTGGTTCTGGTACTCTTTTAATCATTGTTTTATGACCTGTTTCTCCCACTTCCATTTTGTTGTTGTTGTTGTTTGTGGCCATTGCTGTTGTTGTTTTCCAGATGATTTTTCTCTCTCTCTCTCTCTTTTAGAATAATAGATTAAAGGTCACAGTGAATGATCAGTGGATTGTTTATCCAGATTTGTGGAGGCTGATTCATGCTAAATGAAAGCATCCCGCTGCTTCAGCTGTTTAAATGGGGCACTCCAAAATTGACTGACCTCACATTCGTTCACTTCTGCAAAGCCAATAGACCATCTCCATGTGCATTTACCATTCATTTAGCTAAATAACATATTACATCCTGTAATTGACTTGTTTGGCATATCTAGGAACGCCCACAAAAATGTCTTAACCGTTTGTGCCGTGGGGGAAAACAACCCATTAGGATTAAAACGGAGACATTGTTTGCTGATTTTTCTTTGCTTTTTGAGAAAACAACAACAACAAAAAAAAAACGATTTATTTTTGCTTGATTTAATATCAATAAGTCTCTTTGTAACGCTTTACGATAAGTTACAAAAAGTTAGCACCACACAAAAGTTACCTCTGATAAGTTACAAAAATCCCGATATTAAGTTTCATTTAAGTTTTAAGTTAACATTTTGTTTTCATTTATTTTGTTTGTTTATTTTGTTTTATATAGTTGGTAGGTTGACCACCTGTTCCATTTTGCATTGCAAAGCACAGCATTTTGTCCCACACATCGCATATGGTGAAAATATCCCGCGTTTTTCTCAGTCTTTTCGTTTAATTGTTGTATTAAGAAAATGTACATGCATTCTTGACTTTTATGTGATCCTTTATTATTTTCTGGTGTTGTTTGTTTCACCTATTTGACAGATGGCTGTCTAAAAATGTGGATCAGGTAATTATCTGAATTTAAATTAATTCGTAATTATGAGGCAATGTTTTCGGGAAGGTCAAAATTATTAGCCCTCTTGTGATTTTTCTTTTTTTTTTTTTTTTGGTCTCTCAAATATTTCCCAAATGATGTTTAATAGAGCAATAAACTTTTCACAGTATTTTCTTTAATATTTTTTTCTTCTGGGTAAAGTCTTATCTGTTTTATTTCGGCTTTTTTTAAAAATCAAATAATTCGGGAGGGCTAATAATTCTGACTTCAACTGTATACGACAAATGTTTTTATTAAATAAGATGCAGTTTGAGATTATATTTTAGTGTTGGTAATGTCCCACAATGTCACACAAACTTGTCTAACATTTAGTTTGCTTAATGATGGTCACAAGTCAGTGTACTGCTGAAAAAATGCGTCCCTGTCAGGTTATGCCTCAACTCATTCGCCTATAAGAAGCATTAGGTGGATTTTGTAATGGTAACATTAATATTTGGAGGGGAAAAGGCTTGGATTAGTCAATCAAGTAAATATTTCAAGCAAAGGAATACTTAAACTGGCAGGGGTGTCATTTTTGGTGATAAAAAGCACAATTTTCTCTTTAATCACCGCTATTCATTTCCATTGGACCCTTTTCACATTTCAAGGTTTCTCAGTAGCGGAAGTCGTCATAGTTGGGTAAACCTAGAGCGCAATGAATGGGAGAGTACAACAAATAATTGTTTACAATTATATTTGCTGAAATAATAAACAAAAATCTCCACAATGGTGTTATCAAGACTTTGAGAAAAAGGACAAAAACATTGTGTGATACTGATAACGACAGCTAGAAGAGAGAACAACATCAAATTTACTGTCCTGCCCCATAGATACTGCATTACAAGTGCCTTGTACAAGCGGTAATTAGGTTTTCTTGTGATTTGATGCAAAGTATGTAAATGCATAAATACATTTTTTTAATAAAAAAAAAAAAACTTTCAGGGCGGCATGGTGCCTCAGTGGTTAGCTCTGTCGCCTCACAGTAAGAAGGTTGCTGGTTTGAGTCCTGGCTGGTCCAGTTGGCATTTCTGTGTGGAGTTTGCATGTTCTCCCCGTATTGTGTGTGAATACAAGAGTGTATGGGTGTTTCCCAGTACTGGGTTGCGGCTGGAAGGGCATCTACTG
>CAIGQV010016735.1:7500829-7515834 GCA_903798115.1 Danio jaintianensis | reverse complement strand
ACACACACACACACACACACACACACACACACACACACACATATACATGAAAGCTTACTAATACAGAGGGTACAAAAGCACTGGCTGTGAGGTAACCTACGCAGAGTGAAGGTCTATTATAGTTCAAAGAGAATGATACAGAATGGTTTATGAGCCTTGGCGCAGAGCCTTTTCCATTAGAGCAGATAGCATTGAGCTTGTTAAAAAGTAGACATGTCATCTCAAGGTTTTGTGCTTGCTTGCATGTCACTCGGCTTTGACGGTACTGTATATTACAGAACAGAGTCCAAGTTTTGTAATTAGCTTATAAAGCCATCTCTTCTGGTTGAAAAATGTCTTGGTCTAAATAAAATAAAAAAGTCTTAATTTTTGAGGCCGGAGGATTAGATGATCCTCAAGCATTTAGCTATTTTAATATAATATGTTTGTAATGTAATGTGTATTTATATAGCGCATTTATTGTGCATGGCCATAACCCAAAGCGGTTCACAATCATGAGGGTGAGGGGTCTCTCCACACCACCACCAGTGTGCAGCATCCACTTGGATGATGCGACAGCAGTCACAGGACAACGGCGCCAGTGCACTCAATACACACTAGCTATTGGTAGCAATGGTAGAGCCAATTCGGTGGATGGGGATGACTGGGAGGCCATGATAGAGGGAATTTAGCAAGGACACCAGGGTTACACCCTTACTCTTTGCCATGGGATTTTTAATGGCCACCTCGGTTTAATGTCTCATCCGAAAGACGGCGCTCACTGAGCAGTATAGTGTCCCCTTCACTTTACTGGAGCATTAGGACTCACTCAGACCACAAGTTGAGTGGCCCCTGTTGGCCTCACTAACCTAGAGTTAAACAGTTGAGTTTTACCATTTTTGAATTAATTCAGCCAATCTCTGAGTCTGGCGGTAACATTTTAGCTTAGCTTAGCATAAATAGTATAAGGTGCAATGATATTATGCAGTGCTTGAAAATAGTCCCCAGCTACTGTAGATAACTAGGTAATAGTGCTGCATAATGTCATTGTGCCTGCTGCAGCCATGGTACAGCAGTAAAGTTCCTTGATTATTATGTCAGAATGAGAGTATAGTACCTAGCCATATAAAAAAAAAAAAAACTATTCATTTTCAATCAGTCTTTGTACACAATGTAACTACAATGGAATGTAACAATGGATTAAACAATGGCAAAACTCAACTCTAGGTGACTTAATTTGAGCCTATTAAAAAACAATGATAATAATAATAATGAAAAAAAAAAAAGTGTTCCTTTAAGAGGTCCTGTGTGTAAGATTTTTAGTGTACATTTTGTTAAAACTGGTCAATTTTTTTTACAGTATAGGCTAGTGCACTCATTAAAGCTCACTAAACTGTCATACAACTATAGCATCAGTAAAATGATAATGTTGTCAATGTGGGATTGTGCCAGCTCAACATCTTGATGGATTTATGTAAAGATCTTATCTCACTGTGTCCTCCCTGTCTGTCAACGGGTCACCAACTTTCTGACAGAGAGACAGCAGTGAGTGAGGCTGGAAAACCTCCCATCAAGCACCTATGCTGTCAGCACTGGCACCCATACAGAGATGTGTGTGATCTCTATTACACAAATGACTGCACCTCTAAAGACCTCTCTGTCAAGCTTTAGAAATATCCAGACAAACAGTCATTCAAGATGGCCTTCCTATACATCCCTGTTTCATTTCCTATTAGCAATACCAACATATATTATAATTTTGGTATAGTATTGAAATAACCAACAACATTATAGGAAATAAATAACTTACTTTAGCTTGTCTGTATTTAACTTATTTTACCTTTACAATACTTACCCCTATGCATTTAATCACTTCATTGTTTAATAACAACATAGTTAATATAGAAATGTAATATTTAAAAATCTAAATAAATATTAAATATAATGTATATATATATATATATATATATATATATATATTAGTATTTTAATAATTTTTTATTTAAAGTAATTTGAATCCTTGCTTACATTACTGGTTTATTATTGGATGAAACCAGTTGTCAGATTTTTGCCAATAACATTAATTTCAATGTTATCCCTATAATGTCCTCACAAAAATGTGTATGCTTATTTTACATACATGACTTTGTGTAATTTCATCCTTAACCTTATACATGTGACTTTGTTTGAAGGGCAGATTGATAAATGTACTTTTTTTTCTGAGATTTATTTCTGTCCAGTTTCAGTTTTGTGCTCGTTCTGCATCAGATGGTAAATGAACGGGCTGTGGGAGGTCCGTGGGAGTGTGATTTGAGACTGAAACAACCAGAGCTCCGCACAGCAAAACAAAGAGCTCTGCTGATAAACACCACGACTCTGACAAGTTCCAGCTGCTGCACGCTTATTCACAGCTCACTTCTCTTCATCACAAACTTCAACTTGGCAACCATCAAACTTACATAAACCCCACCTCTGGGTGTGATGTTTCTTTCCCGTTAGCCAATCAGAGCACACTGGGCCAGCTGACCAATCAGAGCCCAGTGGATAATTATGACAAAGGGGCTTCGTAGACCCAGGAAGTCAACAGCTTGAGAATTGAAACAGCGTTGTAGAATAAAGTTAAAATACAGTATGGTGGAAAAAAAGTGTCTTAAAATGAAAAGCTGTCTTACAATGCTTGCTTTTGATTGAGGTCTGGTTACTAATACATAGAAATATGTAGTAAAATAATTGTTAGTAAGTGAATAAATATCATGAATTTTCATTCAGTTTTGCAGTGAAACTATCATGTACAGTAAATGTTTAACATCTAAAGTTTATTTAATTATGTATGTATTTGATTTAGAAAAATTAGTAATTAATTAAAGTAATTAAAGAGTAATTAAAGCACCTGGTTCCACAAACATTTTAAGTTGCAAACATTTATTTTGAGTTGCGTTGACATAGTGATGCTAGGGAAAACAACATTCTGGAAATGTCATTACCCTACAATTTACATAAACCCCACTCCTTGCTGTATCATTTCCTTCAACATGCACTAGGCAATTAGCCAATCAGATTACATTGGGTCAGCTGACCAATCAGAGTATTTCTGAGGGTGGAGCTTCATAGAGCCAGGCAGTCCATATACTCTTTTAAAGAGAATTGAAAAGGCACTGTAGAATCTGTAGGGAACATTTATTTATTTATTTATTTATTTATTTATTCATTCATTCATTCATTTTCTTTCGGCTTAATCCCTTATTTTTCAGGGGTCGCCACAGCGGAATGAACCGCCAACTATTCTGGCATATGCGGATGCCCTTTCAACCGCAACTTAGTACTGGGAATCACCCATACATTCTCGCATTCACACACACACACACACACACACACACACTCATACACTATGGCCAATTTTGTTTACCCAATTCACCTATACCGCATGTCTTTGGACTGTGGGGGAAACTAGAGCACCCGGAGGGAACCCAATCAAACATGGGGAGAACATGCAAACTCCACACAGAAATGCCAACTGGCCCAGCCGGGACTCGAACCAACGACCTTCTTGCTGTGAGGCGACAGTGCCACTGATGCACTGAGCCATCGTGCCACCCTATTTATTTTTGAGGAGAATTTAAATAGCACTGTAGAATGTGTAGAAAATATTTATTTATTTATTTATTGATTGATTTTATTTTATTTTATTTTATTTATTTATTATATTTATTATAGTACACACCATAAACAAAGTCTAGTCTTTGAAGACAGCTGATTGACCACCCCTGTAAGTGAGAACCTCATAGGACTTACAGTAACTCGAGAGCATATCGAGAGCAGGTTATCAATCACTTTGAAACTCATGGATCACTGTCCATCACCTCTTATTTCAGTGAAGCTCATTGACCAGCTTGTCTTTTTTAAAGAGAGCTAACAGTAAGAAGATTGATCCCGGTGCAGTTAGTCTGTCTTGTGTGACACGGATCCATTGGCAATTAACCGTGTGCTAGTTCAGTCTATTTTGGCATGCCTATGGTAGCATTAAATAATCATATGTGGTGCAGAGTTACTAAAAAATGATGCACAGAAGAATTAATAAATAACATGGGCTTTTATTATTTTGAGTTGTTTTGACACAATAGATCATTATCTTGATGTGTGTAATTAAAATTGTATAAAATGAATAGTTGATAATGTGGTATTTTTGACAGTGGATTGCTAGTTTCATCAATAAATGTTTAAATTATGTGTTATTTAATGTTTTTTTATTTATTATTTATTTATAGTTAATGTAGGAAAAATTGTGTTTATTGTTTATGTGTGACATTTAGAAGTTTCTGTTATGTGAAGTTTTTTCTTATTCAGATTAAGGCAAATAATTAGATTACTGATGTCCATGTAAACATAGTCAGTGATGCGTCCTATCACATCGATGCCGTCTGAAAATTTTAGGATGACGTTGTCCTTGTGGGAGGCCACACAGTCATGGGTGAACAGGGTGAACAGGAGGGGACCGAGGACAGACCCCTGTGTTCAGGGCCGGATTAAAAACATATTGGGCCCTTCGGTTATAGCAAACCCAAGGGCCCTATTTATTTTATCGCCTCACAAAAGTTACTTTTTTTTGCTATTATTATTATTATTATTAACTTGCTAATTTATATTATTGTATAATCTACTTTTCCACTTGATTTATATTTGATTATTATAAATGCTTTATACTAAAGTAGTCGTACAAGAATACAAAATTATTCACATAACATGAACTTTGAAAATCTTAAAAAGGCTGCCAAAATCAGAAAAAACACATTTGCAATAAGTGAGTGCTTTACAATAAATACTTTAAATAGGGTTATCTTTAAAAAGTTTACTTTAAACTTTAGCTGAGCAGAAATGGCTAAAAAAATCTTTAAAAGCCATGCTTCTAATTTCCCATTTGGTCTTGAGTCAATCAATTACAAAAGGTTAGCATGTTTTAGTTTAGTTTTTTTTTCTCAGATATATTGTCTGATGAAAGTCAGCGTCAATATTTCATTGCTCCGGATTATAACTGTCGTTTTTATAAAAGGGGACATTCATTCATTTAAAAGTTTGCTTTCTAACTGGTTTAGTAGACTTAAACCACATATTTTCCTGGCTGAGATAGACACTCCACAGCGATGGACATTTTGATAACTTGGTGTAGGCTATTTGATTTGGTCGGACGCTGTCTCTGTTATGAGAGGGCAGGATTGCACGGCAGTGGTCGAGACATCGCTTCAGTTATGAGTCCATTCTGCATGATTCCGCCTATCCTGAGCTCTCTCACTACACGTCAATAACGGATACTGTTTGTATTCAATTTTTTGTTCTACGATGTGCTTGGTTAGCCTACCTTTGACTGGCCCGTTTTCGTTGTAGAGCTAAAATAAGGAACTGTGCTAAGGGACTTTCCTAGGAAAAAAACAGGACAACTGGTCACCATTATGGGGGACTAAACAGGGCTACTCAAAACTCTGATTGAGCTACAGCCACTCCGAGCGATAGTTTAGCAGAGTCACTGTTTTTAAACAGCAGCGAGCCAAAAGGAATACTTCACATTATCGACATGCGAAAGCATAACGCAAAGAGGCGTTTCCCGCATCATGACGCAAATTAATTCATCGGCCAATCAAGGGCCCCGTGTGGTGTGCCTGTGTTTGTGATAATGCTGGCTGTATCCTATTCTGACTGAGGCCTGCCATTTTAAAAAGTCCGAGAGCCAGTAACAGAGGATGGGGTGTAGTCCGAGGGAGAACAGTTTGTGGGTGAGCTTGTGGGGGATGAGCGTGTTGAATGCACAGCTGTGGTAAATAGTCCTTATTCTCCAGGTATGAGACGGAGATGTGCAGGGCTGCAGCAATAGCATCTGATGTGGACCTGTTGGGCCAATAGGAGTACCACAGGGGGTCCAGTGTGTCTCTGAATGTGGGTCAGCACCACTTTCTCAAAGCACTCCATAATCATTGGCGTTAGTGCCTGTCATGTAGTCATTCAGTCTCTTCTTGGGGAGGGCAACGATTGTAGGGACTTTGAAGCAGGAGGGCACAGTTCTCTGGCTAAGGGAGAGCTTTAATATGGAGGTGAGAATGTCTGTCAGTTTGTTGGCACATGCTCAGAGGGCTCAACAGTAATGTTGTCTGGTCCTGCCACTTTGCAGGGTTTAATCCTTTTCAGGGCTTTGTTGCCTGTGCTGATGATTGTTGTAAGGGGGTGTAGTGGTACAGGTGTCTGTGAGTCTACATTTACACCGTATTTATTAAAAAAAAATATATTTTATATGTACCTCCATGGCATATTTAAATTATATAAAGTTGTGGTGCTTGTATTGAAAACATTCAGGTTTTCAAACTGACAGCTGTCATTGTGAGACAGTTAGCAACAGTGACTAAGGGGCTGAGCTTACCAATAGATCAATTGGAGAATGTGTCTGAATACTCCATATTTCTAATATGATTTGAGTCCTGTCTCTTTCTGCCATTAGTTTGAAATAATAAAATGTATAAGAAATAATATATAGAGAAATAAGTCTGTAAAATAACAGAAAATGTACTGGCAGTTTATTACAAGGTTTTTGTACCATGATATACAACACCAACCCAGACAATATATCACTTTAAACTATTAAAAATGTTTATAAAAGTCACTGTTTTGAACTTTTTAATGATAAAAGTTGTTGGAAGAAAGATCAGTATAATCTCAATGCAATTCAAAAGTATAAATAAATGAGGAAAATATAAAAACATTAATCACAAAATATGGAAAACCGCTAATTTACAGATATTTTTTACAGTGTGCTAATGTTTATAAACACAAAATAGGTCTATAGGCAATGCATTTGTTTAATCTTTTTCTAGGTCTGTAGGACCTGCTGAAAATCTGCCCAAACACAGATGGAGCCCATCAGCAGGTGTCAGTGAAAAGAAGTTCATTAATACCATATTCAAATTTATGAAAATGCTGAGCTAAAACATTGCAGGCTACCAATTAGCTGAAGATTTAATGGTCCTGCGGAAAGCTTACACCACTCGTGAAGTGTGAACAGCATGCATGCTTTCCTTTACAGTGAACGAATTCATGTTTTAAAGCATAAAGCTATGCTTTAAAATATGGAGAAGGTTAAATTCATATTTCCAAAAATATCCACATCCCCATGAGAGGCGAGAAACTTGTCTTGTTCAGTCGTGTTAGAGAATCTCACACATGCTGGAAACATGTTTACGAGTGTGTCTTCATAACAGGATATTTAGCTGTTTTTAATGAATGTGTTTGCTCTGCCACATCGCACATTTGCAGAGGGGTCGTGGGAAATATGAGCAGTGTCTTTAGGGTTTTGTGGGATTCATTTATTTCATCACGTTGTTTTAAATGCTTATTTGGATGTGTGTATGTTTTTTTTAAGTGTACAGCAGTGTGGATCAATGTACCTGTCAGTGTCCCCTATATAGGAAACACCCCATGGGTCTGCTTTTGCTCCTGGTGGTGCTCTTGGTCTGATACCAGTTCAACTGTATTGACAACATGTATGGCATAACGTCAACACAGGAAACATTTTTTATGCTTATTTATTTATTTATTTATTTATTTTTAGCTTTGATAGTAAAGACCAGACATTATATATTAAGATACACATCTTTAAATAATACATTTTTGGAGAATAATTAATGTTCGTCAATAAATAATTGGGCATCACAATGTATACTTTAAACCTGTAGATTTGTATTTTTCCAATCCAAAACACCTCAGTATAAATTTACATTTTGAAAGATAAAATAAAATAAAATACACAAAAAATAAAATAATAATAAAAAATAAAATTATTTATTATGATTATTTATTAATAATACATTCATTCATTTTCTTTTCAGCTTAGTCCCTTATTAATCTGGGGTCACCACAGTGGAATGAACCGCCAACTTATCCAGCATATGTTTTACGCAGCGAATGCCCTTCCAGCCACAACTAATCGCTGAGAAACACCCATACACTTATCCACACACATACACTACGGCCAATTTAGATTACCCAATTCACCTATAGCGCGTGGCTTTGGACTGTGGGGGAAACCGAAGCACCAAGAGAAAACCCACGCGAACACGGGGAGAACGTGCAAACTCCACACAGAAATGCCAACTGACCCAGCCGAGGCTCGAACCAGCGACCTTCTTGCTGTTAGGTGACAGCGCAACCCACTGCGCCACCACGCCGCCTTATTAATAATAGTTTATTATTATTATTAATATTATTATTTGGGCAGAGTCTAAATTATATTCAATAATGTCTTTGCCAGAAAATAAATCCAGAACATTTCATTCAAAAAGGTTATGTTATTGTTTGAGAAAGAATCTCATTTGGGAGGTTGTGAAAAAACTGAAATGCAAACTGAACTAAAATGGAAAGGCTTAGCACAAAATAATCAAGCCATTCTTATAGTAGATTTAATTAATGTGCCAAAGAATACAATTACTTAATCACACCATTTTTATTATTCTGTCATATTAGTAACTTGGCATATACCAAAGTATAAAATTTTTACCACCTGAAACATCATTGTACCATGGTACTGCCACATATGCTTCATCAAATTTTTAACTAGCAATTTGTAAAACTTCAAAATATTGAAACAAATAATAATATTAATATTATTATTATAAAATAATAATAATAATAATAATAATAATTATTATGTATTCGTCTTCTTTTTCTTCTTCTCAGTATTATTATTATTATTATTATGCTTTTTATTATTATTATTATTATTATTATTATTATTATTATTATTATTAATAATAATAATAATAATAATAATAATTCTTATTATTATCATTGTTAATTATAATAATATGTATCTTATTATTCATGTTGTTATTTATTATTATTATTATTATTATTAGTATTATTAGTATTATTATTATTGTTGTTGTTGTAAAGATTTTTTTGGCTAGGCAACTTAATATAAACCAAACAATTTCATTACAATTGCTAAATAAAAACACTAAATCTTAGTTATAATACAGCAGATGCCTTTGACTTAAATGTTGCTAACCACTGTCCTAAAGTGCATTGGTATAAAAAAAATAAAATAAAAAAAAACATTATTCCCAGATATCATTATCCCATATAGCTCTTCTTTTCCTGCATTGCCAAGAGTACCAAAGCCCTCATGTGCATAAGCATCTATCACTTCCAGAAAAATAATGCATGCTCGAGATCCCTGAACACTGTAATATAACCAATGAGGACCACACATCTTCTTCTCCATATTAAATCATTCCACCAGTCTCTTTCCGTTAACCCAGGTGCATGAATATTAACCTGGAATATGAATACACACCTCCGCCACGCCAAAATATATTACCTCACCACATCGCGAAAGTTAAAATGGATCTCAGCACGGCCTTTGTTTTGTGAAATTTATGAGTGCCATTATAAAAAACATCAGCCTGCTAAGATAAGTCTTGATTGAACAGGAGCAAATAATGCTTAGAGCAGTGGAATGAGCTCACAGGAAACATGCATTTCATCTTGTGCCATGCAAATCAATGGGGCCCTGTAGGGAGGCAGAACAAGGACCAAAGAGCCTTTATTCAATGTGCTTGAACCCACAACCAAAAACGAGCCATCTTCCTAATTGAGTGTGTTAGCCATGCTGGTGAATCTCGGGTGAAATTACCGTAGGTTTTCGTTCAAGGAAAACGAAGCATGCTCCTAGTCCATTTCATTATTAAATGTGATTTAAAAGTGAGAATGTGGAATAATAGAGCTTGTTGTGTGAAAAGCATATGTCACAGTGCTTTACAGAACTCCTGTCTGTGCTGGTCGAAATTGCAAAGTCAGTTGTGTTGTACAGTCCAAAATAAAATGCTTTTTGATTTAGATATTTTTAGATATTTCTACTCCAAACAAGACAAAAACTCTAAATAAGAAAAGCATTTTCTAGAGAAGTAAAATAGTGGTTAACACTTTAGTTTAAGTAACAATTCAAACCATTTACTACTGGCCTATTTTTTAAGATATAAACTGTGTTTTAGTAGCTATAAAGTGTGATCTTAATTTACATCCCTAAACTACTCAATACCTAAACTGTACTACTACCCGACTAACTATTAATAAGCAGATAATTAGTAGTTTAATAAAGTTAAAAGTCTTAGTTAATTGTTTGGTAATGGTGTGAATTGTACATTAAAATGAAGTGTGACCAAACATTGTTTAGTTTTTAAAAATAAGTCAAAATTGTGTGTGTTTTTAACTGTAAAACAAGTGAAATAAGCAAGTAAGTAAAAGTAATGAAAACTATTTTAATTTTACTTACCTCATTGGTATAATACTTAACTTAAAAATAATAATAATTACAAATAAACCTACATAAAGGAACCCCCTAAAGGAAATAGTCCTCAGCTAGGTAACTAGGCAACAATGCTGCATAATGTCATTGTGTCTGCTGCAGCCATGGTACGGCAGCAAAGTTCTTTGATTTTTACACCAGAATGAGAGTATAGTTCCTATAGATACACCTCAAAATAGCAACTTTTCATTTTCTGTTGGTGTTTGTGTGGTGAGGGGATGGAGATGAGAGTTAACTATCTTTAAATAAAAATCCTGCCGACTACGCCAGAATGTGGCGAGGGGATGGAGATAAGAGTTAACTATCTTTAAATAAAAATCCTGCCAACTACGCCACCCTGGGAGTTACCCAGGGAAATAACTCAATTAGAAAAGGCACATAGGTTTGCTTCCCTCAAAAAGGCGAAGATCACACCGCAATGTCACATTCGTAAATGATGTAACCACAGAAGTCAAGCTATAGCATTATCAAAACTAATGAGCGAGCTACTAATGGTCTAATTCAATGGTTTATGCTAAGCTAAGCATGCACACACCAGACCTGGAGATCAGGTGAATAAATTCACAAATAGTAACATTCAACTGTTTAACTCTACAAGAGCTAGCCTGTTTCTAAAAATTGTTTAAAAAAATTAAATAAAAAGTGGTGCTACTTTAAATTTGATATTTTGTGACTTGATTTAAGAATGTTTTTAGATTTTTGGACTAGAAAGAAACAAACAAAAGAGCTTTATTTAAAATAAATAAAAGCCTTAAGATAATGCATGTGGTCTAAACACTTACTATCACAATGAGTTACAGAGAGTGATCTTGAGTCTGTGTTCCTTCAGTGAAAGATTCTGCCTGAAATGCTTTTTGTTACCCAAGCTGAACTGTGCTTGTTCAAGGCCTGTCCTTATCTGATGCTTGGTACTGAGTGTTAAAATCAAAGAAGAGCTGAAAACAGTATAGACTGAGGTTGATTAATTGGGTCGGAGTTTGCGCCATTGATTGAATTGGCTTTTGCAGAAATTCAGAGAGTGGTCACTGATGCCCTGGTATTATTTAGTTACTCCTGCCAAGAGGAACAATTGATCTCTAATTATTTCCTAGACAGACCCTTTCCGCAAAACAAAGTGATCATGATTATAATCGATATGGGTGTAATGGTACACTTGTCTTTCGGTTTGGTATGCATGTGCAATGAACAAACTGAGTGTTGTTATAACCACTGTATGTATGCAATATATACATGTATATATGTATATAGTCATCTTGTACTCACACACTTATGAGTGTACATGTACATGTACGTGTGCTGTTACACTTTCAATAATCAGCTCATGTTTTTCACAAAGGTGATTAAAAAATGCAGTTAGCTGAGGGGCTTTATTGCATCTCCGGTCTCCCATTTTTCAATTTTTCTTTCTTTATTTTGTTTCCCATTTATAATATATGCATTAATTTCAGATGATTCAGTGGAGTCTTGAAATGAAGCATTCATGTTGCATACGTGCTGTGCTTTTTTTCTAATTTTCCAGACATGCAACAAACACATTGATTGCTTGGGAACTCATTTCATTTGACTCAAGGCACTCTGAACACTTTCAAATATGTCATTAACTTATATTTGAAATAAAATCCTTCTGTTCTTTTGTTCTGTTTTACCCATTGCATTAACCTTGAGAAATCTTAAGCACCAAGCTGACGTACCTTTAGGGCAAATTCACAAAGAAGAGCAAATGATTAAAACCTTTAGAGCTATATTAGAATAACTGTTCCCATGGTCACTCAGGATAGAAAAAAAAGAAAAAAAAACATGTCATAAAATGATTGATTTTTTTTTATTATTATTATTTTATATGTAAAATGCATGGCGATAATCATTTTTTATCCTTCTGTTCCACATGGCTGCATTCTGTCACGTTGTGTGGGGGGATAAAAGACAAACCACATTTCCCAAGAGTGTTCAAGCTCACCTCACATACCTTCTGCTACTTAATAGCTGTTTGTCAGAACGGTTGTAAAATGTAGGGCACATTTTCAGGCTCGGCTTGAAGAAACCGTTATATATTTCTACAGAGAACTGCTCCTCTGAGGCGAGAGGAGGCTGAGGAACAGCAAATGGAGGTTGTGCACCTTTTACTGACATCCACTCAGTGGAATTTCAAAAGAGTCACCTATGCTAAAGCTGATCAGGAAAGTTCTGACGAAGCATGTCTGGAAATTAAAGCGATCTACTTCAACACCGTCAGCATAAACCTCAATCCACTGTTTGAATAATTCCACTGCATATCTCTCTCACAGATTAGAAAGGTCAAATCAAGTGCTCCTTACTGATAAAGAATTATGAACCCAACTCCATATTCAAGACCTACGGTTTGTTAGAGTGCAAAAATGCCCATCGTTTTTTTTTTTCATTTTCTTGATAATATTTCCCATACACTCTCAGAAATAAAGGTACATTAAGAAATAAAAGTACCTTTTCAAATGGTATGTTTTTATACCTGCAAGGGTTCATAATAGTACCATAAAAGTACATAGTACCTAAAATGTTGACAAGGTACACTACTGCACTGCAAAAAAAAAATGCTTTTTTTTTAATTAGATTTTTTTTAAAGCAAAATAAAAAGTCTTGTTTTAAAAAATAATGTGGCAAATAATGAGTTTTTCCTTAAACCAAGCAAAATCATCTGCCAGTGGGGTAAGCATCTTATGTCAAAATGAAAAACAAAATTTTTTGCTTTTCTAGAAAATGCTTCTTGATATAATTTTTTTTTTTTTTTTTTTAAAGATATTTGCGCTAGAAACAAAACAAAAACTAAGCAAGAAAGGCATTTTATGCACTTTTTACTTTTTGAACTTTTTACTAATATGAACCTTCATAAATCACCTTTATGGACCCTTTAGGTACAAAAATTTACCATTTGAAAAGGTTCTAGCATTTGGAACAGCTTGACAGCTTTTATACCTTTGTTTCTGAGTGTGTAGGGGAACATATGAGGTGTGAAGAGAATCGCAATATTACAAGTTTGATATGAAGCAGACAAGTATATCATTATATAACATGGATATTAGATAGATAACTTAATGGTTTTAATAGAACCATCTGCAGAACCATTGCAATTTCTAAACTTCCTAAAAAAAAGCATAAACTTAACTTCTTTACACACAGCCATCAAATTTGTTATTTGTAAACTAATTTCGAGAGGATCACGTGCTTATGATTGACCACGGATGGTCTCACAATATGATTTACCAATCAGGTGATTCCTAACTCACTATGAATAACCAGAGTTTCTTACCTCAGTTATCTTCGTCTTGAAGAATCCCCCCTTCCATCCCTACTCCTCCCCCCTTTTTTCTTGATAGGGCGGCACAGTGGCCCAGTGATTAGCACTGTTGCCTCACAGCAAGAATGTCACTGGTTCAAGTCCTTATCAGGTCAGTCGACGTTTCTATGCAGTTTACATGTTCTCCCCGTGCCCGCGTGGGTTTTCCCCGGGTTCTTCGGTTTCCTCCCACAGTCCAAACATCTGAGAGACTGTGGAAAGAAACAGAGAACATCTGAGTTTAATTTCCTGGTTGCAATTTGAAGTTATTCGTTGTGAATGCTTAGATCAGGTGGCTTTGTTTATACATTCAGTGTTTAGCTGACAGGCAGCACTTGGCAAACAACATGGCTGCCTATGGTGGGAAAACTACTCGCCCTCAGGTTAAACCATTTCACATATTTATAACATATCTGTTGTTGTTGTTGTTAAGTGTTAGCTATTTTTATTAACTTATACTCATAATCTATCTCTAAATGTCTAAATTACACATTTAGGGTAAAAAAAAAAAAAAAAAAAACGATTTTCCAGGGGAGAAAACACATGTTTTTACTTCTACAACCTGACTGTTGCAATCTATTGCATTATTTAGTCTCTCATGTTTTAACAATCATTCTGATTTTAGTCTCTGGAATTCCGTGATTTGTCGCCTTTTGTTTAATTAAGTAATATGTTAATTAGTACATTCATTCATTCATTACGAACTATCCCTTTATGTACAGTTTTTGCTTCAATATATGCAGCTGTGAATCTTTGCACAGCATTTGATATGGAAGCACAGTTGTCAAGCTGATCTTACCAGTGTAAAGCAGTGTGTGCCGCCGGGATGCACCAGAGATTCTCTGCCTCTCTTCTTTTAAATGACTGTGACTATTGATCTCCAAGCAAAATCCACTGCTGCTAAGTGCAAATTTACTTAGTTTTCCAAAACCATGCAGCAGAAGCTGGATACAAAATCACTTAGTAAACCAGCCAATTGCAGAGAATTGTGTTTTATCTTCTTATGATCACATTATAGTGTAAAATGACAAGGGATATTTGAGATGACACATTGCAAATTCGCACTGTAAATATACACCAGTTGGGAAAACTCTGATTTATGGAGAATGTGTTGAAGACATGTTTGACTTACAAGGTTAATACATTAACCTACATTAAACCAAATGCATTTATTTTATTCATTCATTCATTCATTTTCCTTTGGCTTAGTCCCTGATTATCAGGGGTCACCACAGCGGAATGAAACGCCAACTATTCTAGCATATGTTTTATGCAGCGGATGCTCTTCCAGCTGCAATCCAGTACTGGGAAACACCCATATACACATTCACACACACACACACACACACACACACACACACACACACACACACT
>CAIGQV010016735.1:7472573-7496859 GCA_903798115.1 Danio jaintianensis | reverse complement strand
CTATTTAGACAGACAGATATACCATGTTGATAGAATGAATGGATGGTGGGGCTATTTAGACAGACAGACAGACAGACCCACATACAGACTATGGATGGATGGATGGATGGATGGATGGATGGATGGATGGATGGATGGATGGACGAACAGATGGGTGGGCTATTTAGATAAATAGACAGACAGACAGACTGTTGATTGGATGGATGGACTATTTAGATAGTCAGACAGATGAATGGATGGATGGACAGAAAGACAGACAAACAGACAGACAGACAGACAGACAGACAGACAGACAGACAGATAAATAGACTATTTAGAGAGAGACAGAGACATACTGTTGATGGATGGGTGGATGGATGGATTGATGGATGGATGGATTGATGGATGCATGGATGGATAGATGAGTTGGCTATTTAAGCAGACAGACAGACAGACAGACAGACAGTTGATTGAATGAATGGATGAATGGATGGACTAGTAGTAAGACAGACAGTAGTAGTAAGACTAATAGTAGTAAGACTAATAGTCAGACAGATGGTTGGATGGATGGATGGACAGACAGACAAACAAATGGATGGACTATTTAGACAGATAGAGATACCATGTTGATAGAATGAATGGATGGTTGGGATATTTAGACAGACAGAAAGACAGACAGACAGACTGTGGATGGATGGACAGACGGACAGATGGAAAGACTATTTAGACAGACAGACAGACAGACTGTGGATGGATGGACAGACGGACAGATGGATGGGCTATTTAGACAGACAGACAAATTGGATGTATGGATGTATGTATGGATGTACAGATGAAAAACAGATGGGCTATTTAGACAAAGACAGACAAACTGTTGATTGATGGATGGATGGATGGACAAACAGAGGGATTGGCTGGTAAAGATGGATAGGTAAATTGGTAGATAGAAGGATAAATTGATTATTTATTCCATTATTTTGAACTTTTCTTTTGTACGCGCTCTGAAAAATGCAATCCTCTCTGTCATTCATTGTCAGATTGCATTCAGTCATAGTGAAAACTAAAATAAAATTGCTTGTTTGCCACCCACCTGTGACAGTCAGTCACCAGTGACCTGTGATTGACTGCAGGGAATACAATAATACAGCATCTCTTCCAAAATCTCAAGCAGCTTTACCGCAAAATATGATCTGAACCTTCTCAAGCTTTATGCTGCAGTCAAAACACACTCCAAGGCTACTATGACCTTGACTGAGGACTTAAAACATCTTGGAGTTTAAAAGCGGGCTATAATAATCTCCCTTGATATGAACACCAAATGCAGAAGGCAGGTTGAGACTTTAGGCAGGCAAGTACTTGGGAATTGGAAAAGATCTTATGGACAGTAAATTCCATTCAGGTCACCTTCATAAAGGTATTTGTGCAGCACTAAGAATTGAATTGCGGTGGCACACATATCATGAACTAAACTATGTATTATTTATTACATTTTAGAAACTTAGCCATACACATACCCACACTTATCCTAGAGGAAGTAGCCATGATCAGCCCACTGAGAGTCAGTGGCATTTAAACAATGGTACTAAGGGGACAAAGGTGTGCCAGGAAAATGTCCCCCATTCCATTACCCCACAGCTACCAGCCTAAAACTTCGATGTAAGACAGGATAGATTAATATTTTAATGTTTTTATGCAAATTCTGACCCTACCATCTGAATGCTGCAGCATAAATCAGAACACACACACACTCAAACACACAGCAAGTTCAGAAAACACCTGAAAATTCAAAATCCACATTCAGAAAACATCCTCAACAGTTGTTCACATGCACGCTCATGACAATACATTCACATGCAAATTCTTATTCTTCACTTTTTCTTCTGTTTTGTTATGTATTTGAACTTCCTGCACGGTTCTTTGTTGTTTGGAAGCAGCTTGGTTTGTCCCTTTTTGGGGTTCCATGACAGTCTGCACTATTTGTCTTCACTATTTGCAGCTGATTTCTATATTTGCATGTGTTGTGAGAATTTGTGAGCGCGTATGTTGTTTGTTTTTCTATTTGCATGAATATTCTTAATTTGCAGTCCATTCAAGCTCTCTCAGCCACCGTAATCTTCACACCTGACCTGTTCTGATCTGATGTCCAATTTAGGTGTGCCTGTGTAAATTGTAGACTCTGTTTGCTGTTCTTATTTTTATCAGTGTGCTCTTCTTTTGCTGCTGTAGCTCATCTGCTTCAAGGTTTGACATTTGTGTTCAGGGATGTTGTTTACGAGTGGTTATTTAACTCACTGTTGTCTTTCTATCATCTCAACCAGTCCGGTCATTTTACTCTGACCTCTGGCATCAACATTTACCCATAAAACTGCAGCTCACTGTATATTTTCTTTTTCAAATATATTGTATTTAAATTCGATAGATGGTTATGTGTGAGCCCAGTAGATCAACAGCTTCTAAAAACCAGTCACTTAAAACTTAAAGGGATAGTTTACCCACAAATTAAAATTCTACCACCATTTACTCACTCTTTACATGTTCAAAACCAGTGTGATTTTTTTTTTTTTTTTTATGTTCTGTTGAACACAAATGAAGATATGTTGAAGAATGTTTGAAACCTGTAACCATTGAGTTTCGTAGTAAAAAATACAAATACTATGGAAGTTAATTTTACAGGTTTCCAACAATCTTCAATATATTTTATTTGTGTTCAACAGAAAAGAAAAAAAAAAAAAACAACCTCTATCCTATGTGGAACAAGTCAATGGTCATTAAATGCTGACAGAATTGACATTTTTGAGTTAAATGTCCATTTGCTGATCATTTTGACCACATTTACATTTATATATACACTGAATTGCTGCCATGTGATTACGATTAGTAATTTGCATTGTTTTGAAAAGATGTACCTAGACGTCAAAGCTCCAATGTACAATTAAGCCAATCCTACATTCTGAAAAAAGTATGAGTGCAGATATTGATTACAAAACTTTTTCATTGTTTTTAAGAGCTTTTTATATCCACTAACAGATGCAGCGAGTGTCTACATCTGTGCAAATCACAGCACGACTGTTAACGTCCTTTCCCACCAGCGAGTGAAGAAACAATGGGGAATAAAAGAGCCTCAGTGCTGCTCCACCAAAACAAGATGAAACTTAAATGTACATTTGGTGTTTGTTCTAGTTTCTGTCTATGACATTATCTCAAGACTGGACTTGTCTCCTAGCTTTAGTGTCAGACGGACTCATACAAATCAGAGTTGCAACCCAGATTTTGAGTGCCCAGTTTCTGGGAAGTAGTCTACCCTGCATGACTTTTAATGAGGAAAGTGTCAAGACGACTTTTACATAAAAAGATTGGATTGAGAGGAACAAGCTTTAGTGATTTTCTTTTCTTTTTTTCCTACATGCGCAGAGATCATCAGATTCAGAAGTTAACAAGAGGTAGGAGGTAATTTTAATTGCCCTCTGCCTCTATAAGAGCTTAAAAGACATAAGAGTTATTAGAATCATAATCATTTCATAATGATGAGACCACCGCTCGTGGGCCCGGTGGGAAACTAGATTTCTCTGTTTGTTTAAATGACCAGCGGCTTGGAGAAATTAATGATGAGAGGCTCTTAAAATGTGAAGGTATATACCTGTCAGCAACCGAAGTGCCTGAACAAAATCAATTTGAAGCTGAAGTGCATCTTTTTTATTCTTTTGAAACACTTTCTCCTATGCAAATTTAATATGTAGAGACTGTGTAAAGGAAGGCATATGTAGGCCATTTGAGTGCAGAGCACTTTTTGTAAAGCTGATTACGTTTAAGCATCATGATGGCACCAACGTGTACGTTTTGAGCAGGACTACTTGATGGCATTTTAATCATTTAAAATATACACTTGTTCTTTCCTATGTTTTAAGTACAGGCCAGAAAAAGTATGTCTATGAGTTTTTTTACAATAATATATGTTACGCCGGATGAGGATGGAACATAGTTTTACCAATATTTCGGCCTTTTAATGTCACTAAAATTATTTCAAATATTAAACTGAACACTTTACTTGCATTTAATATGGTACACTGTTAACAATTTTTGTAAATTACACAGTATTTAACTGTAATATGAACTATTTTACTGTAGGACAGTTATGCAGTATGTTACTGTATTTTAAAGTTGCATTGTGAAAATTACTGTATATTTTCCAGTAAAGATATACAATACTATAAATACATATGCAGCAAGATATGGTGCTGTAAATGTAAATACAATATTTTAGCTGTAATTGATTTACAGTAAGTTACTGGAAAACTGCTGCCAGTAAGTTAGATTCTACAGGAAAGTGTTAACAGTGTATAAATGCATACATTTATTTTGATGTGGAAGTAATATGAGGAGAAGCATAGATTAAAGTCCTTAATGTCAATCCATCATGAGAAATAGTGAAAATGTGTACTCTGTTTAATGTATTTGAGATGTTGAGTCTTTCTCAGTACATAATTAACATGTCATGGTTACATTTTTTTAATCTGTAAATGTCATACAAACATATCCATTTGTCTTTCAGGATTGGGAGAGTGAATGAGCGCACGTGCACACTAAAAATAATAATTCTGAATAAATTATGTATTTTGCTAAAATGTTTGTTGTTGACATTACATGTGCCTTTTGTAGAATTTGAAACCTAGATAAGTATATTTTTATGGTAGCAGTGAGTGTGAAGGGAGTAATGGGTAAATTATATGTAAGCTACAGTCGTAAGCTCAACGTATACACTCACCGGCCACTTTATTAGGTACACCCGTCCAACTGTTGTGAACGCAAATTTCTTATCAGCCAATCACATGGCAGCAACTCAATGGATTTAGGCATGTAGACATGATCAAGACGATCTGCTGAAGTTCAAACCGAGCATCAGAATGGGGAAGAAAGATGATTTAGGTGACTGTGAACGTGGCATGGTTGTTGGTGCCAGGCGGGCTGGTCTTACCGGGCACCACTTCTGTCAGCTAAGAACAGGAAACTGAGGATACAATTCGCACAGGCTCACCAAAATTGGACAATGGAAGATTGGAAAACGTTGCCTGGTCTGATAAGTCTCAATTTCTGCTGCGACATTCGGATGGTAGGGTCAGAATTTGGCATCAACACCACGAAAGCATGGATCCGTCCTGCCTTGTATCAACGGTTCAGGCTGGTGGTGGTGGTGTAAGGGTGTGGGGGATATTTTCTTGGCACACTTTGGGCCCATTAGTACCAATTGAGTATTTTGTCAACGCCACAGCCTACTTGAGTATTGTTGCTGACCATGTCCATCCCTTTATGACCACATTGTTCCCATCTTCTGATGGCTACTTCCAGCAGGATAGCGCGCCATGTCATAAAGCGCAAATAATTTCAGACTGGTTTCTCAAACTTGACAATGAGTTCGCTGTACTCAAATGGCCTCCACATTCACCAGATTTCAATCCAATAGAGCACCTTTGGGATGTGGTGGAACGGGAGATTCGCATCATGGATGTGCAGCCGACAAATCTGCAGCAGATGCATAATGTTATTATGTCAATATGGACCAAAATCTCTGAGGAATATTTTCAGTACCTCGTTAAATCTATGCCACGAAGGATTAAGGCAGTTCCGAAAGCAAAAGGGTCCAACCCGGTACTAGTAAGGTGTACCTAATAAAGTGGCCGGTGAGTGTATATTTTTATGATTATTTAGTTATCTTTAGTATCATTAGTTAACTTTAAGTGATTTTAATGCTATAAAGAGCAGTTTTAGATTCTAATATTCTGTTTTGCTGTGTGTTCATCTAACTATAAAGGGTAAAGCTGTCATAAAACCAAATAGAAAAGCTGCATGTCTGCAATTGTAGCCATACAATTACAGGGTCAGGGGTAATATCAGTTCCAGTAGTGTTAGTCAGTGTTTGAGGAACTGAGGTTGGCCTGACAGTTAAACGAGTAAAAAAGTGATCATATTTTTTTCCATTGCATTTCATTGCATCTAATCACATTGTGTTAAATCTAAATCAGATCGTATCGTATTGCTGGCTGCTTATACTATATATATCTTTATTGTTTTGGCTATGCATCGAGATTCATATTGTATTTGCCTCAGTTCTGAAATGCACATCCCTAATATATAAAGAATTGCTATTTATAATTAGCAAGAAATTGTAAAATAATAGAAGTCAGTATGTTCCGTTTCTAGTATGTTTTTACCCTAGTTTTTATTTCTTCACTCAGATTAATGCATATTTGAATTTATGTAATTCTTTTTTTTTATTTATTATTTGTACTGAAAATGGATACAAAATACTAGCAAATGATATTATTTATTTATTCTTTTTTTCCCAGTGTGAACATCCTTTTATAGCTCAAAAACAAGCTCATCTTGATCCCAGCTTTGCCAGTATTAATGAACTTCAAACGATTTCACCCGGTGCTCTTGTGTGCACCAATCCTGTTACTTATCTTTAATCCATATTAATGCCCGTTCAAGGAATCATAATCTCCCTATTTTTTACCCCTTATGAACAATAGTTTTTCGAGCCATGTGCACACTAAAGGGACAGGTTCATTGGGCCGTCATTTTTTTTTTTGCCAGTCTTTTCTGAAGTCAGATTTCATGTCAGTCACTGTTCTCTGGTGAAATGAAATGATCTCCTTTGATGATTCCTGTCATGATCTAACCTTGAAATGAATGTCAGTCATGGTTACAGGTACATTTAACATGCAGGGTGTAAGTTCCTTGTGACATGAAATCTATGCGAATACAGTAGGTCACACAAGACTCGCTAATATGTTAAAGTGTAGTTCACCTACATACTATATGAAAACTGTCATATTTACTTATCCTCATGTTTGTTCCAATTTACCCTATTTAGGAATATCATATATGGCACAAGGTTATATTTGGATGTAAATTTGGATTTGGATAAAATGTCATATATGCAACATATATTTAAAAAATGCCAAAATGGATGTTTACACAACATGTATTTTTTTGCAACCATCAGAATTACAAATATGTACATATATTCAAATATTCATTCATTCATTTTCTTTTCGGCTTAGTCCCTTTATTAATCTGGGGTCGCCACAGCGGAATGAACCGCCAACTTATCCAGCATATGTTTTACGCAGCGGATGCCCTTCCAGCTGCAACCCATCACTGGGAAACATCCATACACACACACTCATTCACACACATACACTACGGACAATTTTTCCTACCCAATTCACCTATACCACATGTTTTTGGACTTGTGGGGGAAACCGGAGCACCCGGAGGAAACCCACGCGAACACGGGGAGAACATGCAAACTCCACACAGAAACGCCAACTGACCCAGCCGAGGCTCAAACCAGCGACCTTCTTGCTGTGAGGCGAACGTGCTACCCAGTGCGCCACCGTGACGCCATATTCAAATATATTAGCTATAATTTTATATTTATTTTCATATTTTCATATATACTTCTTAAGGTTGCAGAAATATATTTGTAAACATCAATGTTGGCAAAAGTTTTGGAATATATATTGCTTATATTTTACCCAAATCCAAATATCAATTTGTATATTACTTTTATAATTTGCATATATTGTCATATCATATTAAATAGATACATCAATAAATAAATAATATTGGTAAATTTCACAATATTTTAAAATATATTTTATACATGTAAAAACCAAACATACGTTTGTATGCATATATGTCATTTGTATATATCCATATATCAGATTTCTATATGAGTCAAATGTCTTTCTATTGAGGAACACAGATGACTGCTAAAATCCATATTTATAAATTGGAAAAAAAATATATATATATAGTATGAATTATTATAAAGTATTACATTTTGTTGTAATGTTTTTTGTTGGACAGAAATCAGTTTTCTAGCCAGAGAGCTTGGTGCTTTCAAGTGGGACTTGATTTAAAGAAATGTTAACTTGCAGTTCATTAGGCTAAGTGACGTTAATTGATGAACCACTCTAAAAGAGTTCATTCAGAGAAGGATTTGTCTGACTGAGTGAAACCAGTGTGTCATGAATCTTTTTGAATGATTCATTAAGGATCTGGCTCATAAAAGGTAATTTGTATGCACTTGTTGATTTATAATGAACCGGTGCATATTAGAGCTATTTGGTTGTGAGACTATATGCTGCTTTTACAGTATGCATTTGATTAGTGAAAAGAGCCATTTCATAAAAATAATTTATTTCAATTGTGAATCAGACTGCACTTGTTGTGCAGCATATTTTTGATCTACTTTCATTCATTCATTCATTCATTCATTCATTCATGACAGTGAGCACATAAAAGCCATTTGATTTTGAATTGCCGTGTTATTAAAATAATTTATTTCAATTTTGAATCAGACTGCACTGGTTGTGCTAAATATATATATATTTTTGTTATCTAGTTTCATTCATTCATTCTTTCATTCATTCATTCATTCATTCATTCATTTATTCATTCATTCGTTCATGTCAATGAGCACATAAAATCTATTTGATTGTGAAAGGCAGTGTTATTAAAATAATTTCAATTTTGAATCTGACTACATTGGTTGTGCTGAATATTTTTTTATCTAATTTAATTAATTAATTAATTCATTCATTCATTCATTCATTCATTCATTTTTTTCATGCCAATGAGCACAAAAGCCATTTGCTTGTGAATTGCAGTGTTATTGAAATAATTAATTTCAGCTGTGAAGTGTGATCACAAATGTGACAATTAAAAATATAAAAAAATATAAATAAACATAACATTAATAAAAAAAAGTATAATAGTTTAGCAGAATCAGAATCAGAAAGAGCTTTATTGCCAGGTATGTTCACACATACGAGGAATTTGTTTTCGTGACAGAGCTTCTACAGTGCAACAGAATTACAGAGACAGGACAAAAAACAGATAATAAATATATTTAAAAAATAAAAGTAATAGTGAATGCGATGCTTTGTTCTCACTCACAACAAAGGCTCAGAATTAATTTGTTTTACCAATTGAACTGCACTAGTCATGTTGCATTTGTTTGTGTTTTTTTTTTTTTTGCATGTTCATGAGTACCTCGTTCTTACTCTTTAATATGTGAGTCACAATCTGCCCTTAAAAAAAACAATGCCCCGTGCAATTTTGAAATTAAGAATTACTTAGAAATCTTTGACATTCATGTAAGCCTTTGCCTTGTTTATCAGCATGCTTTTGCTTTTTCACAAAATGACAAGGATACAGTACACATCAGCATTCTCTACATCAGCGTTAAGAAGTGTGTGTCGATCGGGGTGGGAAATTAATGAGGGCATGTTGCCAAAATGCCACCAAAAATGAATGATGTATAAAAAAAAATGTACAAACTAAAGATAAAGGATCAAAAAATGTTTGAATTGTAAATAAGTAAATAAATAAACTATTACTACTGTAGCTACTATTTCAAATTTCTGTAATTTACACATCATTCTGACTTTATATCTCACATCTATAACTATGTTTTGCTGTTGTGACTTTCTCACAATTGCAACCTTATACTTTATCTGACATTTGCTATTTAGATCCTCAAAATATGCATTTATAATTAATATTACTGTCATTTAGAATTAATTTCACATCGTTCTGACGTTATATCTCATAATTCCAACATTATTTCTTGCAGTTATGTCTTTTATTTATTAAAATTGCTTTCACTGTTTTTTTTTTATATTGTGAAAAAAAGACTTTATAGTTAATAAGTTCTGTCATTTTAGATTTAATTTCCTTATATATCCCACTATTACAACTTTTTAAATACCTTTATACAACTTTATTGCCCTTAATTTTTGTTAAAATCTCAACATATGGCTTTATATTGGGAATTTCAGTTTTTTTAATGTAATTTAGACTTCGTTTCTCATAATTCTGTATCTACATCTCACTGAATCTGCATCTTTATTTCTTAATATTTAACTTTGTTCTTTAAAACTTTGTGAGCCTTTACATTCAATAATAGCTACCTCATACACTGTATGAAAGGTCATATCTGAAAAAGCCAAATTAGCACTTAAAGGGGACCTATTATGCAAAAATCTTTTTAATAAGGGGTCCAAACACAGTTGTGTGGAAACAGTGTGTGAATATAGCCAGCTTCTAATGGTAAAAAAATATTAATTTATTGTTTTATAGTCACACTTGATAAAAACAGTCTGCAGTAACACTTTGATTGACATTTTGCCTTTGTACATGTCATTGAAGCGGGAAAGCCCCACTTATTAGTGATAATCTCTCCCTCATTAGCATAGGACTTGTTTTTGAATCTGCCACTATGCTGACATAGGCATTTGTAGCTCCGCCCTCTTTTGAAAAGAGCACAATCTCATTTGAATTTAAAGCAACAGTCACCAAAAGAGAGAGCAGTTTCAAAGAGGTATAAAAGTTTGTTTGTGGAGTATTTTGAGCTGAAACGTCACATACAAACTCTAGAGACATCAGAGACTTATTTTCCATCTTGTAAAAAGGGGCATAATAGGTTCCCTTTACAAATAATTGGAACATAGTAGTGCATCTTATTGAAACTGGTGCTTTCTCTTGAAGTCTCCTAAAGGGCCATCCATGTGAATGTTTTTTTTTAGCAAATATACTGATGAGGGTCAAAGATGAAGTTGACTCTTAAACCTTGGCTTCTCATAACTGTAGACATGCTTTAAAGCTCTCTGCTCTGACCTTTCTTGTTGGTATTGAAAGACAGCTAACAAATAAAGATGCTCTCACACAAAGGTCATGTTTTTCTGCCTCTAAAGGACATCACAGAGACAGATCTGACAGTGGTCATAGACTGAGCGACTGGGGGCCTCCGCTGGAATGAGAAAAGTCTTCTCTGATTTTGCTGCACCACTGGGTAAAGATAAACACATTTCGCTGCACTGCTTGGGTCTCACAAAGGACAAATGCATGAATGGATCAGAGCTGGCGTGATCACAATCAAGCAAATCGAGTATGGATTTTCAGTCTAATGGTGTTACGGCTCAAACTAACATTCGCTGATAAGTAGGAGTTGTCAACACCATCAAAGACATGAATGCATCAGTGTGTTTTTGCTATGAAAATAAAGGAAGAAAAATGCATCTTGCAAATGTAATTCTGAAATCGTTCTGACTTTATATATTGCAACTGTGAATTCATTTATTTCAATTATGACTTTATTTCTTTCAATTGGATATCTCAATCATATTTATATCTTGACCTAGGACTTTCAACTGGAAGGTTTTGTAATTTAGACTTTTTTCCTAATTCTGACTCTCTCACATTCTAACTTTATATCTCATGAGTGCCACTTTATTTCTTGCAATGTCAGTGTTCTTCCAAAATGCAGGAGGCATGATTTCTTTTGCAAAGCAAAAAGAAAAAAATACACTTGGCCATAAAGTGAACTTCAACATTAGTAAATCAAATGAGAAATGAAGTTTCAGGAGATCAGATGTTAAAATAGTCCCCAACATCCAATCCGACTGACCGACCACCATTGACACCTTGCACAAGGAGGGCAAGACACAAAAGGTCATTGCAAAAGAGACTGGCTGTTCACAGAGCTCTGAGTCCACTCACATTAATAGAAAGGCGAAGGGAAGACAAAGATGTGGTAGAAAAATGTGTACAAGCAATAGGGATAACCACACCCTGGAGAGAATTGTGAAACAAAACCCATTCAAAAATGTGGGGGAGATTCACAAAGAGTGGACTGCTGCTGGACTCAGTGCTTCAAGAACCACTACGCACAGACATATGCAAGACATGGGTTTCTTGTGTCGAGCCACTCTTGAACAACAGACAGCGTCAGAAGCGTCTCTCCTGGGCTAAAGACTGGATTGCTGCTGAGTGCTACAAAGTTATGTTATCTGATGAAAGTAAATTTTGCATTTCCTTTGGAAATCAGGGTCCCAGAGTCTGGAGGAAGAGAGGAGAGGCACACAATCAAAATAATAAAAATAAAATGGGCAAAAAAATAAAAATAAAAATAATTAATCACAAAATATGCAAAATTGCTAACTTAGATATTTTTTTACAGTGTAGTGTGATCACATACAAGCAAATGAAGAATGGATTTTCAGTCTAATGGTCTAGCTGCTCAAACTAACAATCCGTTGATGAGTGGGAGTTGTCAACATGTTAAAAAAAACATGAATAAGACAGACTCAATGTGATTATGCTATTAAGGACAATGTGATGGAAATTAATTGGGCTTTATCTGTGCTTAGTGGACTCCACTTGGCAGGCAGCGCTGGGTAGGTGTTCTAGGTGACAGACAGGAGCTTGACTCCAGGGGTTAGTGAAGCCATTGGGGCACTGACATTCTTACTGGCTGGACTTATCGCATGTCCGAGGTTGAAGAGAGCCAGGAACCTGTCTTGTCGGCTTTTATTATGAGCTCTTTCCAAGTGCTCTGTGCTGTACATCTGCTTTTACAAGCAGTGAGGTTTAGAGGCTTATTCAAAGAGTTATTTTTTTTATGTATTTTTTTTATCAGAGGCTACTGTATCAGTTCCAAGTAATATTATATTTACAAGCATTTGGATTTGGTTATGCATTCATACCATACCGATACTGCTGTAGTTTATTCTCAGTAAGTTTTTTGGGGTTTATACCAATCTGTATGATGGTGTTAACTGCATCCAGATACAGGATTTTTGTATTGTGTTTTCTGAAGTTCTGTCCAGTTATTTTGTCTTATGTAAATTAGTTTTGAAAAAGTATGAAATGCCACGCTGTCTATTAGAAAAAATCCATAAAATACATCTTATTGAAATATCTTCCATTTGTTATGTTCTAACTTTATATGTAAGACTTGCAACTTTCTTCTTGTAACTCTTAACTATTATTTACATCTAAAAATATGACTTTATATTTTAGTGTGTAATGTAGACTCTTTTGCATATTTCTGACTTTGCATATCACAATTAATTTTTTTCTTGCAATTTTACATCTTAATTTATCTGTCACTCTTTATATCTCTCAATACTTACAGTATGCAGCTCTACATAATTATTTTTTTTAAATAAATCTGACTTTTTGTTTCTCACGATTGCAACTTAATCCCTTGCAACTGTAATGTCCCAGTTATTATTTATGTCTTGAAATATGACTTTGTATTGCAATTTGATATATTTTTATCTTGAAATTTACTCTGAAACTCTATATTGTCTGTTGTATTCATACTTTATACATGTACTGCATTTCAGTGTTTTCACTTGTCAGTTATTCTCACAGTGTCCATTCATTCATTTTCCTTTGGCTTTGTCTCTGATTTATCAGGGGTCGCCACAGCGGAATGAACCGCCAACTATTTCAGCATATGTTTTACACAGCGGATGCCCTTCCAGCAGCAATCCAGTACTGGGAAACACTCTCGCATTCACACACACACACACACACACACACACACACACACACACACACACTCATACTCTAAGGCCAATTCAGTTAATCCAATTCACCTATAGCGCATGTCTTTGGACTGTGGGAGAAACCCATGCGAACACAGGGAGAACATGCAAACTCCACACAGAAATGCCAGCTAGCCCAGCCGGGACTCGAACCAGCGACCTTCTTACTGTGAGGCAACAGTACTAACCACTGAGCCACCGTGCCGCACTACCACAAAGTAAATATATTTATTTATTTTTTCTTTCTCAATAATCACAATTAGTTTTCTTGTTGTGTACTTGTTTGTAGCCCTGTGCTGCAGGACATATCAGCTAACATTTCTTCTTTTTTTTCCCCTTATCTAAATGGTTGCCATAGAAAGTAATAGTTCTTATACATCCGACATTTCAAGATAACACCTTAATCTACAGACTCTTCTTAGATCAACTCTCACAACCTATAGAGGGCTTTGTTGACATTAATTAACAATTACATAATGTGATTAAAAAGCTATTATCAAGGTCATATTTATATGTAGGTCTTGTGTGGAAGTGCCTCAGTCCTGTTTTTTTTTTAAGCAAAAATTAATTAGCCCATCTTTTAATAGAGTGAAAAAACGATATGAGAGAGCGAGAGAGAAAATGTAAAGTTTGGAGTGTGATAGAAAGGGAGGGAGTGAACGCTCTGTACTGATAAATGATGAATTGCACAGCTTCTCCCTTTCTCTCATTACTCGCTGTTGCCCATAACCTTGTCAGAGTGCATTGTGCTTTTTCATCTTTTATCATCTGACTGCAAGTATTGAGTGTGGGAGAGAGAAATATTGTGCATGTATTCAAAAACAGGATGGGGAGAATTAAAGAAATCCGCAAACATCCTGATACTATTTCATTTCTATCGCTAAAATGTATGTTTACCTCTCTGTCCTGACAGACAGAAGGGAAGATGACTTATTATATATAAACAGTGAGCAACCGGTCCTCAGGGTTAATCAACCAATTAATCATCTCGCAGCCAAAGACAACAGTGACACAACTTCGGAAGCAGTGCGAGGGAAGAGCAGCCACTTCTGATTGGCTGTCACAAATGATGCATTGTTGTTATACCGGCTTAGGGGACCAGAGAGACACTTGTTTTCTTCGGCCTTTGATGTGAGTGTTATTACTTCAATTGGGTCCAAAGCTTTAAATCTATGTTCCAGAGGTCCGTTCTCTCTCTCTATTCAGGTGGCGCGATGCGATTGGCTTGCTCAGTGGCCGCTTATTTGTCATGGTATCTTATGAAGTCAGTCGCCCACCGCTCTGTAATTATAATTTGTTTAGAGACACATCCAGGGAGTTACAAGCGCGCCGCTTAGCTCGTAAAGTCAAGCCCTGAGCACCTAGCCGCGTCTGTTGCACCATAATAAAACATGGCCGCCCGAAGGTATCCAGCAGCCCAAGCCCAAATTAATCTCCGAAAGGGTGATAAAAGGCTTTGTTTTGATGGTTTGTCAGGCGCGAGTGTCTCTGAACGACGATGCCAGATTCCAGTGTTAAAGTTCAAGGCTAAGGAATTGAAACGCCCCCTAGTGGTCGTGCAAATAAACCTGCTGTGTGGGAGGGAAGAAAATGCAAGGGGTAAAATGAAATGGAGAAGTTTGTGGGCAGGCGTGCCGAGACGAGAGACAGCAGGCTTGCAGACACAAACCTGGCAGGGGATGTGAGGAAGGCAGGCCTCCTCTCCACCCGCACACTAGTCAGCATGTGAACGGCAGCCAGGCGTTCTCTGCATTGACACAGAGTGTCTGTACCAGCACAGCTATGGTTTTATTTACAGATTCAAACCGTTAGTCACATTTCCAGTTATGTGTAAAAACAGCCTTGGTGCCACAACCGAAACCCAGTGCTTTCTAATTTTCCTTCCTAGAAAGTCTCTGTGGACCCCCTGCTAAGAGAGCCAAATGAAACGTCCAGATCAATGATTTCGTAAGCGTTATTAGAGAGAAAATGGAGAAATATAATTGGATCGGATTCATTTCCAGAGTCATTAATTCTTAATCGCTTTAATTGTGCTGTGTTATGTTTTGTTTTGTACTGCAGTGGAAAATTTTAAAAAAGTAGATTTTCTGGGTTATGCCATTGATTTGATGATACTGTAGAACATTTCAAGCACTGAACAAGGTCATGTTGTGATCAAAATGTTCACAGTGGTGGACAATTTGCTGATTTTGAATGTGTTTGTATGGGTTAAAACTGGTTGGACACATACATAAACATTTGGCTGATTTAGGATCAGTTTGGGGGTTTTCTAAGGATAGTATAGGCCTAAGTTGGGGTCAGGCCCCACTGGGAGGTCATTAGAATTATTTTATCCATAACCTACAGAAGATTAAAATAATAATAGTTAATAGTTACATATAAAAATACACCATACAAATACATTTATTTTTTTCCCTCATTGGATTGCGACCACTGTGATGTTTACCTTAGATTATTGACACCGCAATAGCATCAGCTGCAGCAGATTGATTTTACGACACAAGGTTAAACTTTCTGACACTTTTATGGCACTTATGTACATTAAAAATAAATACAACTGAACATGCAGGATGATCTCAGAGTGGCGGTCTCCAAAATTAAACCAAGAATAGACTTCTGCTGTAAACATTGTGCATATCACAATGAACAAATTAATAAATGACTATGATTTTTTTTAAAAGACTGTTGCACTTTTTTAAGTTGTCAATATGGTCATGTTTTTACAGACCTATTGTTGGGTGTGCAATGTTGTATATTTATAACCACCTCCAAGAATAGTGGAGGTCGGGAGTCACTGGTTATTTTGGATTATCGTGGGCTGAAAAGTTTTGGATCCCTTGATCTAGGCCATACTTTTCGTTTAATGTTGGCATTTCTGGTTAACTGTCGGCCATTGAGATGTTGTACTGCATACCCACAGCCTTGGGTCACCATCAATGATGTACACCGCCTGATAGAAACACTCTAAATGAGGTCTGTGTTGTGTTGAGGTGTTTTATTGCATGCCATTAAAATGAGTTAATGCTACTCAGATTGCTACTTTAGATTGCTGTTTTAAACTGTTAATTGTACTAAGATCTCTGCAACATTTATGAAACAACTGAGAAAAAAAGAATGAGTTCTATATTTTCAGCTATATTCATGACTGCAAAGCTAGTTAACAATGTACAACTTATGTCGACTAAACCAGGTGAACTACCAGTTTTAGTTATACATTGCCAAACATAGATAATAGCATAATGTTAATCAAATTAAATAAACAAACTGTACCAAAGACTACAGAATACACAAGACGTGTCACTCGTATAGTTTTGAATGCGGAAAAGTGTAGCGGTCAATATGGCGAAAGAAGCCCCGCCTACTAGTACAGGAGCCAATCATTGATCGCTATAAACTGACGTTTCTCTGGGGGGAAAGCTTGAACCAGACGTGTGCTTTTACAACAGTTTGGTGGTCAACAAACACACTGGAATCATAAATGAGGTTGGTGTGGTGATCTCGTTCCTTTCGAGTGCACACGCAAAACAAAACTTAAAAGACAGTTGTTGATTAATTTTATTGGTGGTTCCAAATATTTAATGTGATCGTAAGCTTAGCAAACAGTTTTGGAGAATTGATATTTCCCCATTCAGACAGAATGCCAGAGCATACTGCTCAAGAGGCGTTTCAACTGCCGAGTGAAATGACTTGCCTTAAAGGGACTTTGACTGTACCTAATGTCTTCATATTGTATTCCACAACATTTATGGTGCTAAACAGGTAAGGTTAGGGACAGGTTTGGTGGTATGGGTAGGTTTAAGGATGGGTTAACAGTCTAATTACAGAATGCAATTACATTCATTCATTTATTTTATTTTCGGCTTAGTCCCTTAATTAATCAGGGGTCGCCACTGCAGAATGAACCACCAACTCCAGAACATGTTTTACGCAGTGGATGCCCTTCCAGCTGCAACCCATCACTGGGAAACACCCATACACTCTCATTCACACACATACACTATGGACAATTTAGCTTACCCAATTCACCTATAGCGCATGTCTTTGGACTTGTGGGGGAAACCGGAGCACCCGGAGGAAACCCACGTGAACATGGGGAGAACATACAAACTCCACACAGAAATAATTGACCCAGCCCAGGCTTGAACCAGTGACCTTCTTGCTGTGAGGCGACAGCGCTACCCACTGCGCCACCATGCTGCCATGTATGTGCATAATAAATGCATTGTATAGTATAAATGCAAGTACATATTAAGGTGACTTATAATATAAAGTGGGAACAACATTTCTAACAAGAATGAAATGGTGCTCTCACAAGGTTTGAAAATTTGACTGACTTTATTCTATTGCATTGTTCTGTTAAATTGAAGCAGTTAAAGCTACATCCGAAAACTAAATACCAAAAAGTGAAGTTTTACTGTAAGTTTCCCAGCTTTTATAATAATATCATTTATAGACTTTATAGCTTTCAATAATATAACATTAAAGTCTGGAAATCCTAGATCCCATCTAAAAACATTGAACGTTTGTTGGTTTATGTTTGGATTTGAACATTTGCTGTTTTATGCTTTTGTTGTTGCAATGTTTTTGCTTGTTAGCGTTATTGCGAGCTATGCACTTAGAATTTGGTTCTGTGTTATTTTCCTCCAAAAAGTTTCCTTGATGGTAAGCAACCTTTTGTTAATCAGCTACTCATCTGAATTGTGCTGTGACTCCAAAAAGGCTTATATAATCCAATTAATGTCAAGCAGGCAAAACATGTGCAAAAGTACTACACACAAGAGGCACATGACTATTTGTGTAGCACATTTCCCACATGCAGCTAGTTTCAGTTTCTTTCTAAATAGTATTGTTTAGACTTCACATTTATACCAAATATAGTTGTATAATATGTTTTTTTTTTCTGTTTTATACTTACTTTTTCATAAAATTTTCCATCCTAAATACTTTTTTTTATAAAGTTTTATAAAAGCTTTTTTACATCATTTTGAAATTAAATTCCAAAATGTGAAAGGAAAATTACCTTACTGTGTGTTTTTTTTTCACTGAACATTGCAATACTTTTTTTCTAGTGTGTATTGTTAAGCAGTTAGGGCAGTGATTTTCAGTTGTACTCCTCAAGTAACCCAATATTTTGTGACTCACATCTATCTGAAAGGTGCTACTTTAACTGGGATATGAAAAAAAGGGGATTGAATCAAGACACATTTCATATCCAAAGTTTGCATTACATCCTGTCTTCTGAGATGTCTTATCTGCTTGGTTTTTGAAGGCATTGTATCCTTCACTACCCATGATATCCCACAATCTTGTGCGTTCGCTTCAGTGGGTGCTGGAATAAATAAAAATGCTGTTTTGATGGAGTAGCTGAAAGAGGTAAATTCATGTGTTCTTTTTCAACAATGACTCAGAGAGAAAGTAAGCAATGAAGTCACTTGCAAAGTAATGTCTTTATTGTTACATTACATTTGTTTTATAGTAGGCAGCATTATAGTTCTTTATTCATTTACACAATTATTTGTTAATTTAGCATTTCAAGTTGCTTTAATGTAATTTGGACCACACCTAACAATAATTTGTCATTAGTTATTAGAAGCTAACGTATTTACTAACATACACTAATAATGAACAATACTTACAGCATTTATTAATATAGCTCAATGTTTACAAATGCATTATTAAAATCCAAATTCATGCTTGTCAACATGATTAATGCACCGTGAGTTAACATGAACTAACAATTAATGACTTTATTTCCATTATCTAACATTAACAAAGATGGATAAATACTGGTGATGGAAAATAAATGCATTTTTCGTTGTTTGTTCATATTAGTAATGCATTAACTAACATTAGCTAATACAAACTTATTGTAAATTGTTACTATAATTTGTATTTGTTTTTAAATTTCTAATTTTATTCTTATTTTTTAAATATTTTAAGTTATATTCTCAATATTTTCACAAATAACACTCATAACTATGCAAGTGTTTAACCAAACATTTATAGCCATGGCTTCTACCAGCAGAAGCTAATGGGATAGTGTTTACCAGGCCAGGCATTACCCCAAGCTCTATAAAGTAGAAAAGCCACATACAAATCAAATAATATTCATATTTAAATATCTTAACATCTTTCTCTCTCTGGTCTTTGTATGATAGGCATGGAATTTTAGCAGTTTCAGTCTAATTCATCAATTTTATACAGAAAGTGATTAAAGTTCCTGGACAGATTACTCAATGGCTGCTTTTCAAGGACACAATTGAACACTAATTTTGACAATCATACTCAATACTAGCGTCTCTGATAATGTTTCATTTCTGTTGTCTGTTATCCAGTATGACGAGACTCTTATGGAGGAGATGCGAATACCTCGAGTGGGCGCCGCCGCCTCGAATTTGCATTCAGTTTGCGTCCGGGGTCCGTCAGAATTCAAAACATGCATATTTAGCGTTTCATTTTCACTCTATCATCACATCCCACTTAATATCATGATGCCTCTCCCACCTGCTGAGTCCATCACTGGCACCAACGAGAAATTAATGAGACGTTTCCAGTAAATGCTAGTTCGCAGCCCAGGGCTAGTGTTGTCCTCCGATGGTGGGAGATTCACACAACATAGAAGCCACCTTTATCATCAATGGGACGTTCCTTGTCAACGGCACTGCTTCAAAGGCTAACTCACTCTTTTTTTGACTTTTTTTTACTCTGCACCACAAACTTAGAGAGGGAACATGAGATGAGCAATGGGTTATTGAAAGTCATTACAGATTCCAGATGCTACAGTGGGTGTTATTTAAAAAAAAAAAAAAAAAAGTCAAAACATTTTGATTTTAGGTGGACTAACGCTCTGACAACTTGTCCTAACTACACACGACACAAAAAGATTCAATAGACAAGCAATTTGACTGTCTGCACCAAATGCGATGTGACATTTACATTTAAATAAATAAAAAAATAATACTCAATACTATACTATAGCCATTTATTTAAATATCAGCCACTACACTCCCAACAAAATGGTAAGGATTATAATCTAATTGATACATATTAAACCAATTTAATTATTAAACGTACCGATGTTGTTGGTTTGCACTGAGTCATTGACTTTCATTTTCAAATTGTTTGCTATTTTTTTTCAAGATCTGAGGTAAACGATCTGCTGCTGCTTTCAATAGTATGCCAATAAATGTCTGAAATGATAAATGTCTAACACTGAATAAAGCACACAATCTGTGTTGCTTTGCTGTGAAGTTGAGGGTTAGGACAAAAATTGTTTTAACATGAAAAACATAACTTTTATGCATGTCGCCATGCTGCGTCGCGTGTAGTTAGGACACAGTGTGAGACTTATGCATCAAGAAAAACATCAAATGCACAATTGAGAATGAAGAAGCAAAAAAATGGGACTTTGGGTGTGGGGAGGAAAGAGTTTAAATGGAAAAGGCATTTTTACACCCCAACTTATAGATAGAAACGTTTTACACTTGTACTGTAATATAGAAGTGGAGTAACCATTTGGTATTAAGGGAAAGTGGAACCAGCAAACAATGAATGTAAACTGTAATCATATACTTATACACAGTGTTGGGGAAAGTTACTTTTTTGAAAGTAATGCATTACAATATTGAGTTACTCCCCAAAAAAGTAACTAGTTGTGTTAGTTACTTTTTATGAAAAGTAATGCTTTACGTCACTTTTAAGGCTTGATCTCTTTTAGAACTTGCCGGGTTTCTCTTTCTTTTTTTTTTTTTATAGAGGAGCTTTGCACTGTATACACACTGTATTATCTACACCTTCATTTACCTTAAAAAAAAAAAAGCTAATTAAAAAAAAAATAGAATAATGTTACCTTTTGAGAACTTCCTGACGCTGTACATGCCATATATACGTACAGATTAATGAAAGTTGAAAGCAATGTGTTTGCTAATTTTGTATTTTTGTCTTATTAGTTAAGAAAATCACTGTCCATTGAGACTATAATTGTCACGGTTTGCTTAATCACAAAGGCACGAAACACGGAATTATCAAAATACGAAGATTTATTAACAAACACTCACTGGCAGATGGAGACACGGGAAGACGGAGACACAGGAACATGGACAACACTTTGTGGCAATACAATACTCGACCATGGAAGAACTAAACAAAGGGGTATATATACACATGGGCTAATGGGACACAGGAGGGGAACACTGGTGAAACTAATGAACATTAGGAAAACGGCGGGAAACAGAACAAAGGAATCACATGACAACAACAGAAGCACATGGAACACTGGGGCAAGGGAAAACACAGAACCTGACAATAATCCCCTTTTCTTTTTTGTGTTTAAAATAATGAGAATACTTCCATCACAGAAATGTAAGGCTCTGCTATCTTGGTTTTTGTCTGTTCCTGCGGGGAGCTCATTCTCTCATTGAGTGTGATTCAACATGATTACACTCATTTTCATTCAGCCAATTATTTTTTAAAAGCGAATTAATTAACTCGAGTTACATTTTTTAAAAAGTAACTCAAATATTATTACTTAATTTTTTTAAGTAATGTGTTACTTTACTCGTTACTTAGAAAAGTAATATTATTATGCAAGTTGTGTTACTTGTAATGCGTTACCCCCAACACTGCTTATACATAATCATAATAGCATTGATTGTTGAATTTATTAGTGACACCAGTGGCCATTGTGTGAACTGCAGACAGCAATGTATTGATCATGCTCACACCCATGTCCATTCTTGTATATACAGTATATATTTTTGAATTGAAACTTACCCACACTACTGAGAGACACAGTTATATGAATAAGTAGTTATATTACATAAACGTGAAAAAATGACCTAATAAACAAAGCGTCTGATTATAGCAATATGGATATATTTGCACACATTCTACAATTCATCTGCGTCATCTCAACAAATTAAGTTATTAAAATGACACGTATGATACTTTGATTATAAAGTTTATCTGAGACTATAGCCTCCAGATCTGGCTTCATGAAACTATAAACTACTGTATATATTGACAATACAATACAGAATAGCTCTATCAGCAATATCTTGAACATACTGTAAAACGCATTGATTTCATGGGTCATAAAACAGAAGAGAGGCTTTCAGAAGTGTGTATACAGTAAATGTTGCATCCTTTGGATTTTTTTTTTACCGCAAATTCAACTGGAATACTTCTGTCTACAGGATTTTATAGACTATAGAAGTTGAGGTAGGTGTCATTATTTAATTTTGTTGTAAGCTGTTTATACATCAGCAATAAAAAACCAATCGATATCTGAAAATACCCCATTAAACCATTTTCAGTGTGTGAAGCCATAAAAAAAGAACCATAAGCTCTATAGTATAGTAGTGTCAATATGCCGAATGGGGGCGTCACGGTGGCGCAGTGGGTAGCACAATTGCCTCACAGCAAAAAGGTTGCTGGTTTGAGCCTCGGTTGGGTCAGATTTGCATTTCTGTGTGGAGTTTGCATGTTCTCTCCGTGTAGGCATGGGTTTCTTCCGGGTGCTCCGGTTTCCCCCACAATCTTAAGACATGTGCTATAGGTGAATTGGGTAAACAAAATTGGCCGTAGTGTATGAGTGAGTGTGTGAATGCAAGAGTGTATGGGTGTTTCCCAAGACTGGGTTGTGGCTGGAAGGGCATCCGCTGTGTAAAACATATGCCTGAATAGAGACTAAGCTGAATTAAAATTAATTAATATGCCGATTGGGTTTTGCTAATGCCAGTAGAGGTAAAAGGTGTGTATATGGAGCAACACTCAAAAAGGTTTGTCCAAACTACTTATTTAAAATGAGCTGAAACAACACAATTTTGGGGGGGGACAACTTAAATGTTTTGTTCAATCCACTTAAATTTGTTAAGTGGACTTAAAACAGTTAACTTAATCAATTTGTGTTGAGACAACATGAAGGAATTGTGTGGTACCCAACATTTTTAACAGTGAATACACAAAATACTGTCACTGATTAACAGTGTGTGTGGGTGTTTTTACACACAGTGTACACATGCATGTCCTCAACATAGGAAATAACTACTGTATGAATGTCAGTCAATGGCGATGCTAATGAAAGACATTGATGCATTAGTGAAAAGAAGATCTCATTCACGTCATACGACTTACGAACAAGCACTGAGCCTTTGCAAGCCACAATTAGAAATGACAGTTTTAGTTACGTCTTACATAATTGACAAAGAATGATCTGTGAAGTCATGTCTTCCAAAGGATTAGCTTGAATTTTCCTCAAAGGAGCAGTATGTGGCTGAGTGTTTGCATGAGCGTGTATGCGTGAATGTCGGAGCATGTGATGCATTTGTAGTTAAAAAGCATGCTTGGCTGAAAAACACCCACTCTGCATCTCAGCGGAGGCTTATAATAACCTGCGATTCTGCATCCTCTCAGCTGGCTCATCACAATTCTGCTCCTCTTTGGGGAAGTGTTAGATATTCCATATTAACAACCTAGACAGCTACCGTTTCGCTCTGCATTTCTTCGTCATGTGCCTTCGGGTAAATATAAAATATATTTGAAAACAAATATCAGAGGAGGATCACTGTAATCATCTGCATCTAGCACTTTAGCTATTAGTTCTGTGCACTGGATCAATATACAGTAACTGGGAGAATATTTCCACTGTATTAGACTTTTAAAAATAGAACCTATCATAATAATAATAATAATAATAATAATAATAATAATAATAATAATAAAATATATATTTAATAATATTTATATTTATATTATTTATATTTATATTTATATTTATATTTATATTTATTATTATTATTATTATTATTATTATTATTATTATTATTATTGTTGTTGTTGTTGTTGCTGTTATTATTATTATTATTATTATTATTATTACATATGCAACAACAATAATTCTAACA
>CAIGQV010016735.1:7439443-7452644 GCA_903798115.1 Danio jaintianensis | reverse complement strand
TTGGTTGGTTGGTTGGTTGGTTGATTGGTTGATTGATTGGTTGGTTGATTTATTGATTGGTTGATTTGCTTATTTACTTACTAATAAAACAATTACATGATTGCTGATATTTTTAGATATCAGATTCATTGATTTATTTTAACTATATTTTTTAGCATTCATTTATTATTTATTTGTATTATTATGCAGTGAATTGTTAGAAAAGTGAAGAAAATAAATGGAAATAAAATAGTTCTACAGCTTTAACAAAGTGTGAATTGATTTTATTTCCATTTATTTTCTTCACTTTTCTAACAATTCACTGCATAATAATACAAATAAATAATAAATGAATAAAAATACTTAATTTAGCTATACATTTTAATTTAGACGGAGAAACATATCTCACACCCGTTCTCCCCTGGGATATTATTTGCCATTAGTAGTTTTTGCTTTGAAAAATGCCTCGGACTACCTTGCGACCAAATTACAATATGAAGATAATGACACTTAAAACCCTCCCTTCTTGCTTTTTAGAGATTCATTACTGTATGCAAATAACCAAACACAGGGCTGGATTGAAGGAGTGTGCTTCTGTTAGTCTTCTAGCTGCTTAATTAAGATGAAATGAGGTCCAGAGCCCGAGCTCAACACTGGACTCTTGGTTACTCCTACTTGTTCACAGCGTGACTGATTTTTCACTCTCTCCAGCCTCACATCATAATTATCAGTTACACAGTGTTCGCTGGCATCTGTAACACAGATTGTGTTTTTGTCCACAGCGTTTAAGTGAGTCATAAGGGATAGCGGAGAGTCGTTTAAATATAAATCCCGATATAAATTGCATTTAGACAGCTTTGCGCATAAGATGTAATCTGTAATGGGATTCATTTACATAAGGAGGTGTGCTTGTGCTAAAACAGAATGGCAGTAGCTACTGTATCTGTTCAAATATTGTTATGTACATTCAACCTCATGAGTGCACTACTTACACTAAGCAATCCAATCTAATGTGGTTTTGATTACTTCTGGAAGCGTTTAAAAGTGGACAAGCTCAAAACATTTTAGACTCTATTTACAGTTAGCTGCAGTTACAGTACACTGCAAAGAAAAACGTTTTTCTTACTTGAATTCTTTGTCTTGTTTCTAGTCCAAACATTTAGAAATTCTTAAATCAAGAAGCATTTTCTAAGCAAGCAAAACATATTGTCTTGTTTTAAGAAATAATATGCCAAAATCAAGTGAGTTTTTCTTTAAAACAAGCTAAATAATCTGCCAATAATTTTGCAATGGGGTAAGCAAAATGTCAAAAGGAAAAATACAATTATTTTGCTTACCCCATTTGCAGATTATTTAGCTTGTTTTAAGGTAAAACTCACTTAATTTTAGCATATTATTTCTTAAAACAAGACAATATTTTTTGCTTGTCTTGAAAATGCTTTTTGATTAAAGACTTTTTAGATATTTGGACTAGAAACAGGACAGAAAAATCTAAGTAAGAAAATTGTTTTGCAATGTAGGTGCAGTTGTCATAACAGTGAGAATATTTCTAGGTTTTGTGAGCATGTGTGCGGTTGCTGGCTGAATTTAAAAACATTTACATGGTCTTTTAAAGTCCCCATGAAATGGAAGTTGAGATTGTCATTTTATCCTCTATCATGACATACATCCACTTAAACCTAAAAGTGAAGCCATGCATGATTTCATCTTTTGCGAACAGATTGGATTGTTGGATAATAGGCGTTGCTAACCAAATTAAAGAAGATTGACAAATGGATGAAGGCAGAGAAGAAATGAGACATAGCCTTATAGCTCCGCCCTAAATACTGATAGCCCCACCTTAAAGGCATTCCATGTGACCAGAATTAAAGAAAAGTAATTTCAAGGGGGCAGAGAAGGTTATGGTCTTTGATAAAAGATTATGAAGGCAACTTAATATTTACAAAATAATGAAGTGCACAGATACATAGTTTATAACAAGCACTACTTATAAAAATAAGAAGAGTACATTTTAATTTCATTGTGAATTTAAAAGCAATAAGTTTGCATGTTTTTTTTTTAAGTAAATAAGCTTATTGTTAGTTCTAAGTTGTAAAATAAATAATTAATACACATTTAAAAGGAGAAAGAGTTCACCCAAAAATCGAAATTAATGAAATGCACAGATACATCATTTGTAGTAAGCACTAAAAATAATAAGAGTACATTTTAATTTCATTGTGACTTTAAAGGCAATACATTTGCATGATTATTTTTTTAAGTAAATCAGTGTGTTGTTAGTTAATAATAAATCATTAATACACATTTAAAGGAATAGTTCACCTAAAAATGAAAATTACCTCACAATTTACTCATCCTCAAGACATCCTCAGTGTATATGTCAGACAAACTCAAGTTTTAAAAAAATAATTACACGCTCTCCTGTCCTGTATAATGGTGTTGGATAGTGGCTTTTATATTTATGCTTCCAAAAAGCACATAAAGCCGCCGTCACACTAACCAATACACCAGCCAGAAGGTTAATTAAGTGGATAAATGTGTTTTTGTAACAGAAATATTTCAAATATTCCAAATAACTCCAATAAATGACTTCTGGCAAAGGTCAAATGCACGTTATATCCTGTATAATGTACAATATACAGTAACACCAGGCACTTTTTTTTTCTTGTTTGTCGCTGTCTTCTGTAAACAAGCTATATGGTAAATGATTCCAATGAGACGTGTCTATTCCCAGAGGTTATGCTTCCAATGCGTCTTACGTTGTATATATCAGTCGCACATGACATGCATTCAGCCGCCACCGGAAGTGAGTTGTTGGAGTTTATAATTAAAAAAATTGAAACCTTTCTGTTATAAAAACAAATTAATCTGCTTCATAAGATTGCATTAACCTCCTGTCGGTATATGGGTTATTTTGACAATGAATTTATGCACTTTTGGAAGACGTCTATTCCCAGAGCTTCTGCTACAAATGCATCTTATACACTTCATATATGTCAGTCGCACATAAAATGCATTCAGCCGCCACTGGAAGTCAGTTATTGGAGTTTATAATTAAAAAAATTGAAACCTTTCTGTTATAAAAACAAATCGATCTGCTTCATAAGGCTTGCGTTAACCACCTATCGGTATATGAGTTATTTTGACAATGTATTTATGCACTTTCGTAAGCTTCAAAATAAAAGCCACTATTCAACCCCATTATACAGCATGGAAATTCCAGCATGAAACTTTTAAACCCCTCCGACTGTGTTTGTCTGACAGAAAAAAAAGTCACAGAGGATGGCTTGAGGGCTTGAGAGTGAGTAAATTATGGGGTAATTTACATTTTTGAGAGACTATTCCTTTAATACACACCTACGGTAACATATTCAAAATATATGGTTGGTTAAAATATAATAGCTCTTTTTTTTATACTTATTAGTGTTACTTAGTGTTTGTTTTATAAGGCAGCCAGGTTGTCTGCTTTTTTGTAAGTAGCTAATTTTATTTTACAATCTAGAGACAGAAATACAATGAGGGCTTTTAGTACCTAGTGAATAAAACACAGGTTTTATGCCGCAGTGCTCCATGTAAAAGTAATCAACTGTTTTATAAATCTGCCCCAGTGACCCATGAGGCCTTTATCAGAATTGTGATTCATTATGTTTTGGGCCTCTGTCCCACTTTAAGTCTTTTGTGTCATTGCCTTGATACATTAGTCCAGTTGAATGTGCCAGCACAAATTACTTCAGGCCCTGAAAGGGACATGTTCATGGAAAGTGATTAATATTACAGCACTAGTCATAGTCAGCCTGTGAGGTGTTAGGATGGACAATGAGGAGTGGGTGGGTGACTAGAATTCACATTACATTGATTTAAAGATTAAGCCTTTACGTATCCGTAGTGTGTAAGTACCTCGGCCTGGTCGTTTCAGTGTAGTGCGTTGTCAGTTTACTGTTTTTTCTTTCCTACAGGTAACCTTTAAGATATTTCCTCCACTTAATGGTTGTCATTTAGGTTCATCGAAAGGTCAACATGAAACAGATGATGACTTAATTTTGTTGACCTTTGAAAATGGTCAGATTTGGTCAAATATGTGTGTGTGTGTTTTGGTAGAGAAGAACACACTTTAGGATTTCATGAATGCCAAGAGCTCTGTGACAGGAGATTTATTGGAGTAATATCACCGGTCCATTAGCACCAGCACACCATGATAGAAATGGCCAGATCATTACTCCTAAAGTTTAAAAACTACAATAAATTGATGAATTAATGTAGGTCACAGGTTGCTAAACCACTGAAATTGTGTGCCCAAGCAGGGTCGGAAATTAATGAGCGCCTTTGGCAAAAATGTCACCAAGGCCTACACTTTGTTCTAGCGTGTTTTTTTGTGGGTCTGGTCTTAAGTGGATAAGGCTAGGCTAGGAAATGTTTTAAGCTTGTTCACTTTTGACCACTTTCAGAGGTAGTTGAAAATGTATCTGATTTCATACAGAGTGTTTGATTTCAATAAACACTGAGTACGTTTACATGGACACTAATAATCCGATTTTAAAATGATTAAGACAATATTTTGATTAAGAGTCTACCATGTAAACAGTGATTTTTTGATTACCTTAATCCGACTAAAGTCATAATCGAACTAAACAGAAATCAGAATAAGACATGTGGAGTATGTATATTTTAGAGCCATAATTGAAGTGCAGTATAGACATGTAAACACCGTAATCAAACTATTACCGACGTGTAGGATTTTCACCGCATTTTGTGACAGGATATTCCATATACACACACGGCTGTTTGACACTATTCTCTGCACCTACCGAGTCAGTAAAGGACCACAGACACCCGCATCGCAAAATGCGGAAGTTTTTTTCTTTCCATTCGACGTGCGTTCCCAAATTCCATTTAAACAACACTCCTTCACCAGTCCTTACTTCATATTCGCATTCAATACCTCAGTTTGTCACGGGGGGCAAGCATGAAATGTTCCTGAATGAAAGTGAAAGTGTCAAACTGCAGTTAAATTCGAAAAATTTTAAATGAAACACCAGAAATTACATGAAACTCCGGAGGAAACATGGACAGCCTGATTACACAATGAAAATGGGATGTAAAATGGGATCATGAATGGAACATTCAAAAAGCAACTCATGTAAACACCTTAATCATATTATTGTCTTATTCAGATTAAGGCAAATAATTCGATTACTGATGTCCATGTACACGTAGTCACTCTTTGCTTACTACTCACCTAATTATTAATTTGTTTTATGTTGATTTGCGATCATAATATTCATTTGGAAAAGTAATTGTGTAGAAAACGCAATGTTTCATAATGACATAAACTCACACTTTGAGCAGTTGCTTTTGTTTTCAAGTAAAGTGTGTGTCCTTATAACACCACACTCTATGTGATGTGAATGTGTCCTCCCTCTATTTACATAAGTAAATAAATAGACTCAATGATGCAATGATGGGCTTAAAATTAGCAGATTAGTTGACGTAGTTACAATCCAACTTCTAGTCAATAACGTGACCATCAAAATAAAGTGATAATGTTTAAATGAATAAGGAACTTTTAGAGTAACTTTAAAATTAATAAGGGACTTTTATATTATATATGATATGATATTGGTTCTTACGAAGGTAAAAATGCCCCTGGAAACGAATAGCAAAGGAAGCATATTGCCCCTTAATGTAAAAGTAATTATCTGAACTGTATCCCGTTCTACTTTCTTCTTGCATTAGAAAGAAATCCAAAAACTGCTAAGCTAATACATCTACACAGTAATCTCTGCTGGAAACGAAATTAATATTCAGAGAAGATACAGAGATATTCAGCATTTTAGGACAGCCGAAGCCTGTTTGACTGCAGGAACATTACAAAAGTTCCTTTCGAAAACACACTGGCGAAATAAACCGTGAAATTGACTTGAGCAATATCATAATGCTTTGTGTTTTCAATAGAAAATAAATCGACTGTCAGGCGCTGTCAGATCCAACAAGATCCGCCTCTGACACTTCATAGTGTAAAGCAGCACTTTCACACTCTATGATCAAGTTGTCTGACATTTGCCTGCATAAATCAAGTCTCTTTTCTTTGGCTTCCTGTCACATACACTCATGTATTTGTCCCTTGTGTGTCATCCTGACCTTTTGTTTCCTGAAGGTGGGCGGCAAGAGTCATGACTATTACGTAGTGACTTGTCATTCAGCATGTTATAGACGTGGGAATGAACGGCGTAGAGATCTGACCTGTAAACATCCAGGATGGTATTATGGGCAGATATGCTTTGAGGGGATAATCGCTTGGGTTATTATTGTATTATGGAAGATACACACACCTTATCTTACACAAGCCCATTCCGTGTGGCTCTCTGGGATCAGAGATATACTCATTGTGCTCGATAAATGCATATCTGTATCCATGACAGTTGTCAAAGCAACAAAAATGAGCAATTCTGGAAAAGACCATGATATGTCATAAGCCTGGTTCAATTTCCTGCGTATTTATGACATCTTTCTGTTTTCAAACATGAAAATGTGCCTGTTACATAAAAGATATATAGATTTGCATGAATGGTTATGAAACGTTCTGGCAGATTAGTTGATGCACACTATATATATATATATACATATATATAACAGAAACTATCATCTTTCTGGTGATTGAAAATGGACTCCAATTGATTGTAGAATAATTGAACAATTGGATTTATTTAGAAATGGTTTAAGACATGTCATCACATAACGTAATCACAGGTGTATGATTCAATGACCCACTCATTAAGAATATTTTTTATTATAAATCAGTGTTTTTGAATCAGTATATTAATATAACATTACTGGAATTATATCATTTCTGTTTTTGTGACATCTACTTTGCAAAATGACATTACCAAAAAGACACCGGTGATGTTTTAGTCTGTATGTGAGCATTTTCAAAAAAGTAGAGGGAAAAAAAAAGGTTTTGAATGCATTGTTGTCCTGCAAACATACCCTGAGTTTTTCATCCAGACATTTTGCTTACACACTGAATTGTTGGCAGTGATTTATTGCACCAAATCACTGTTTATTTAAATGGTGGCTATCTCAAAATCTTTTCAAAACTTTACTCTGAACATTTTTCAGTAAATGAGACATCACCGCCAACTTATCCAGCATATGTTTTATGCAGCGGATGCCCTTCCAGCTGCAACCCATCACTGGGAAACATCCATACACTATCGTTCACACACATACACTACGGACAATTTAGCTTAACCAACTCACCTATACCACATGTCTTTGGACTTGTGGGGGAAACCGGAGCACCCAGAGGAAACCCACACGAAAATGGGGAGAACATGCAAACTCCACACAGAAATGCCAACTGACCCAGCCGAGGCTCGAACCAGCGACCTCCTTGCTGTGATCGTGCTACCCACTGCACCACCGTGACGCCTGTACTTGTACAGTGCTGTGAAAAAGTGTTTCCCCCTTACTGATTTCTTATTTTTCCTGCATATGTCACACTTTAATGTTTCAGATCATCAAACAAATTTAAGCATGAGTCAGATAACACAAGTAAATGGTTTTTATTATTAAGAGAAAACAAAATCTAAAACTACATAACCCTGTTATCAGCTAAATGTTGATCCCTAAATTTTATTTCATGCTATCTACAATGTTTAAACCCTGAATGGTTTCCCTGAGGTAAATGAAAAGTCATGTGTTATATGACAATGTTTACAAGCTATTTTATTGATGTCTTTCCACAGTTAAAACCCTGATTCATTAATTACATAAGACACAATTCATTTCAGTGGGATGTACTATTTAAAAAAAATGCTCTAACTATAGTAAGTTGTGTTCACATTCTCCAGACTCACTCACTAAAATTGTATGACCTGGATCTCGCTAATTTCAAGATAATCAATGAAACTGGTGATTGGATGGTAGTTTGTTCTTTATAAGATATTTTGACATGATTGGGTAAAATTGATAAGGCTATTTTCATGTCATAAAACACTATGAATGCTGGCACTAGCAAAGATGAAATACAGGACATTTGTTTCATAATAATCAGTACACATAAAAGTATTTTTACACTGTTCATTAGACAATAATAATAATAATAATAATAGTCTAAACCAAATGTGTGCTTAGTTTTACCAGTTCTTACATTATAAAACAAAATTACTGCCTTAAATTTTGCTGAATCAAATGAAATTTTCTAGTCATCTCAACTTACATTAGTCAGGCTGAATATAACTGTTACGTTAAACCTTATATAATTTTAAAAATTGATTAACTTATTCAAACAAGTTAAACTAACATAAAAACCTTTTGTTGTCATAACTGTTTTACATATATACGTTTTTTACAGTGTAGTTATCCATTTTAGGGGAAAATACTTCCAAAATATCCCCTTTTTTAGTGATAACCATTGTTTTATTTTATGAAAACAAACTACTGCAGGCAAAAGCAATTTATAGACATACAGTACATACTCATTGGTATATAGCACATTTTCCAACTTTCTAGCTATGGATATTTATTTCAGAGGTAAATGTGACACTAGTTGACAGGATGTTTCTATCAATGGTGTCTTCTGATACAACAATCCTGAAATGACTATGACAAGAACAGTGATTTATCAAACCATAAATAAAGTATGAGCATAAAAACAACACTTACTGCCTGAATTTTGTGACAACATTGACAGTTAGACTTTGAAATAGGAGACAAAATCAAATAAAAAAATAACACAACCATATGTTTCCCGTCCAAAAACCTACTACTTGCATGATTGTTTGTCTACAAAATGAGAATATGTTGCAGTTTTACCTTGTTTTGCATTGACACATCTGGCTTAAGAAACTCTGATTGCTTGAGGTTATGAAATGAAATCTATTTCAATACGTCTATGCCAAGCATTTCATAGCTGTGAAGCATATCATCGAATACAAATCTGAGAATAGGAATTTGTTCAGTCAACAGTGATGGAAATGCTATTGTGATTGCAGGCAGAGGAATATGAGTTGTGGATGGGCACCCACTGCTCAGATGTCCTTCAAAGCTGCTCTTTGAACTTTCAGCTCTGTGGTGCCATGACACCCGCAGAGACGCCAACCCAACCTTACAGATGACTTCTCAGAGAGATCCTTTTGGACCAAAACAATCTGCTCGCCAGACACAAATGGGAAAAGCTGATTTCCACTGAGACATTCTGTTTAAGAAACTTAAACAGACCTTCCTTGACTTTTATAAATGTGAGTGAAATGAGAATTTAAAAAATCATTTGAATTGACTCTTTTGAGTGTCAGGATGACATCCAGCTGTGTGTGATAATGAAATTCAGAAGCAATGTTAAGTCATGTTGCCATGTTGCTCAGTTAGTGACCAGCGTGATCTTGTGAAAATCATTCTCATTTCTATTTCCATCAAGGGCTAGTTTTAGAAACAGTTCGTGCAAAAAAAATTTGACATTAATATATATATATATATACAGTTGAAGACTAAATTATTTGCCCTCTTGTGAATTTGTTCTTTTTTCAAATATTCCCCAAGTGCTGTTTAATGTTGTTTTTTAACACATTTAAATAATAATAATGATATAGTTTTGATAACTACTTTCCAATAACCATTTTCTTTTGTCTTTGCTGTGATGACAGTTATGTAATATTTTATTAGTTATTTTGGAGATAGTGTTCAGCTTAAGTTAATTAGGCAAGTCATTGGACAACATCAGCTTGTTATGTAGCCAATTGTATATTTACAACATTATATTTGAGCATGTACATTAGTCAGTACTGAAGCCAAATCTGCAGCTAATCTAACAAGAAAATGTACAATAACAGTCCAAAAAAATGTAGCCCAAAGATATATGTTAGAGAAAAATATTAATATATATTTAAAAAAAGACTAATCAAGAGAAACAAAAAATATTAATAAATTCATTCATTTTTCTTCAGCTTAGTCCCTTATTTACCACAGCGGAAGGAACCGTCATATTCCAGTACTGAAACCCAGTACTGGGAAACACCCATACACTCTCACATTCACAGACACTCGCCAATTTTATTAATCCAATTCGCCTGTAGCGCATGTCTAACCACTGAGCCACCGTACCGCCAAACAAAAAAATATATTTATTTTGAATATTTGTAGTTTTTTTGCCAATGTTTCACATGAATTTAAATGTATTATCTTTTTTTTTTCTATTTCTAAAGATGTTTGGTGACTAAAATATTTTAATAAAAATAAATGTGTCATGAATCTGGTTTGTGCAAATATATTATCTATGTTTACTGAGAAATGAACCATACTGAGATATTAAGACCATTGGATCATATTCAATTCAATTCAATTCATCTTTATTTCTATAGCGCTTTTACAATGTAGATTGTGTCAAAGCAGCTTCACATAGAAGATTATAGTGAATTGGAATGGTGTCCGTTCAGTTTTTAGAGTTTAAGTTCAGTTCAGTGTGGTTTAATTTTCACTGCTGAGAGTCCAAACACTGAAGAGCAAATCCATCGATGCGCAGCTCTACAGGTCCCGAACCATGCAAGCCAGTGGCGACAGCGGCGAGGAACGAACTTCACCAATTTGCGAAAGTGAAGGAAAAAAAAAAAAAAAAACCTCGAGAGAAACCAGGCTCAGTAGGGCACGACCATTTCTCCTATGGCCAAGCGTCTTGTGCAGAGCTGCAGTCTAGGCGCCGGAGGCTGGTGAACGCTGGACGACAGAGAAGACTCGTCTTTCACTGGGGTCCCACTGGAATCAGTCCTTTTCTGAGACCATTTACTGAGATATGATGACCATATATTGTATATTACTATAGACATGCAGTGAAAACAATTGTGAGTTTGTTTTTTTATATATATTAAGGTCTATAGTTATTTATTTCATGTAAAGTCAAATATTATTACACTTACCATACTATGGTAACCACTTTATTTCAAGACATTCATCAGCTTTTTTCCCTCAAACTGCTGCTGTTTAACTATCTTACGTATCTTATCTATACTGAAATAACTGTAATTATTCAGCAGAGTAATATGAAACTGATGCCGTCAAGACCTGCCTGAAACTATTTGTGTGTTTATCTGAAAACAATTGCACAACGAAGAATGTCCGTCATGGGTGGCACGGTGGCTCAGTGGTTAGCACTGTCACCTCAGAGCAAGAAGGTCGCTGGTTCAAGCCCCGGCTGGGTCAGTTGGCATTTCGGTGTGGAGTTTGCATGTTCTCCCCGTGTTCGCGTGGGTTTTCTCTGGGTGCTCTGGTTTCCCCCACTGTCCAAAGACATGCGCTACAGTGAATTGAATAAGCTAAATTGGCCGTAGTGTATGAGTGTGAATGCGAGAGTGTATAGGTGTTTCCCATTACTGGGTTGCAGCTGGAAGGGCATCCTCTGCGTAAAACATATGCTGGATAAGTTGGCTGTTCATTTCGCTGTGGCAACCCCTGATAAATAAGGGACTAAGCCGAAAAGAAAATAAATGCCTGTCATCCAATCAGAATCAAGCATTCATCAGTATTGGAGTGATAATTCACATACTCCAGCAACTCATTTGATCTCACTTTCTTTTGGCTTTTTTTGGACTTCAAGAGACCCATTTTTGGCAGACCTTGTACATCCATGCACGCATGCTGTGATTGACTGTAAGATCCAAAGGGATGAGTGCTGTAGGAAACATGGATTTTTGCTTGCCATATAATGAAAAATGGCATTCTGAAGTAGTTGCTTGTCATTGGTGCCCTGCTGGCGGTCCTGGTTTCTGGGGCTGGTTTTTGGACCCTCCGCGGCTGCACCACGGGTGGGCTCAGTGGCAGCATATGGTCAGCAGGCTGTCATAACCACACAAAGGTTCCTCTTGCTGGCACTGGCCTCTGAATTCAAAGGCTTTTATGTGCATCTTCTAATAGGGTTGTCTTAATTAGTCATAACAGATATAGCTGACCTGAAGGATGTTTTCATGTATTTCATTATTTCAATAATATTTTGCTGTGCTGCGGAACAGACTGCTCGGTACTATTCGGGGTCATTAACACTTAAAAAAAATGTCCTTCATCAATTTCTGTGGCTCTTTTCCAATGCCTAGTGAGTGGTCTTGCTGTGTGCTGCCCACATAGGCAGCTGCTTAGGCAGCATCCTATCTGAAATGAAATCTTTTAAATGACTCATCTGAACGCTTGTTGGCTAATCAGACCAGACAACTGCTTATGTTTGTTTATGAATATTATTTATTCTGTATAGTTTATTTATTTGTTTATTTTGAATGAATGAATCTTTTATTCATTCATTCATTTTCTTTTCGGCTTAGTCCCTTTATCAATCTGAACCGCCAACTTATCCAGCATATGTTTTTTTTTTTTTTACACAGTGGATGCCCTTCCAGCTGCAACCCATCACTGGGAAACATCCATACACACATACACTATGGACAATTTAGCTTACCCAATTCACCTGTACCACATGTTTTTGGACTTCTGGGGGAAACCGGAGCACCTGGAGGAAACCCACGCGAACACGGGGAGAACATGCAAACTCCACACAGAAATGCCAACTGACCCAGCCGAGGCTCGAACCAGCGACCTTCTTGCTGTGAGGCGATTGTGCTACCCACTGTGCCACCGTGCTGCCCATGAATCTTTTATTTAATGTATTTTTTTTTTAATATAAATTATTTAAATATTTTGGAAATCAGTACATCATTATATTATCCTCACCTGGTGCTTAAATACATTTTAAAATGGTATTATTATTATTATTATTATTATTATTATTATCAGTAGTAGTAGTAGTAGTAGTAGTAGTAGTATTATGTTGCTTACGCAGTGGGTAGCACGTTCGCCTCACAGCAAGAAGGTCGCTGGTTCGAGCCTCGGCTGGGTCAGTTGGCGTTTCTGTGTGGAGTTTGCATGTTCTCTCCGTGTTTTGGCGTGGGTTTCCTCCGGGTGCTCCGGTTTCCCCCACAAGTCCAAAAACATGTCGTACAGGTGAATTGGATAGGCTAAATTGTCCGTAGTGTATGTGTGTGAATGAGTGTGTATGGATGTTTCCCAGTGATGGGTTGCAGCTGGAAGGGCATTCGCTGCGTAAAACATATGCTGGATAAGTTGGCGGTACATTCCGCTGTGGCGACCCCAGATTAATAAAGGGACTAAGCCGCAAAAGAAAATGAATGAATGAATGAATAATAATAATAATAATAATAATAATAATAATAATAATAATAATAATAAT
>CAIGQV010016735.1:7429343-7439433 GCA_903798115.1 Danio jaintianensis | reverse complement strand
ATAATAATAATAATAATAATAATAATAATAATAATAATAATAATAATTATTATTATTATTATTATTATTATATGTTGCTTACATTTTTCTTATTATTATTATTATTATTATTATTATTATTGTTGTTGTTGTTGTTGTTGTTATTATTATTATTAAAAGCATCATATATGTAAAATATGTGTACAGTCTAAAAGTATTTGTATATCTTGATAATGCCACTTGTGCACCATACAACAACGTCAGACTGTTTTTTTTGTTTGTTTGTTTTTGTCTGCATATCTGACACAACAATATGCATCAAAGTCCATCAATAAACACGCATCAAAGGCCATCTGAATTACTTCATTTTACTGTGTGTTTAAACTTTTTATAACGCATGACTCAATTCCAGTCAGCATAATTAACACTCAACTAACAGTAGTCTTATTGGGGAGTGCGTTTAGACAAGCTGTCACCACTTTAGTTTTAATTAGGACTAATGAGCCATATTATACTAATTAGATATGCTTAGACATGCTATATGAATCTCTTTGTTGATCAATGGGCTGGTGAAGTCATTATAAGAACCTTGAGGCACAAGTGTCCAACATGGCTTTTAAAGGATACTTAAGGGACTAATCAGCAGTTCGAAGTCCGGGATGAAAGTGTGAAAAAGTCCGTCCGGCAAATCAAAACACTGCCGTGCATACACTGCTAACTAATCGTGACTAGACTAGTTTCTAGTAGCTTCTCTGAGCTCCCAACAGAATGTCAATTATTAAGCTTCTTTTTCTATTACAAATAACTGTGCATACAGTATTATGGTTAGTATTGCTGTCATCAATCATTATGACTAGAGTTGGATAACAAAAACAGTATGTATTTGGGCCAAATAAAAATACATGGTTGGTAATGTGCTTCTTTATATAAATCTATAGGGAATATTTTAAATCAGTAGCTTTGCGGTAAACTATAAGGAATATAATCGTAATTCCTTCATTCATTAATTTTCCTTCGGCTTAGTCCCTTTATTAATCAGGGTCGCCACAGTGGAATGAATCGGCAACTTATTCAGCGCATGTCTTTGGACTGTGGGGGAAACCGGAGCACCCGGAGGAAACCCACGCGACCACGGGGAGAACATGGAAACGCCACACAGAAACGCCAGCTGACCAAGCCGTGGCTCTAACCAGTGACCTTCTTGCTGTGAGGTGACAGTGCTAACCACTGAGCCACCATGCCGCCTTATAATCATAATTTAAATTCAATTCAATTTACTCACTTTCCTTTGGCTTAGTCTCTGATTTATCAATACATCCAGGATGGGTGTTTTCGTAGAATAAAGCCCTTCAGTCTTATACAACAGCCCCCTGCTTTGCGTCGAGCTGCCCTTCAGTCTGTCGTGCTTTATTCTGCAATAACAACCTCCTGGATGTACTTTATCCGTTACTTAAATTATTACAGTTTGGTTGGGTGCATTCAATTATATTGTGAATTTATCAAATCAGGACCCCCTCTTTACTCTCCCCCACCACACCACAAGACAACCCCAAAACATTAGCAATTCTGATTGTGCCTCACACAGGGGAGTGGGCTTGACAAACCAACTGTAGAGAACACACTCTTTCATCTCGCTGACACTTTAACTGGCACTTGCACCAGTTTTGCACATTTGCACCAGACACGTTCTTACAATCACGCCATATCTTAAAAAAAATATGAAAAGTTGTGCATTCACAGAAGTGAGTGGGCTTGACAAACCACCTGTAGAAACACTCTTCTCTCTCTCTAAAAAAAACCCACTCTAGCACTTAATTCTCTGAGCACAGACAGTTCCTTTGTATAATTAGCACTTGTTTTGTGTATTGCCTCTTCTTGTTATATCGCTGAATGCCACTTCAACAGTAAGTCGTTTTAGACAAAAGCATCTGCTAAATGCAAATGTCTAAATGTAAATATGTTTTGAACATATTGTTATATTTCCATATACTTCAAAATATTTTAGATCCAACGTTCTTCAAGTTATCAAGTATACCAGCAAGACCTTGATTAAGCTAATTAGTTTTTATTTGACTACAACCTATTCACATGGAGCATCAATGTTAACACTTGACAGAGAGTGCAATCATCATAGTGACGACAGTAATCGATAATAAAGTTTTCCTCCTCTTTGACGAACCAATATTCTCTCTAACGTGATTGGCTAGTGTCTGCACTATATTTGCATATTCGATTGCCTGTTGTTGCTTGAAAAGTTAAAAGTTTTTCCACTTCTGCCATAACCAACAGACCCAAAATTTAAATTGGCAACTCTTGACGTCACTTGACATTTATGTCATAATCTACATTGTAAAAAGCGCTATTGAAATAAAGATGAATTTAATTTAATCACTTCATTCAACATAAATGAGGCGTTAACGCCAATGCTAATAATTGTAAGTGGAGTGAAGAAAAGGACTGCAAATACGTACACTAAAATGTTTAGTTAATGATAAAATTATGATTGGAAGTCGAAGAGTATTGCTTTAATACGTTGTGTAATGCATGACATTTGGTTACAAAAGGGAAGTACTATATGCTCAGAACTAATTTGATCTGTTAGCAGAGCCTTGCCATCCTTGTATAATGTTTTTTCATACATCTGCTTTAAAAATACAGAGCTATACTGTATGTTTTGTGTCATCTTTAATTATCCTTGTCTGTGAACAACAGTAGAGTGCTTAAACATATTGTGTAAGAATCTCATCCACACAGACGCTCTCTTATGAGACTCAATATGAAACGCATCCCAAATCTAGAAATAGCTTTGAGTTGGCAGGAGATACCCTGTCATTCATTTTCATCACTGAGCATTGGCAGAATTTCTATTTCTAAGAGCCTGTTTACCAGGACCGATTCTAGACTTTTTGTCACCCTAGACAACATTGCTATCGTTCACCCCCCCGGTACTGCTGTTTACATCTGGTATTTACACCAATATTGGGTAATCTGACATCAAATCACATCAAACAGGGACTCAAATGTTAAGTCAAACCTCATTTGGAGGTAGTCAGAAAAGCATGTGAACACTTTTATATCAAATGATATCTTGATTAATATTACACCGTGCCTGTTTTGGAAACTGGTTTGTTCATATCTGATACATGAGTTTGGGTTCTTGATAGGTTTCTCTTTGGTTTGCTTAGTTGGAGTCCAAAAGACACATAATATTCAGACATATGATAAAATTGATTTGACCGTATATTAAGCTCGATTTAGAAAAAAATAATAAGTTGAGCCATTTACTTTTCTGAACCGAATCCACTTTGAACATAAAAAGCATTGAGCGTGTTAGTTTACTGTCTAATGCTGTGAAGCTGATTTGATATAATCTACTTATAAAGCTCTGTAAAAATAAAGAAGACATGACCAGAGTTGGAGTGGTTAAAATGAGCTGAAACAACACAATTCTTGTCATTTCTTTGGCCAGTTTATTTGTTTTATGTTCAGTCCACTTACATTTGTAAACCATTAAGTTAACTTAAGCGTTTTGTGTTGGGACAACATGAAATAATTGTGTTGGTCCAACTACCTGGTTAGGGGATTTGTAGTTGCCAGCATGCTTTGCATGGGATTAAATTAAGAGAGGGAAATGTTGACAATAAAAGTAATCTTAGGTGTTTAAAGTTAATAGAAAGACTTGTTAGAGTTTAATCCTCACTTTAGTTTGAAGGTTTTTATGTAATACTTTTTGAGATACCACCTTGCAGAAGTACCCATGCTTTGGATGTTGGCAGCTTAATTAGCAAAAATGCAGTTTGTTGCTGTGCTCAGTGAGCAATAACTGTCCTAAAATTAGTTCTGAGATCAGTCTCAATCAACTGTATATGTAACTCATGAAATATGCTTAAAAATGTCTCTTTTAGTTTATTTAGGATAACTTCAAATAAAACTGAGAGACTTCGAAATGTAGACACATAATAGACATACATGATATTATCAGACCTTTGAGTTTAAGTTAAATAAAAATACAAATGTATTTAAACTTTTATTTGATAAAATCATGTTGGACCAACTCAATTGCATGTAATGGTGATAATAGATTTTTTTTTTATTGGTGCTAAACAAAGTTATTGGATGGAAATCCTGCCCTCAATTAAATTGAGTTCATCCAATGAGTGTGGATTGAACATAAAACAATTAAGTTGTCCCCCAAAAAAAGGAATAATTGTATGGTTTCAACTCATTTTAAATAAGTAGTTTAAACAAACAGCAAAAATATTTTTTGAGTGTAACTTAATTACAGTAATTTGTAACTAAACACACCCATCACTGGTCACAGGCGACATATTTTACTGTAGATGCTTGTTACTACAAAGCATTGACTAGTGATTGAATCTCATATTTGATATTAATAGGAACTAAACAATTTTAATAGAGAAGTGAAAGGAAAGACCCCTTTATTTGTCAGTACAGTGCAGAAACAGAAATGCAGTCCTTTTGGTCACCTGGCCTGTGCCGTGACTCTGAAAAATCCTGTCATTTTTCAACAAACTAGGCAAGCGACTTGACTTTTTCCACTTATTTATTTGACCTTCCGTTCAGCGACAGTCATTGTGAGCATAGCGATCGATGGGTTATGAACTCTGCATACTGCACTGAAGAGCGTGACTAGATCCTCGGTGAACAGCGTCACCTGGAAAATGGGATTCAGTACTGGTCGTGCCATGGTATCTGCCAGGAGGCTTATCTACGAGCTGCACTGCATAAAGAGAACACACTTTCTGCTCTCTGTTCACTCCTATTACAACCAGCACAACATGTGGAACAAGGCAGAAAACTCGACGAATGGAGTGCTGTGTGTCCGGATGAAAGGACTGAGCACTAATCCGAAGCTCAGCTATATATGAGAGAGCAAATGCAAGATGACGTTTATTTTGAGTGTGAAATAAGATATACAGGTAGCCTACTGAGGTGTATATATAAAAAAACAAGTCCTAGTTATGCACTGTTATGGAAAACTATATAAAAAATTGTATTATGTAATTGTATTGTATAATTATATAATTCATTCATTTTCCTTCGGCTTAGTCCCTTTATTCATCAGGGGTCGCCACAGTGGAATGAACCGTCAACTTATCCAGCATATGTTTTACACAGCGGATGCCCTTCCAGCTGCAACCCAGTACTGGGAAACATCTATACACACTCATTCACACACATACACTACGGCCAATTTAGTTTATTCAATTCATCTATAGCGCATGTTTTTGGACTGTGGGGGAAACTGAAGCACCTGGAGGAAACCCACACCAACATGAGGAGAACATGCAAACTCCACACAGAAATGCCAACTTACCCAACTTACAGTGCTAAAGCCCCATAATTATATTTATTTAGTTATTTTATTAGCTTTTTATTACTTTTACCTTTTACTATATTTTTATTACTGTCAGAAATAAAGATACAAAAGCTACACTTTAGTTCCTTCTTTTTATGTACTAAAATATACTTTTAGGGTACAATATGGGCCCATTAGGTACCAATGTGGAACTTTAAAGTATACAAATTGACCCTTTAAGTATAATCAAAAAGTTAAGAATATTCTAAAGTTTGGGATCAATAAGGTTTTGTTTGTTTGTTTGTTTGTCTGTTTGATTGATTGGTTGGTTTTATTTTATTTATTTACATGTTTATTTATTTTGAAATTAATGTTTATATTGAGTATGCATACATTTATTAAAAGTTAGAAAATTACAAACTATTATTTTGTAATTATATAAAACTATTATACTATATAATATAATATAATATAATATAATATAATATAATATAATTAGCTGTTTGTTACTGTGTAATTCAAGAGTTCGCACTTTGATAATGCTCGACTATGACAGCAGGTTTGGCGTGCTGTCCTGGGAGAGAACCCTGAGCTCGGAGATAGATGAGCCCAAGGTTCCCGCCTGGTCAATGAGCATTAGGAGGGATACGAGATCAGGTGTTTCTCGAGAGCTCCCCAAAGAGCTATCGGCTCGGGGCAGCAGCCGCGTATTCGGAGAACGCCCCCCAAAAGGCTGAAAAAGTACTATATCCGGCTGCTGGATAAAGTGGCTGGGAAGGAGGAAGAAGAAGAGAGATGCAAGTCCCCGGGGGCAGTATATATAAATGTATATATATTTAAAAAAAAAATTAAATTTATTTTATTTATTTATTTTTTTCTATGATGTCATCACTTTAAACTTTAAAAAACAATGTCTCATTTAATCAGTACTTAACTACTTTGATCGTAATGAAAAATAACTATGCTTAGTATATTAACATTAATAACACAAGCTTATCTGGCCGAAGTCATATTCAAGGTCATAGCAACTTCTTAGTTAATGGCGAACTGCATTTTCATGCATACCATTTCTCTACTGTACTTATGAAAACAGAGACTGTTGTACTTGTTTGCCATTGCACTGTTTCAATCTCGCGATTTCTGAGCTCAGGAATCGGTTGGCGCTGCGTGTTCAGCTCCTCCCCCCTCCACACTGAGCTCATTAATCTCCAGAATTTAAACAGAGCGCTTATTTGTTTACATTAATTATTTAAATTTATATTACGTGCGTTTATCTAACCCTGTAAAAATACTATACCTTATATTGTCGCTGTTGAACTCATGTCCCAGTAAGTACCCAATGTTTTTAATTTCCTTACCTTTCTCTTTAAGATATCTATTATTTCCTTTCTCTCTTCTCTTATACTTTAAGCACTCGTGTTTAACATGCTCAATTGTTACTCGTTACGACTGATTTGGTCCATTCACGTCAAAGAGAGGGCGGGACTGATTCTCGTTGTGAAGCTACTTGGATGTTGGTGGTTTGTAGCACTTCTTTGATCCAGCTATTGGTTCAATGACATGTCAATCACAGAGTGCAGAGGTCGGCGGCCATTTTGTTTTCAAAATAGTAGTAATGTTTACGTACGTTACTCTCCCGAACGCGTTATAGATTTAGTGGTTCGGGATACTAAATTGAAATAATAGCCTTGTATTCCGTGGATGTTTATAAACGAATAAGTGCGATATGGACTAAGTATTTTACTGAATTTGATTGCTTGGGTTCTTGCAGTGGAGAATACGGATCTGTGGACGGACGGGAGGCTTGAAGGGTGAGTTTCTTCAGTTATTGTCTTCCTTGGTTGTTGTCAGAAGTTCGGCTTATGCAACGGCTCAGATGCCGGAATCTCTGATGTCTGAGGGATTCTGACAGAGTTCGTGGACTGTCAGCTTGCTGGAGATCGGGTTGAAGGTATGCGTAGGATGAGCTTGGGATAAGCAGGAGGTGGTGTAAATTGGAAGGAGAGGAAGATCTTTGACGACGTTGTGGTTGACTTGTAGAAGAACAGGTGGGCCAGCTGTTTTTTTGCGGGGCTACGGGCTTGATTTGTAGTCCTGGTGAGGCTGGGTGGCGCTGAGCTTCGGCTGGATTTTTTTTTATTTTTGGGAAGAGCGGGGTTCTCGCCGAATTGTTTGTCAGTTCTTTTCCGAATGATGGGTTTGGTGGTGCGGTGCTGTAAAAAGCTTTGAAGCTGGAGCATTTTTTTGTAGCGAGAGCGGTCTTCAAAAAACGAAGATCTTCTGAAAATGAAGATAGGGAATGAAATTTAGGCAGGGTATTTATAGTGATTCGTAATGATCTGATAGGTTAGCTAATGATTAGCGATAGGTATCAGCAGTGGTCGTTCATATCACGTGCTCCTCTCGAAATTAGTTTGTGAAACTTCACAAAAAATGTAAGATCCATGCAAACTTTTTTTACAAATATATATGTCAGTGCTTTTTATATATTTTATTTACTTAATTATTATTTTTTATTTATTAGTTTTCATTAAAATATTTAATAACTTTACTGTTTTGAATAAATAAATGCATTCTTGGTGCTAATGTTGGTGCCTTTTACACCTTTATTTAAGAGTGTTTATTGCTTGAATATTTAAAAGTTTGGGATCAATAAGGCTTTGTTTTATTAATTTATTTGTTTGTTTCTTTGTTTCTTCGTTTAATTTACTTTGTTATTTATATTTATTTAGAAATGAATGTTTATATTGAGTATGCATACATTTATTAAAAGTTAGAAAATTACAAACTTGTAATTATATACAAATTATTATAATATAATATGTATAATATTATATAACAAAACATAACATAATATAATATAATATAATATAATATTTAGCTGTTTGTTGCTGTTCAAAAGTTATAATATACTTGTAATGTGTCAATGCTTTTTTTTTTTTTCCATATTTTATGTATTATTATTTTTTTTTTATTATTAGTTTCCATTAAAATATTTGATACTTTTACTGTTTTGAAAAAATAAATGCATTCTTGGTGCACCCACAAACATTTAAAAAAATGCCAAAATTGTGAAGGGTAGTGTACAATACAATAAGTGCTTTTTACAGCCAAGTGTAACAAATAAAAAAGGTGATAAGTGATGAAAGCGATTCCTTTAATATTTGGTTAATATCTTTTCAAAAGAAGTCTTTGTCGCTTTTCAGCTGACTGCTTTGCCGTCCCTGTTATCTGAAGTCATTTATTAGCCATTCTGCATCTTGCTGCTGGCCAGCAGATCCTCTCAATCATAGTCATTTGTTGGATGGATGCTTGATGGCTTGGCACAGTTTCTATTTGAGGTTTTTCTCTCTTATTCGGCATTGATTAGAAATACTAAACACTCTCTGCTTGCCCTTGTTGAAATGGTTTTGTCCTAAAACTTTTGATTGCAAGGCTAAAACAACTCTTAAGACGTGGATCAGGCCAAATCTGTCTTCTCCTCCATTATCAGCACCACAGGAGGGAAAAAAAATCTCTTAGAGATGAGCTTCTGTTGAGTGAAGATCATCAATACTGCATCAATAAACACCGTTTAGCAGTTCTTTATAAGTTCATGCTGAAAAGAATATATTTACACCATAACACTAACACATTTATCCTTTGTGTTTTTGAAGTTTTTTTATACAGACGGAAGAGTTGTTAAAACAATTCCCATTCACACACAAAAACTACTTGGAAACATTGTATACTGCATATCAGTGCAGTTGAAAAGATTATTTTGTAAAAAAAAGTAAAAACTACACCTGTTCATGCCAATAGACTGAACACACAATAAATATGCATAAGACCTCACAGTTTTCACAAAATCATGTATTTGTATTTCATTTTTTTTTTATTTCAATAAAAACATTGGATATATACATACATAATACCTGTAAATACATACATACACTTGTTGCCTTTTTTTTTTTAGTTGAATCAAATTAGCTTTTCTAGTCTTCTCAACATATCAATCAAACTGACTAAAAGGTTAAAGTTTGCATAACTTAAAAAATGTAGTTGAAACCTGATTAACTTATTAAAATAAGTTAAAGTAACATAAAACATGTTTGTTTGTTTTTTTGTAGTAATAAGGACAATACTTAAAAGCAAATCACATTAGCTATGTTTCCATCCAAAAATGCGAATCAACTTTATGCGTAAAACTGGAATATCGCATAAAAGATGTGCGAATAAAGCAGCGTTTCCATCCAACGAGTCAAAGAGAACAAAATCGTCACTACCTGATTAATTGGCGCCACACTGTAAAAAAAAAAGTTGAACCAACTTAAAATAATAAGGCAACCTATCACACACACGTTTTTGAGTAAACTCAACAAACAGGGTGTGAAGACCACACAACTCAAAATATTTTGTTAAAACCCTTAGTTCTACCAACAAGATTTTTCATGTTTACTTAACAAAATATTTTTTGTTTGCTGAACGCAAGTAGAAAAGAATGACCCATAATGCATCCACTAATCATTTTTAGGATTCAAATTAAATACGCAAGACAAATCAAATAACTTTTTCTTTTTTTATTATTGTGTCCAAAAAGCAATACAATAAAAATTTAGTACAAATTCAAGACAGGTTTGACATAAGCAGTCTTCTGCATTATGCAAGTTTGAACACAGCTATTACTAAATGTTTCTACTCCTTTGAAAATATTGTAAACTACAACATTTTCTACACATAAAATGACAGTTATTAGTTTTTAAAAACACACACACACACACACACACACACACACACACACACACACACACA
>CAIGQV010016735.1:7399347-7429333 GCA_903798115.1 Danio jaintianensis | reverse complement strand
ACACACACACACACACACACACACACACACACACACACACACACACAAAAAAAAAAAAACCTAATTTGAGTAAACTTTAAAATACACTACATTGAAACACTGTAAAGCATACTATACTTTTTTTGGCAGGTCAACAAAGTACATAAATCCAAACAGACAAAAGTATGAGTAAACCTAAAAACTTCTCAGTTCAAACCATGTAAAAATCAATTTGTATTTTTTGATAGATCAAAACAGAGTACAATAATATTGCATATTAGACCTCAAAGCTTAGTACAGTTCAGTATGCTTAACATTTGAACTTTTACTGCACATAATCATGTATTAAATAAATAAATAAATAAAATACAGTTAGCTTGTACAATTAACAGTTACCCGCCCCCAAATTGAGTCTTGTAAAAGCTCAACACTTCAGTCTTCCTCAAAGTTTGTAAAAAATAATAGTTGCAGTGCCATCTGCAAAATGGCCTTGTGCAATTATAAAAAACTTTGACTCCACTGATTGCAGTCTTGAAGAGCTGGTGCCATAAGATCCAGAAATATTTTCTGAATTACTTAAAGTATATTTGAGTTCTTGTGGGTATTCCATATTCAGTGCATACAAGAGACCCAAGTAAGTGAAGGCTGCTGACAGATCTGGAATATCCTGAAGAACAATGGCCTCTCCTAGGATTATGGAAAGGTTGATCAAAATGGATAGGGATGCAGAAGTGCCAACATCATCTTCGACCATATCGAGGATTCCAATCCTTACGTCTCTGGTGCTGTGGTCTTCAGGGTCTGTGTCCTTATACGTGAATAAATAATGAGAAGGGACATTAATTAATGTGTAAACTTTACACAAATTACTAGTTGTTATTATTATGCAAAAAAAAACAGAATGCATGTAACACTTTATGAAAGCATGCTAATGAATATAGAAATAGGGTATGAAAAGGGTAATTTACCAGACTCATCTTGAGAAGGCAAGCTACTTTTTTGCATGAAAATTCTGCAATGCCTCAAAAGCTGCCCTTTTTTGACGGATGACAGCATCAGTGACCTAAAAAGAAAGTTGTTTACAAAGGGTGTTAACAATCTCATAAAGTCTTGTAAATTCAAACAAGGAATTACAATTGCTACAATCTCAATTACAATTTAAGAGTAAACATGTGCTTTGAGGATGGTTCACCCAAAAATAATTATTTCATCTTTCATCATTGCTGTTTTAAAGAAAATGTGACTTTATTTTATGTGTAAAACATATAACAATAATCTTGTTTCCATACAATGTAATTTAATAGTGGTCATGTTTTAAATATTGATAAATAAATACATAAATAAAATTAGTTCTGTTTCATATGACAAGTTCATAACTTGTCAGACTTACTGTTACTGATATTCAGGTTATTATATTCTATCTTTCTCTCTGCATGTATTAATTTGAAATGGTCTCTCAAGACAAGTGAAACATATGTTTTTATGTAACCTGTCATACTGTCAGAACACAAATTGACACACATTTTGAGTGACTGCAAATGGACTCGACACAGTTAAATAGTTGTAATTAAATGTTATTAGATGGTCTTGCCTGAATCAAGAAATTCTTGAATACAAAAATAAAAAAATGATGAAAGCATGTCACTATTTGTTCGAGTAATTCAGATAGAAAGGATATAACGTTTTATTCATTGTTTTGCTAAGGATTTTGACTAGTACAACATCTTCTAAAACTCGTTTGGTAATACTCGTGTGTTTAAAAATAAATAAATAAATAAAATCGCTATTTGTTGTAAATACAAGCGCTCAAAATTCGGTATGATGTAAAAAGTCAAAACAAGTGCACTGAAAGAAGTAACCCAGAGCTACATTTGAACAGATCGTTATGTTAGTATACACGCACACATCAAAAATTACATTTCAAATAATACAACGTTAGATGACAATAGGAAAATAACGTATACATACCTATGATCTGGCAGAAACGCTTGACTGGTTAGAATCGCTCTATCACGCTCTCTCTCAACATTACACTGGTGAAATAGATCGGGCAGTTAGCTTGGTAGCACATCACACATGAAATGTATATATTTATATAAAGTTGATTATAAAACCGATTAATACATACCTGTTACTTGTCGGAAAGAGCGGACTGAATTTTGGCGAACGCATGAGCTCCAGCAACCCGCGCAGCCGATTTGAAAATAAACCGCGGGTGCGCATGCGCTGCAGGTTCATAATGCGCATGCGCCAACAAAAAGGACACGCATGAACGCAAAACTTACATCCTAGTGTTAGTTCAACAAAAAAATGCAAGTTTTTAACTTTTAAGCACCATATTTGTTGAACAAACAAAGTATTATTTGTGAACATTTCAAATAAATATATTTTAGTTCAACTTACTTGGTAAACTTTATTCAGAGAACTTTTCATTTGTTGGCTTTTTTACAGTGCAAATATCAACAGTAAAAACGGAATTTGCTGAGGTAGGAGAAGCTGCGTGAATCTTTTCTTCATTTAATAAATGACTTAAGCTTCAGAAGGCAATGCTGACACGCAGTGAACGTGTGGTGGCGTTTGAAGGCATGAGATGCGGAGCACAGACGCTCTTAACAATTCTGGAGGTCATTAATAATATAATAACACTAATACTGAAATGGTTACGGCATTTTAGAATGACCAAAACAACATTTCAGATGTTTTACAATGTGCTCAGCCTGCTGTTTGTCCATTTACAAACATTTTTATCATCACATGATCTCTTATAACCAAATCACATGACCTTTTTTTAATGCGCATACTGGAATTTGTTCGGTAAAAGTGTTTCCATCGCAGTTTATGCGAATCTTTTCTTATCGAATAAAAAGTTTATCCTACTCAGTTATGCGCATACATTTTTTATGCGCATTTTCAAAATTTATGCGCATCTTAGCGTTTCCATCAACCGATCCAAAATGCGCATAAAAATAGGTGGATGGAAACGTAGCTACTGACACATATATGTAATGACACATAATGGCCATTAAAAGCTAAATATAATAATAAATAATTCAATTCATTCATTCATTTTCTTTCCGGCTTAGTGCTTTTATGATCATGGGTCGCCACAGCGGAATGAACCGCCAACTTATCCAGCATATGTTTTACGCAGCGGATGCCCTTCCGGCCGCAACCCATCACTGGGAAATACTCATACACTCCCATTCACACACATATACTACAGACAATTTTAGTTTACCCAATTTACCTGTAGCGCATGTCTTTGGACTTGTGGGGGAAACCGGAGCACCCGGAGGAAACCCACGCGAACACGGGGAGAACATGCAAACTCCACACAGAAACGCCAACTGACCCAGCCGAGGCTCGAACCAGCGACCTTCTTGCTGTAAGGTGACAGCGCTACCCACTGTGCCACTGTGCCGTTCTAAATAAATAATGTTTAGAAAATTTTTTTTATTAAATCATTTAGAACATACATTAAAAAATACACTACAATACCAACATAAAAGCTGAGCACTGTTAAAGATTTCATAATCTAAACAGGCTGTTTTTTTCTAAACCAACTCTAGCTTTCTACTTAATTGTAATTATTTATAGCATTAATTTTAAGAAACCACCAAGAATCCCCCAGAAAGACATTTCAGAAAAAAATACAATTTTATTAACGTTTTTGTTTGTTCATATTGAGTTTTATTTCTTTATTTATTTTTGTTGCTGTACATAATCTTACAAAAGCAGTGTCTCTTTGCATCTGTTGGTGGCTGGATAAGTGCTTGCTTCCAACAGGAATGTGACACACACCAGTTAAAGGGGACCTATTATGCCCCTTTTTACAAGATGTAAAATAAGTCTCTGATGTCCCTAAAGTGTGTATGTGAAGTTTCAGCTCAAAATACCCCACACATAATTTTTTATAACTCTTTGAAACTGCCCCCTTTTATCCAAATTGTGCTATTTTGGTGACTGTCGCTTTAAATTCAAATGAGATTGTATTCCCAGCCCTCTTTTCAAAAGAGGACATGGCATAAACTTTGGCAGGTATGGTGCAAAAACTCGAATAGCGGATGGCTGCTTCTCTCTCAGGGCTGTTTATTCTAATGAGGGAGAGATTGTCACAAATGGGCGGGGCTTTCTCCCTCTGATGACATGTACAAAGGGAGAATGTCAATCAAAGTGTTTCTGCAGACTGTTTTTAAGAAGTGTGATTATATAAAATAGAATTAATACATGTTCACCATTAAAATCTGGCTATATTCACACACTGTTGTCACACAACTGTGTTTAAACCACTTATAAAAGTGATTTTTGCATAATAAGTCCCCTTTAAAGGAACAAACATACAGAATAATTTGAAAATAATGGAGAAAACAATAAATTGATACCAGATCCATATATTAATACTGATAATGTGGTTATCATCCCTAGTGTAAATGTAGTGTCCATCCCTTAACAGCCCTTTAGTAAGATAAAGCACTAGCGGTGACCATAAAGTAGTCATGTTTCACCACATTGAATTATACAGTATCTTTATCTTGACCTCATGCAATACAGATTATGTCCACAGTGACACACTGTACATTATATACTAGACTCTGTAATATCAATATTGCTTTAATTTGTTTAGAGTAAATCTGAACAGTAACGGTCGGTTGTATTTGTTGTTTTGGTTTTGATGTAAAGCATCATGACTAATCAGCACAAAAGATTACTAAAACATTGAAGCCATAATTATTCATCGAGCAATGTGATAAGCAGTTGTTAAATCTTTGTACTGTGACATTGTAGGGATTGATGGATTTCTGGTGAGTTTTTAATGCGTGCTGCCAGATGGCCAATAATTAAAACGGTGAACTTGGAGGCTTTTAATAATTGCATGCATTCTCTCATAGGACATGAAGAGGTTTGATACAAATGAACACGCTATGTTGAAATATTTACAGTTTTTGACACTTGATCATCTTTAGAAAGAACATATATTCTAGTAGTCACATTATTTGAGTTTTCTCTTGCTCTTCCTATCTCTAATTTGTTCTAATTGTGTTCAGTTAAGTAGACGGCAGTACACAAACACTGCTTCCAAATGAAGCATTCAAACGTATTCAACCATAGTGAAATCATAGGGAATTTCATATTCTTTTTCATCCCTATATAAAAGACTCCATCTGTTATGTTATTTCAGAAACTCACATTTTTAATATCCTTTTATTCCAGAAAGTGGGCAAAGTGACATTGGTTGGTAAAATTGACTCTCTATTAATATTTTATAAAACAGCCAATGGTCAAAACAGGTACATATCTTCGCGAATGAGCTTCTACCCCTTGTGTGGTGTTCGTGTGGTCTTCTCTTATGCAAACTGCTCCAGTTCTCCTAGATTTGAAAGGGGCAGGTTGATTAAAGTTGCATGATAACCTAAATTTACAGTAAAAAGGGGTTCATAAAAGTGCTAGTGCTAGTTTCTAGACAAGCTGCTGCATCTTTTCATGGCAGATTCAAGGTTTATATTTAAATGACTGATATTTAAATATTCATTTTTTATTACTTTCATACATTTTTTTACTTTTAGATCTGCTTTTATTCTGTGACACTTTTGAAAGGTTTAATTTGTTAACATTAATTACAAACAGGGTGGCGCGGTGGCTCAGTGGGTAGCCCTGTTGCCTCACAGCAAGAAGGTCACTGGTTCGACCCTCAGCTGGGTCAGTTGGCAATTCTGTGTGGAGTTCTCCTCGTGTTCACGTGGGTTTCCTCTGCTATAGGTGAATTGGGTAAGCTAAATTGTCCGTAGTGTATGTGTGTGGATGGGAGTGCATGGGTCTTTCCCAGTGATGGGTTGGAGCTGGAAGGGCATCCGCTGCGTAAAACATATGCTGGTTGGCGGTTTATTCGGCTGTGGCGACCCCTGATTAATAAAGGGACTAAACCAAAAAGAAAATGAATGAATGAATGAATACAAGGCTTTTTGGGTGACGGCAGCTTAAAGATGCCTCTCATATGGAGAATGAAGTCACATTAATTGCTCAGGTGGGAGTTTTTCACAGACTTCAACAGAGTGTAAAAATCTTGATGGTCATGTGGGTCTCGTCAATCAAATCTGATCTTTAATTTGTATTTTATATTGGATTCAAGTCAGGTGATTGGCTGGGCCATTCCACAGCTTGATTTTCTTTCTCTGAAAGCATTTGAGAGTTTCCTTGGCTGTGTTTTGGATCATTGTCTTGCTGAAATGTTCATCCTGGTTTCCTCTTCATCATCCTGCTAATGTAAATGTTGGACTGAAACAGCTAACATTCATTTACAATGAGGAAGGGCAGAGGGTTACAGAATAACTACTGAGATATTTCAGCTGCTGTCTGGGCTTTCACTGCCTTTCTACACCTCTCTTTCTTGATGTGTTTAATACTTTTTTCCCTGTGTCATTCATTTTATTTTTATAACTTCATTTGTAAACTAATTAGATTTGTTTTTCTTTGCATATGAATTTCTTTGGTTGTTACCAACATCCGGGGAATATTTCAAGTCAACGGCACCTTTAGAAATATGTTTTCTGAGAAAAATGGTGACGTGTTCAATACTTATTTTCCCCGCAGTATACTCAAAACAAATAATATATCTTTAGTGGTTCAATCAAAATATTATCAAGCTATCAGACATTTTTGTGTACAAATAAAACAAAAATAACTTTATTTGACAGTTTATTCTTCTCAGTGTTAGTATAAGGTGCGCAGATGTATTATTGTAGCTTAATAATATTCCAATTGAATTCAATGAAGGCATTTGATCTGTTTTGAGGTTGTTTTTTTTGGTATTTTTATTGACTTTCTCGGGACCGTTGTTTTCTATTGAGGATGAAGGAGCTCTCAGATTTCATCTAAAATATCTGAATTTGTATTCTGAAGACAAACAAAGGTCAAAGGTGAGTAATTAATTACATAAATAAAATTCTTTGGTGAACTAACACTTTTAAACCTATCAACAATTATCTACATCAAAGACTCATGTCATTGACTTTATTCGGTTGTTTAGCATGCTGAAATGTGAACAATGTTGTGATTGTAAGAGTTAGTGTATACATTCTTCCAGAAGATGATCTTAAATATTAAGCTGCCTGCAACATTGAAAACTTGCGTCTTTAATGCCAACACTAGTATAGCCATGCATTTATCCATTAGATGCTGCCTACACCTCAAGTGTCAGCATTTGCAGAACCGTTCATTAAAAGTAATCTTAATCAGATTTGCAGGCCAAATACAGTATGTCATCCTCATTCACGTGTTTAACATGTTGTTTGTTTGTATATATGAATACCAGTCAGACCAGATATTGCAAGTCTGTACCATGTCTTACCATTGTTCAGGCCAATCCTCGTTTTTTTTTTTTTTTATTAGTTCTGCCACTGCCTCCCATTCACTTGCCCCCTGGAGGCTTTCCTCAGCCCATATGTGTGTCGAGGCGATAAGGGAATTGGCAATTTTGTTTATGCGCTAATTATATGATTCCAGGGTTGCTTTTCGATGCGTATTGTCCTTGCTTCCTGGAAGTGCTCTGATCTGCTTGCTTCATCTGCTTCTATTTTCATCTACCCCCTCAATCACGCTTGACAGTTGGCCAACACTGAATGGTGACCCTTCCGCCGGTGCCAGTACAGTTTTCTCCTTGGAGCGGTGGGTGGTGTTCGCACTCAGGAGAAGAGCATGCTTTCTCTTCATTATTGGTTTTGGCGTCATTGGGTTGTTCATGTTTGCATATGGAGCTGCATGTTATTCCTGCTTAAGGAGAGCAAGAAGTGATTCTTTATCTTTGACAGAACTCTGAGCACAAATGCAGTAATTGTCAGACTCCCGTGCAGCGTGAGAGTGAGAAAAAGGGAGGGAGAGATGGATGGATGGAGGGGGTGGAAAGAACTGCGAGAGGGAGGGCAAGCGTGTGTGTGCATATGTGTGAGCGTGTGAGAGAAAGAGAGGGAGAGCGCACAGTGTTCAATACTCAGAACATCTAGACATTGTGCCGGCTGGGAGAAGAGACAATTAGACCCACAATCCAGAAAAAGAACTGACACACGGATTAAACACACAAAAAAAGGTTTGGTCAGCTTTTCAGACTGGATGTGGAGTGTGGATTGCGCGTGCAAGTCTGAAAGTTGTCCAGGATGCGAGCGCTTGTGGAGAATGAGCTAAGCGGAGCGGTGCACGGCGGGATTCTTCGAGGTTGGAGCGCAGCTGCTGCCTCCAGTCACTGACGGGAAGACCTTGCGCACGGGAAGGAGAGCTGCCTCCGTCTCTGTCTCTCTCTCTCTCTCTCTCTTTTTCCTTTCCCGGTCTCGCAGAGATAGGCAGCATCCTTCAGACTCGGCACTGAAAACAGCGGATGTTCAAGGAAAAGGGAAAAGGACTGGATTATAAAAGGGAGTAATCAAGGGGAAATTTGAAGGAAGGACAAACAAAGATTTGAAAATAGATTTGCATCTCAGGCTCTTGTGTTTGTTGTTTTGCGGAGGGCTAAATCGAAGAGATTTGGGTCGTGCATTGCTTTGCTTCAGCCAGCCTGTGGAGTATAGGATCACAAATAGCAATTCAAGGTAAGATGTTTGTCAAGTTCAATATCTTGCATGTGCAACCAAGTGCAATCCAGGTTTAAAAGAGCTGAGATTAGTGTACCGCAACGACAGCTGAAGAGGGAGAGTCAAAGGGGGGAATGTAAGTCAAAGTTGTTTTAGTCAATTGTTCCTTTTTTAATAAAAGTTGAAGTATATTATTTAGATGGTTCTGTGCTATATAAATGCTGTTAGGTCTGGCGTTTAAAATGTGATTTATTCCTCCGCACCTTGGTGGATATCACTGGGGTGTTGGGGGGCATGATTACAGTGAGAGGCAGATCTTATTTTGACAGGATCCCCCTTTTGTCGGAAATAGAAGTGAGGGGTTGGGAGGAGGGGGTTAACACATGCTATATCTCATTTTGAGGGGCAATATTTAAATGTACACCTTAAGAATCTCTCACAACTTTCAGAGTTGATGGCAGACCGATTGTTGTCAGTTTTTTCTTTTCCTTGTGCCCGTCGTAATTACTTTTGCTGTCACTTCTCCCACGAGTTCAGCCGTGGCTCCTACGCACGAAGCAATTTGGTGGCCGTCTTCTGACCACGTTTGAGAAAGGAGGGGTGCGAAAATGCAAACAAAGATTGAAGGCGTGATGGAGGGGGTTTGACAGCCTCATATCTGTGCTGCTGCTTCACGCAACTGAGGCCAGATGGAGAGAGAACGGAATATTATTATTATTTTTTTTATCATTTATTTTTTTCTGACTGAAGAACAGACATTCAGGTTTGGGCGTGAATGTCCCAGAGCTCAGTTGAGGAGCGTGCGCACTCCCTTGACGGTAGTGGACAAGTGGCCCCCTCCTTTATAGGAGGGATTGAAATATTCATGATTGCATGCACATCCTGTCTGCCCTGAAATATTTAAAATAATTGAATAATAAATAACACTGGCTGTTGAAACTGGCCCCTCTGTTATCCTGTCCATAGTGATCATTCTGTTCGCTTGGGTTACTGGTACGCCCATGACTTTGCCTACAGATAAAAAACAGATTAGATGGTCTGTTAATGTGAGTAGTTTGCTGAATAAGTATCTGGATATGACATAACAATTCTCATATGTTCGTGTGAATCGTGGAGGAGAGAAAAACACAGATTTTCACTTTTATAGCAGCCTTTTGTAAATGTAATGCATGATCTTGTCAGTAATAGACACCTGAACTCAGTTGTATTGGAAGGAAAAAAGCAGATGTATTGAGAAGGTAAGCAAAAAATGATGATGATGATGATGATGATGATGATGTTTGTGTGTTCTACATCTTTGATGTTTTATTAAGTGCTAACTGCGCACAGTCCTTGGGTCTGCTGGCTTGTTTAAAGAGGGAGCTCTGAATTTGAGATGAGTGTTTGATTTACGATTGCACTTCATAGCTTTTTTGTGCACACGTTCATCGGCATGGGGAGTCAATGCTGGGATGTATATAATCAAATGTTCCATATATACTGATTTCCCACTCAAACAATCATTAAGTGTGATTTCTCAAAACATATAGTACAATGAATGTGTAAATAGAGTAATTGCTATGCGACAGTAGCATAGTCTGCCTGCCTGCTGTTATGAAACAGGCCTTCAAGGGTCTTGGATGAAAATGAGAATGCACTGGCAGATGTAGTCACAGAAAAAGCCTTTCGCTGCATTGCCAGGATCGCTTGTTCCCAGTCTAGCCAGATGCATCAACACATGAGGTTTGCTTCTGAGTGAAGCTGAAATTCAGCCATGCCTGAAGGTGCTCTCATGGCCATCTTGATAACTTTGTATGGTGAATGAGTTGTTTGATGGTGGAAAAGATGGGGTCATGGTGAAAACAGTTGTCCCGTGAACCTAAATGTAGGAGGCAAGGTCACCGTGATGCACACCAACCGAATAAAGATGCTTTAAACATGTACTTGATTGATTTTCTTTCAAATATCATTTCAAGTCAAAGGAATGCAGCTTCAGCCTGGATATACAGTGAATTACATTGAGAAATAGAAAGGTACTTCTTTTCAGTGCACTCATAAACAAGCTGTGACGCTGACTGCCGTTGCAAACATGATGTCTCAGTTGTATACCAGTGAGGCCAGCAGAAACATACTTTATGAAAGTGTGCAGATAAATAAACAGCCAAATCCAGCATAATGTGGTTTTATGGCCTTATCCAGTCAAAGCTGGTTAAACTGGTGTCCTTGCTGAAGTTTAGCTGGTTTAGCGAGTATGACAAGTTGTCAAGTGCCCAAAACCATGCACATGGAAAGGATTAGTTTTCGCCTTTCACTTTGTCATTCTGTTAGGAATATCTTTCCACCACCAAGGAACAGTGAACATACCAAATAATGGTTATAATGGTTAAATAATCTCATTTTCCAAACTCAAGCTTCTGGAGGTGATGTAGATCTGTAGGAGCAAGTGGAAGTAGGAGGGTGTGGGTATTGCCATTCCGTATCAAGCAATTACTCATGATGGAAACTTGATGTAAGATGTCACCTGTAGCCAACTGGTAAGTAAATGGTAACCTTGGTGTTGCAAGCATAACTACTGACTACTAACCAACACAAAAGTATGTTTAAAATATATATTTCAACACCTCAAACCTGATGCAGGCTGCCACTGGTAGACAATTGGTAACTAATTGGAAACCTTGGTGTTGCTAGAGTTTCTACTGTAGCGACTGGGTCAAAACCTACAGGCAGGACTGGATTAAGGATATACTGGCCCCTGGAGCAGCAAACCCAAGATATTTTATTGCATCACCTTTTGTTATTTTTGTTTTGTTGCTATTTTAGTCTTTTTTCATTATTATTATTATTATTATTATTATTATTATTATTATTATTATTATTGTTATTCAAATAATTTATTAATGTTATTTTCCCATTTTCTTTTACATTTATTTAAATGTGAGGAATGCTTAGAATGCCTAAAATCGAACGTCAAAGTATGAAATGTTTTCTACTTCATACATTGCCTAGGCATTCTATAGAAGCATTCTATAGCATTCTATACAGAGTTGCCGTGCTGCAAAGTATGTAACTGGCCTACCCCCTGACCTACTTTGTGTGAAAAATAACATTAAGTGCAATTCAAAATGTCATTCTAGTCTTCCCTGCTGCAACAAGTAGCTCATTCCAGTTGTGTTCTGTAACAACATCCTGTCCTTTTTATTTAGCAATTCTTCACTAATTCGTGAAATATGAATGTGCAAGACCAAAGTGCCAAAATATGAAGTGTTTTTGTGTGAAAGAAGAAAATTAAGTACAATTCTAAGTGCCATTCCAGTCTTATGTACTGTAACAAATACTTAAATCTCAGTACTGCTGTCATTGTTTTTCCGGTAAGAACATTATATGCTTTATTTCGTATTCCTTCCACTTTAAAATACGTACTGATCAATAAAGACTTTTGTTGTGCTCTTCTGACACTTTGCCTTAATGATTCTTGTCATTCTATATAATGCCTAGGAATTGTATAGAATGCCTAGGAAAAGTATACAAAATCTTTACAAACACTGATATTTCATACTTTGCCTAAAACCATCAGGCAATCTATACATTTCCTAGGCATTCTATACAATACCGGGATTTCACACATTACCAGTAACATATTGTTAATATATCACATAGTATGTTGGTTTGTATGTTTTATTAAAGCAGGCCTACAAGCAGACAAAATGTAATATTAATCACATAATGAATTTTTAACATGCTGCCAAAATCAGGAAAAAAAAAAAAACTACCGAAAAATTAAAACATCTGCAGTACTTCCTAAATTAGTTCACTTTACAATAAATACTTTAAAAGAGGTTTACCGTTTAAGTGTGTCTTTAGAACTGTAGCTGAGCATAATGATGTCTTTAAAATTCATGATTCTAATTTCCAAAAATAGTAATATATATACACAGGCTGAGGCAACAAAAACAGGTGATTTACGTCAAAGGGAGTAAGAAGAGGTTAAATATATAATCCTACAAGAGCTCTTGGTACCTGAAAGAGATGATTCAGCCTTTGTGACTATATTTATAGTGGGTCCATTTAGAGATGAAGAAAAAAAAATCAATCCTCATTGTTCTGTCAACATTTGTTTTCCGTATTTTGGAGACTGTGACCTTTAGCGGAGTGACTCCTGGCTTCTCACGAGAGAGCTTGGATGACTCTGTCACAGGGCTTCAAATCATTAGTGCACATCAGGCTGATGTTAAGTTGGCACAGCCACCACAAAAACAGTCATGCCTCCTCGTTGCCGCCAGTCTAAATAAAACAAACAACAACAAAAAAAGCGCTCTAAATCGGGTACTGGCCCCATCTGCCATCTTTCAGTTCTTGTTGGTTTGATCCCTAAGGCATGTGTAGACCACCAAATGACCGGAGAGATGTATCGCACATAGACTAATTTTAGCAGGGATCTGGCACTGCTGCTCCTCCTTGGATTGGTAAACTTACAGCCCTCTGCTTTCTGTCAGCTTAAACATATTTATCAATGTATTCATATAACACATCTGGATGGTATATACAGACAGATGGTAGCACTAATCCTCAAGGGTCTCTGAAGTCTGGTGGAAAACAAGCTGGCACTATGCACATGACGTTAGTAAAGTTCTGCCAAATTTCGCAAACAAAGTGTTTAGAAATTCATTAGGTGATCTTCTTAATCAGGGTGTCCTGCTTAAATAGTGATGAATGTTAAACATTTTGGATGGGTAAGGGGATGATACCTGGGTATGTGCATTTTTTAAAAGTCCTCAGCATCACATTTTAATCTTACAGATAATTTGCATTACACTGAATCTGAATGACAAAAACTTCATTATGAACACTGTAAAAATGCTGGGTTTCATACAATTACTGTTTTCCCAACACAAATTGAATAAGTTAACTTAATTGTTTTTTACAAATTTAAATGGATTGGACATAAAATTAAGCATCCCCCCCCACACACACACACCAAAAAATATTTGTTTATTTATTTATTTTTAATTGTGCTGTTTCTAGTTATAAGTAGTTTGAACAAGCACCAAAGGTCATTTTTGAGGGAACCAACAGACTGTGAACCAAAGATAATTATTTGAAACATTAAGCTTGGGTAATAAAAATTATTGATATTTTACTGACTTTACTGATATTTTACTGACTGGTTTAGTACTTTCTGTTAGTACTCGTTGAAAAGGAGAAATTAGCAATTTAAAGGGATAGTTCATCTAAAAATGAATAATGTTAGAAACATGTAATTCTTAACGTCTATAGTAGGAAAACAGTCCCACTTTATATAATAATAACAATAATTTCTTACATTTTACATAGCACCTTTCTGGACACTCAAAGCCCTTTACAAATTTTTGGGTGGAATCTCCTCATCTACCACCATTGTGCAGCATCCACCTGGATGACGCGACAGCAGCCACACACCAGCTGATCGGTGGAAAGGACACAGAGTGATGAAGCCAATTATGATATGGGGATGGTTAGGAGGCCATGATGGACAAAGGCCAGTGAGCAAATTTGGCCAGGATGCCGGGTTTAAACCCCTACTCTTTTTCGAAGGACATCCTGGGAATTTTTATCGACCACAGAGAGTCGGTACCTCGGTTTAACGTCTCATCCGAAAGACAACGCTCACTGAGCAGTATAGAGTCCCCATCCAAATACTGGGGCATTAGGACCCACACAGACTGCAGGTTGAGCGTCCCTGCTGGCCTCACTAACACCACTTCCGGCAGCAACCTAGTTTTTTTTCCCATGTGGTCTCCCATCCAGGTACTGACCGGGCGCAGCCCTGCTAAGCTTCAGTGGGCGACCATGTGAGAATTGCAGAGAGCTAGCTGCCAGCCAATTAAGTGGCCTTAACTACTATGTGCTTACATCAAAATATAAATACAATGCACTTAATGTGTTTATAATGTAATGCAGAACACTTGGTGCTATTGAGGTGGGATATGGTTAGGCTTAGGGACAGGTTTGGTGGTATGGGTAGGTTTAAGGCTGGGTTAAGGTGTAAGAGATGGTCAACAGTGTAATTATAAATGTACGTACAGAAATTAATTACAGATGTAATTACATGCAGGAATTTAATCAAGCATAAGTACAATGTAAAAACATGTATTTCCACAATAAGTACATTGTAACAAATTAATAATTTCAGTGTAAATACATATTAGTTAAGGCCACTTAATATAAAGTGGGACCGGAAAACAAAAAGTATGGAAATCAATGTTTCCAACATTCTTCAAAATATCTTCAACAGTTAGAGTTCAACGTAAAAAACAACAACCTCAAACTAGTTTGGAACAAGTGAGTAAATGATGGCAGCATTTTCATTTTAGGGTGAACTATCCCTTTAAGAGCAATAAACCTACTTTGGTTTAGTCTTTAAGGGATCTTGCAGTGATGTCACAGACTGTTGAATGATCTTTTTATATGATTTTAAAATACTGTAATAAGACTCCTACACTGAATGACCTCTAACAAACGGCGTATTCAGGTCAAAAGTCCCCTGGCTATTTCACATAAGAAAAACAATAAGACTTTCATATAAAAGCCAACTCTTTGAACATTGCAAGAAAGCAAATCTAAATTTTAACTTGGTATTTCTGATGTTTATTTAAAGACGTAGCCCTGGACCATTCCACAGAAGTCAGTGAAGTCAGTTTAAAACATTATTTGACCTATATTTTGCATTTTATTTTCAAAAAATAAAGCATTTCATATCCTTACTGTGTCTTTTAAACCTTATTGTATCATTTCTACATCTGTCATTCTAATCTAATCCTAAACGCATTGAGCATCACCATTTCAAAGAACTCGCATCATGAAATATTTGTTTCTTCATAAGAGACCCGTCACAGTTAAATTGTTCATTTACCTTCTCTTTCTTTTCCAAAATTTCTCCACATTAGACCTGCATTGCCTCATGCTGTGTAATGAAGACCTTCAGAAGTCAAAGAGTCTTCGTTAAATGACACAGACAGCGCGTGCCGAGTCTTCCGAGGTCTTTTGCAAAGTGAAACACATACCCCGTAGCTATGCTAACTTAAGAGGACGTCTTCCATCCTGTTTCAGCCCAGCCCTGCGAAGAGCAGGGCGCTTCGGGGAACGGATGCCGTGGCATGACAGGGCTTGATGGTTGTTACACAGCCTGAGAAGAGCATAGGGAAGGGTTGAGGGTAAAGTCAGCAGGTGCTCAGGGGAATGAATGGACTCTACTGGCTCTGAGGGGATGGATTAGGACCAATAGTGGCTGACAGTGACCCTGACACCCATCTACAGCCTTTAAAGTCAACCTTCCATGGAGCTGGTGGACACGGGCCACCTCAAGCTAAAGTTGTCCACTGTTTTGGGTCTGGGTTGACATCTAGCATTAGCAAGGGTTATGTGGTGACATGATGGAGAAGAAGGGAAGAATAAATTGTGTTTTTGCCGTGGAGGAGGAGAGATTGTAAGAAGGAGGTCAGTCTGACTCTGGTTCTGCTTTTGGATGACTTTCAGCTAAGAACATTTGCCTTGGGAAGCAATCTAGATCAATGTATCGAACGTTGTGCACGGTGTCAGATGTCAACACAATGCAATACTAGCGCTTTTCAATACTGGTCTAATTGTTAATCATGATTTCTAGTAATTTCATATATTTATTATGTATTTTTTTCTTTTCTTTTTTTGAAATATGAAAATTGTCAATTTACTTGCCATATTTTATTTTATTTTATTTTTTTAATTTATTTCATTTATTTATTTATTTAGTAATCATTTTGTGACAAGTGCTGTCAATCAAAAAAATTGCTGTATTTTATTTATTTATTTATTTATTTATTTATTTATTTGGTAATGATTTTGTAACAGGTGTGGCGCGGTGGCACAGTGGGTAGCGCTGTCGCCTCACAGCAAGAAGGTCACTGGTTCGAGGCTTGGCTGGGTCAGTTGGAATTTCTGTGTGGAGTTTCCCCCACAGTCCAAAGACATGCGCTATAGGTGAATTGGGTAAGCTAAATTGTCCGTTTCCCAGTAATGGGTTGCAGCTGGATGGCATCTGCTGCGTAAAACATATGCTGGATAAGTTGGCAGTTCATTCCGCTGTGGCGACCCCTGATTAAAAAAGGGACTAAAAGAAAAGAAAAAGAATGATTTTGTAACAAGTGCACACTATTCCTTTAAACATGCACTGTCTGATAACATGCAGTATATAACCAGATAATTAGAACAGAACATGGTTTGTGAACGCTGTGTTGCATGGCTGGCAAGAATGCAAACAGACACGGCTGTCTACACCTTCACTGACTTGATAATTACATTTCTACCATACATTGATCTAGAGAGAGAGAGAGAGAGAGAGAGAGAGAGAGAGAGAGAGACTGATGGCAGATGCACATTCATAATGCTGGTTACAAGGGCCCAAAATGCAATTAGCTGAAAATGGACAATAAAGCAGCACCCCTCCATGCTTAGATGTAATATTGGCTAATATGCCTAAACTCATCCAATTAACCAATCCATAATGATGTTGTTTGCGATAGGAGATGCATTTCATTAATAGGGAAGTAATTATTGACACTAATCATTTGAAACAAACGATCGCAATTGGAGCTTTGACACGGTCATACTCCTATCAGGCTGAATGCACTACCACAGGCTGATGAAACTGGCCATTCATATTCAAACATGAATTAATAATATTGTAAACTGAAAATAGAAGAAAAAGAAAAATTGATCATTTATTTACACGACAATGGAGTTTTGGGGACCTGAAAATGCAAACATTTGAAAACAAGATTCAAAGTGATTTCCGAAGTTTTGTCATCTGTATGCATGTATATATATATATATATATTTTCTTTAATTGTTTTGTGTGTTTGTGTGTGTGTAAATGTAGTCTACCTTTAGTTTTGATGCACTTTTAGTTTACTGTTGCAGTATGTCTATGTAAAATCACAATGGCTATACTATACACCTCAAGCACTTAATTCAAATTATTTGAAACAATTTTAAATTCTTTTCTAATTACCAAGATTCTACCCAAATTGTATACGTAGCAATCCATCAATGTGGACATTTTCTGTTCTTATTTTTGCTTATTTTCCTTCCACTTAGTCCCTTATTTATCAGGGATCACCACAGCGGAATGAACCACCAGCTATTCCAGCATATGTTTTACGCATTGGATAACCTTTTTACTTATAGCACGTCTTTGGACTCTGGGAGAAACCGAAGCACCCAGAGGAAACCCACACCAACATGGGAAGAACATGCAACTCCACACAGAAATGCCAACTGGCCCAGCTGGGACTCGAACCAGCGACCTTCTTGTTATGAGATGTCAGTGCTAACCACTGAGCCACTGTGCTGCCCTCCACATTTATTTATGATTTTAAATTGCAGTATGGGACCTTGATCTTTCTTCCAACATCTTAAGCTTCAAAAGTTAAAAAAGTGACATTTATTAACATTTCAGTAGTTTAAAGTGATATTGTCGGATTGGTGTTGTATATTACAGTACAAAAACCTTGTAATAAACTGCCTGTACATTTTCTGGTATTTTACAGACTTATTTCTCTATCTATATTTCTCTATCTATTATTTCTTATACATTATATCATTTCAAACTACTAAAATATCAATAAAAACGTCACTTTGTCAAACTGTAGAGTTAAGTTTTCAACATCAAAAGTCAATAAATAAATGGAAACTGTTAATTAACAGATTTTTTACAATGTAAATCTTTTCATTAAAGCTGAAGATGTGATTAAATTTGTCTGAATATTTAATAAACAAACATGCAAGAGAAAAAAAATGGTAGTTTATATATGGTAGGCATTCTAGTTTTGCCGAAATGAGCTGAGCTTTGTGTTCGGCTCGGTGTCTGCAGATTTGGCGTGGGTGTGGTCAGTAGTTTTGTTTGTATCAGCTGTTCTGGAGTGTTTGATGTGAACCTTTTATTTAGGTTATTGATCGGCTTGTTCTTCAGAGGCCAGAAAACTGCTGCATGTGTTCTATTAGGGCGCAAGGATCATCCATACAGTTAAAAAAAATTAAGCTGAGATGTAGCAGATACTAATTGGCTAGTCTGGGATATTAAGCCTTACTCAGCAGAGAAGATTAAAGCAGGGTTAAAAATACTAGTGCACAAGAAATCGTTAAAAGATCGCAGTCTTGATTCAGACGCCCACTTTATTTTTTTTTTTAAATGACAATGATTTGTATATGAATACAAAACCTAGTACGATTAGAGTGGCATATTAACATCTGAAGCATTAAGCTGTTTAAATCTGCTCCACAAATAACATTGTCAGTCGATTTCAAAAAGTCAATAAAAAGATTATAGTTTGTTTATAAACAATAGTTTATAAAAGTAATTTATAAACACTCATATTAACTGTAGCAATCAAAATAGAATAAAAGAGCTTTTGAAAGTAACGTGATGCCTTAATCAGTTACATTATTGCACCACCAGGTTATAACACTCAACTAATTTGTCATTGAACCATTCATTCAAGACATGCGTTCAAAAACGATGATTCTTTCAGTAATAAAATGTGAAGTCTTTGAGTGTATTGTTAAATCAAGCATTGTCAGTTACCAATTATTAAGCTAATAATATATATGATTAAAATATTGGCTTTTGTGGACATGCATTCATTAATTAATTTTCTTCTCGGCTTAGTCCCTTTATTAATCTGGGGTCGCCACAGCGGAATGAACCGGCGACTTATCCAGCATATGTTTTACGCAGCGGATGCCCTTCCAGCTGCAACCCATCACTGGGAAACACACACACACACACTACGGTCAATTTAGCCTACCCAATTCACCTATACCGCATGTCTTTGGACTTGTGTTACACCAGTAGGAGGTGACAAGTAACACTCAACTAATTTGTCATTGAATCAATTATCATTGAATCAATAAGTGATGCATTCAAAAATGATGATTCAGTATTATAACCGGACGTCTATGCGTGTACTGTTAAATCAAGCATTATTAGTTATCATTTATTAAGCTAACAATATATATATATATATATATATATGTTTAAAAAAGCGATTTGTTGAGATTTTTTTATATTTTGAAATGATCAATTTATATATTTTATATTTATATTTAATCAGTTATATTATTACACCACTAGGGGGTGATAAGTAACGCTCAGCTAATTTGTCAATGAATTATTCATTCAAGAGATGCGTTCAAAAATTACGATTATTTCAGTAATAAAACGGAAAGTTTTTAAGTATATTGTTAAATCAAGGATTATCAGTTATTTATTAAGCTAATAATATATTTGTTTGAAAAAAGTGACTTATTGACATTTTTTTAATAGTTTGAAATGATATATATATTTTATATTTATATTTAATCAGTTACGTAATTACACCACTAGGAGATGACAATTAATGCTCAACTAGTTTGTCATTGAACCATTCATTCAAGATATGCATTCAAAAATTATGATTCTTTCAGTAATAAAACTGGAAGTCTTTGAGTGTATTGGTTAATCAAGCGCTATCAGTTACCATTTATTAAGCTAATAATATATATGTTTGAAAAAGTGACTTATTGACATTTTTAATAGTTTGAAATGATATATTTTCATATTTATATTTAATCAGTTACATTATTACAAACCAGAGGACCAGAGGACAAACCAGAGGATCAAACCAGAGGACAAACCAGAGGCATCAAACCAGAGGACAATGCCACCCCGGCTGCCCTCTCCAATAACTACACTTTCTCCCACAGCTCCCGTACATCCGGCAGAGGTGGGGGAACCGGTCTTCTCATTCCAAACGAATGGAGGTTCAAACAACTTGCACCCTCATGTGACAACACCTCCTTTGAATCGCATGTGGTAAATATTATTCATCCTGTTAGAATTACTTTTGTAGTCATCAACCGCCCCCCAGGTCAGCTTGGTCAATTCTTGGAGGAGTTCGATGTCCTCATGTCCTCTTTTCCTGAAGATGGCACCCCTCTTGTGGTACTTGGAGACTTCAACATCCACCTTGAAAAATCATCAGCTGCTAACTTCAACAACCTGACCACATCGTTTGACCTTAAGAGACTTGCCACGCCTGCAACCCACAAATCTGGGAACCAACTTGATCTCATCTACACACGCTACTGCTCCACTCATCACACTCGGATAACCCCGCTGCATACATCTGATCACTTCCTTGTCACTCTTGATCTCGACCTCACCGCACCTAACACGACACCTCCTTCCTCGCTTGTAACCTTCCGACGCAACCTACGCACGCTCTCTCCTCACACCCTATCCTCTGCTGTCTCTTCTATGCTCCCCCCACCTGACCAGCTCGCTCTACTAAACACTGACAGTGCCACTGACTCTCTATGCTCCACACTAACATCCTGTCTAGATGGTTTGTGTCCACTCGTCTCTCGAGCGGCTCGTGCTACCCCCTCTGCTCCGTGGCTATCTGATGTTCTCCGTGAACACAGATCCAGGCTCAGGTCTGCTGAGAGAAAGTGGCACAAATCTAACAATCCTGCTGACCTCTCTCTCTATCAGTTGCTCCTCTCTTCTTTTTCTACTGACGTCTCAGCGGCCAAGACTCAGTTCTACCATACTCGAATCAAAAATTCACCTGACTCTCGGACTCTCTTTAAAACCTTCTCTGCTCTTCTTTGTCCTCCTACCCCTCCTCCCTCCTCGGACTTGACGGCTGATAATTTTGCTTCCTTCTTTGTACAGAAGACCACCACCATCAGCAGTCAGTTCACTGCTCCACCTCAGATGGACCACGCTCCGACTCCTGAGACCTCGCTCCCCTCGTTCTCTGCACTAATGGAGGACGACATTGCGAAGATCATTGCCTCCAACCACCCGACTACCTGCCCGCTGGATCCTATCCCCACCCATCTACTTCAGGCTATCTCTCCATCGGTCGTCCCTGCACTCACACACATCATCAACTCATCTCTAAACTCTGGTACATTTCCCACAGCCTTTAAGGAGGCTCGCATCACCCCGCTCCTAAAGAAACCCTCTCTTAATCCTGCACTTCTAGAAAACTACAGACTTGCCCTTCATTAGAAAGACTCTGGAGCGTGTCGTCTTTGACCAACTCTCATCCTTCCTTACTCAGAACAACCTCCTGGACAGCAAGCAGTCAGGCTTTAAGAGGAACCACTCCACGGAGACCGCACTGCTCTCGGTTGTTGAAGACCTAAGACTGGCTAGGGCTAGGGCTAAGTCATCGGTCCTCATCCTGCTGGATCTTTCAGCTGCTTTTGACACGGTTAACCATTGTATACTCCTTTCGACCCTCAAGACCTTGGGAATCTCTGATACAGCTTTCCAGTGGTTCCAGTCTTACCTCTCAGGTAGGTCCTTCAGGGTATCGTGGAAAGGTGAAGTCTTGGAATCGCAACATCTCAAGACCGGCGTCCCTCAGGGCTCAGTGCTCGGACCGCTGCTCTTCTAGATCTACATGACATCATTGGGATCCGTCATTCGAAAGCATGGCTTTTCCTATCACTGCTATGCAGACAACACGCAGCTTCACCTTGCGTTCCATCCTGATGATCAATCGGTTTCAGCACGCGTCTCGGCATGCCTGAGTGACATCTCGCTCTGGATGAGGAACCATCACCTACAGCTGAACCTTACGAAAACTGAACTTCTCGTCATCTCCGCCAACCCTAAGATCCGTCACAACCTCTCTGTTCAACTGGGATCATCGACCATTGCCCCCTCCAGAACAGCCAAAAACTTGGGAGTAATAATCGGTGACCAGCTAACCTTTACAGATCATATTGCCAACACTGCCAGGTCCTGCAGATTCCTTCTCTACAACATTAGGAAGATCAGACCTTTTCTCTCAGAGCGGCAAGAGTGGTCTTCAAGGAACCGAAAAGAGTGCATGTAACACCCCTCTTTGTCAGGTTACATTGGCTCCCTATAGCCGCCCGCATTGAATTCAAAGCTCTGCTCATATCCTACAAGACCACCACAGGTTTAGCACCCGCCTACCTTCACTCACTAATACAGACATATTTACCCTCCAGATCACTGCGCTCTGCTAACGAGCGTCGTCTCATGGTGCCGTCCCAAAAGGGTAAGAAATCACTCTCCCGCACTTTCTCTGAATCGGTCCCACGATGGTGGAACGATCTGCCTCCTACAACGCGTTTGGCAGACTCTGTGTCCATCTTTAAAAATCGCCTTAAAACTCATCTCTTCCGTCTACACCTGACCCACTAATAAAAAAATTGAAAATAAAATAAAGAAAAACCTTGACTGCACTTAGCTCGTATATTGTGTTTTACCTACTCAAGACTAGTCCGATTTCACTTATGTATGCTTTGTTTCCTCTTGTACTGATTGCTTCTTTTGTGAACCTCAATTGTAAGTCGCTTTGGATAAAAGCGTCAGCTAAATGACTAAATGTAAATGTAAATGTATTACACCACTAGGAGGTGACAAGTAACTCTCAACTAATTTGTCAATGAACCATTCAAAAATTATGATTCTTTCAGGAATAAAATGGAAAGTCTTTGAGTTAATTGTTAAATCAAGCATTAGCAGTTATCAATTATTAAGCTAATAATATCTAAGTTTGAAAAGGTGACTTATAATGATGTTTTGAATAGATTAAATTACTAAATTGCTTGGGATGGTGTTGTAAAATAGAAGTCACTTTGTTAAACTGCAGTGTTACATTTTTGACATCAAAAATGGGACACAGCAGATGTCCCATAATGCAATTCATATCAGTAAATACACAAGGAAACAAAAATATCAATCACAAAATATGGCATGTGTGATACTAGTTTAAGGGTGCTGGCTTCTTTAAGAGTCACTTGTTGATGATGTCATCAGTTAGGACTTGCATCAGTCTGTTTCACACAGGAAAGCAGCCTGCTATTGTAGACATCTCATCCTCAGCCATCTGCTACATTTCTTGTTTTACGAAAGCATCGTTGGTATGTAATCTTATGTTAAAGTATAATTCACAGTTATTTGATAGTATTTTGTGTTAAGTACAGACTTTTAAATGAATCTTTATTCAGACATGTGTGCCGCGATATGTCAATTGTGTTATGCTCTGAGTGAAATATGTTGCTGTTACATATAGTTTAGTATTTATTTACATTCAACATGATGCAGTTATAGTATACATGTAGTCAGTATACAGTTTAGAATAAGAGATATCCGGTGTTACAGTATTTATGTATGCATAAACGTATACACGCTGTTATTTCATGTGTGCGCATGTCACATTAGCAATACATATGTGAAATATTTCCTTTCTTTAATGTATCTAAATTCATTTTGCTCTTTTCAGTTTTACCCTACTTCCTGTCACCAAATAAACAAAGTGAGCAGAGTATCCGCTTCAGCGTGGTGATTGGTAGAGGAGTTATCTGTCTGTTAACATATGCAAGGAGCATTGGGTGGCAGAACAAAATATGAAGCCTGTTAATTAACGTAGATTTTTTCCACAATGTGGCGCTTATGTTGCTACCTCATATATAAACATATTATAAATAAATATAAACATTACCATTTAAACAAAGTAACCATTAGTAACCCTATTCACAATGATAGGAGAATTGTAATTGTAATAAATAAATACATACATAAAAAAACTGGATTCTCATTTTATCCAGATTCATGCAGTTCTAGTTCTTATTGGTGCTTAAGCGAAACAGAAATAGTACAGTTTAAATATACCAAACACAAACACAAACAGATCTCTGATTATTGTAATGCTGCTCAAAAATAATACCGATCCAATTGAATCTATTCAATCAACAAGTCACTCCCTTATCTATTCAGTTATGCGTGCCGTAGAGTTCACGAAGGCACTTCAGACGGCACGCTCTGCCGAGAGATGTTTAACTAGGGACAAGAGTGGTGTGTTAAATTTGAAAAATGGCTTGTAGTTGAGAGGAAGCCTTCCTGAGGGAGGTCGTGAAGATGTCACTCCATTCCCGCTCGAGCACTTCCTTCAGAAACACTTAAGTTAATGTTTGCCAACCTTGAATTTGGTTGCATATTTGTTGTCATTTATGCCAAGAGGTGTGTCAGTTACCAAAAAAAAAAAAAAAATGAGCCTCTTCCAGATGAATGAAGTGAAATTGAGGGCTGCGTTAGAACATACAAAGAGTAGAGATCACTTTCAAAGTGCAGCGGATTTTTTTAGGCGTCCTTGCTGTTTTTAACTCGCGCTCTGGATGTTAATACACTGTTCGAGAGGGTTTGGGAACAAAGCCACAGCATCTAAATGATGACCTTTACCTCGGCTCGAAACAAGCAGTGCTCCTATTGTCAACATGTGTAATTTCTACCCTTGGATGCCAGCGCAGCATGGAATTATAAATCAATGAGACTGCATTACTGAGGATCCCCGGGCCCCTGGGTCTAGCCGAGGATTGAATAATGGGCAGTGGGGGTCAGACGGAAGAGGATGTGGAGGAATATGGCAGAGAGAGAGAGTCTTCCTGGGGATGCCGCCGCTGTTGTGTCCAGCTCACAAAGCTGTGGTTTGCCACTGGCAGGCATCCAGGGGGGGGAGCCGGGTGAAGAAAGAGGCTCTTATCGAACTCTTACAGAAAGAGGACTGATGTTTAGAGTGCGTATGGGCAGAAGTGTATGTGTGTTTGCAATTTGTTCCATTTTAATAACATGGCAGTCGCTTGCAATCCAAATTATTTTGTAACCAGCCGTAACTATGCATTCTGCCAATCATTTGGGGAAAATAAATAATTACATTGTGAGAATTAGATGTTTTACAAGTGACTCTTTTTTTTTTGGATGGCTCTTTAGAGCTTGAATTTATTTTTCTTGACATTTGCTGCCTTTCACATCACAGCTCAGGTGATTGGTTGGGAAACCCAAAAATAGAAACTATCTGCAAAGGTTGATTTATTACAATGGCCAAGAGAGCTTAACATGATGCATTTTAAGAAAACACATGCAATTACAAGGCGGCACAATGGCTCAGTGGTTAGCACTGTAACCTCACAGCAAGAAGGTCGCTGATTCGACTCCCGGCGGGACCAGTTGCCGTTTCTGTGTGTAGTTTGCATGTTCTCCCTGTGTTGGCATGGGTTTCCTCCGGGTGCTCCGGTTTCACAGTCGAAAGACATGCACTATAGGTGAATTGGATTAGCTAAATTGGCCGTAGTGTATGAGTGTGTGTGAATGAGAGTGTATGGGTGTTTCCCAGTGCTGGGTTGCGGCTGGAAGGGCATCCGCTGCGTAAAATATATGCCGGAATAGTTGGTGGTTTATTCGACCTCTGAAATAGAGTCTAAGCCGAAGGAAAATGAATGAATGAATGCCATTACAAGACACATCAGCAAATTAAGAAAAGATCTTCATCGGTTTGACAGCATATGTGTTGCAAATCCTCACAACGCAAACACATTAAGAAAACACCTGCATTTTCTCACTTGCAAATAGCAAGGAAAACAATGGAAATGTTTCAAGCGAACCCAAAAAATGAGATGGACCCGGCTGGGAATTGCTTATATTGCTGTGACTATTGCTCAGTGAAGTTGTAGGTGATCTTTGAAATGAGTTTTTTAAATTTATTTTAACATCCTGGTTATATGATTCCCTTGTCTTTTGTATATTATTAGCCTAAATAATCATAACCTAAATAGCCGGGATTTGCAACACAAATGCTGTCAAACCAATGAGGATCTTTTCTTAATTTGCTGGTGTTTTTTGTAATTGCATGCATTTTCTTATATTGCAGCATGTTAAGATTTCTCGGCCGCCATAATTTGAGATAAATGGAGATGTTAACGTGATTACTTCATTAAAAAAATAAAAATGTAATATTTACGATACGGTATAAAAACGTTAGCAATTGCCCAGAATTTTATTGTTATAAAATGTCTACATTTTATGATAAACTACCATATATCATTACTTTATAGTGTTAATAATTTAGTTTATTCAATTCACCTATAGCGCATGTCTTTGGACTGTGGGGGAAACCGGAGCACCCAGTGGAAACTCATGCCAACACAGGGAGAACATGCAAACTCCACACAGAAATGCCAACTGGCCCAACCGGGACTCGAACCAGCAACCTTCTTGCTGTGAGGCGACAGCACTAGCCACTGAGCCACTGTGCCGCCCAAGATTGCAATTTATTTTAAAAGTAACTTTACCCAACACTGTTTATCTTGTCAGTGGGGCACCATTAACTCTTCACATGTATACCTTTTCTATTCCTAAATAGTGCGTATTAATACAAAACTACTGCAATAGAGAGTTTGCGGGTACTTTCTTCAGTAGTTCTTTTGGAATTATGAAAGCAATCCTTCAGTCATTTCCTCTGGTGTGTGATGAGTGTACTGGCGCCATTGTACTGTGGCTGCTGTCGCAAATGATGTGGGTGTACGGCGGTAAATAGTAAAGCGCTACATAAATGTCTCATTTATTCAGACAAACCTTGAGGAAACATCATAAAGGCAGGAGTATTTTTACCATAGCTGCACAAACCTTCCATCCAGTGCTCAATTCCACTTAGCAGCATCTATAACATTGTTTCTCTTTTGTTTGAGCATGTTTAAAAGCTGTGAATGGAAAATAATATGTGCTATGTGGGTTCTTTTGGGACATTGTGAAGAGCTTGAGATGCGGTTCTGATTGTTGTCCACTATGACACAGTATATGGGATAAGACAATCCAGTCTTTTATCCTGAGTCTCATTTTCATTTATGAATCACCTTGAAACTCTGTCAAATGGATTTTTTTTTCATGCTTTTAGAAATCCACTAGTCAGTGTTCTCTAGCTAGAGGTGAAATTACAGCGTAATTTAGGGGTAACACTTTACTTTAAAGGGTAAAGACTGTCTTGACATCTTAAAAGCATCCCTGGGTATCAAATATATCTTCATTCATTCATTTTCCTTCGGCTTAGTCCCTTTATTCATCATGGGTCGCCACAGCGGAATGAACCGCCAACTTATCCAGCATATGTTTTACACAGCGGATGCCCTTTCAGCTGCAACCCAGTACTGTCTTTGGACTGTGGGGGAAACCCACGCGAATACGAGGAGAACATGCAAACTCCACACAGAAATGCCAACTGACTCAGCCGGGACTCAAACCAGCTACCTTCTTGCTGTGAGGCGACAGTGCTAACCACTGAGCCACCGTGTCACCCCAAATATATCTTAATATCATGTAAATGATGCCTCTTTGAGAAATATGTAAAATAAAATGACATATTTACGTTATAAAAAAAAAAATCACATGTTTTCCATGACGTCTATCAATTCCCATTATAAATACACCAAAATTAGTGATACAAAATGCTCCTACTGTGCCACATATGCCGCTTTTGGTTGTAATTTTCAATCAAAGGGATCTTGATCTTCATTTCACCTTCACCTTTATGAGATTATTTATTCTGTTGAACACAGAAAAAGATATTTTGAAGAAAGCTAAAAACCTGTAACCATTGACGTCCATAGTAGGAAAAACAAAAACTATGAAAGTCAATGGTTACAGGTTTCCAGCTTTCTTCAAACTATATTTTTTTGTGTGTGTTTAAGAGAAGAAAGAAACTCATTAAAACAAGTAAATGATGACAAAATTTTTATTTTTGGGTCAACTATCCCTTTAAGTGTCATTCACTCAGTTACCGTATGTCATTTAAAATGCAAAGATGATATTGTTTGAGATGTCTTTGTTATGACAACTTTTTTTTCATGACAACTTGACATTACCAAGATAACAACACTTGTGATAAATCTGTCTTAAATATGACTGTCATGAGGCCGTTATAATTGTGTCATGAATATTTTTCTGATCACTTTTTTTTCAGTGGTCACAACATTTCATTTGTATCACTGCAGTTGAGGTCAAGAAAAATATTAATGATGCTGTTAAAATTCATCATTCATTCATTCATTCATTTTCTTTTTGGCTTATAATCAGGGGTCGCCACAACGGAATGAACCGCCAGCTTATCCAGCATATGTTTTCACGCAGCGGATGCCCTTCCAGCTGCAACCCATCACTGGGAAACACCCATACACTCCAATTCACACACATACACTACAGACAACTTAGCTTACCCAATTCACCTATAGCGCATGTCTTCGGACTTGTGGGGTAACCGGAGCACCTGGAGGAAACCCACGCAAACATGGGGAGAACATGCAAACTCCACACAGAAATGCCAACTGACCCAGCCGAGGCTCGAACCAGCGACCTTCTTGCTGTGAGGCGGCAGCGCTACCCACTGCGCCACCGCAGTGCTGTTATAAAATTCATGACACAATTATAATGGCATCATGACTATCATGTTTAGGAGAAATTTATGACATTATGTCGTCTTGGTAGTTTCAAGTTGTCATAACATATACGTTTACAAAATGTAATTTTAAATGACATAACTTCATAAAATCTCATTCATATTCATGTTGTGTCATGTAATGATTATAAAGGGTTCATAACAGTCTTATGAACATGCCTTTAATTGAAATGTTAACAATCTTTGTTTGCTGGCCACCTAAAAAAAAAAAACAATATACCTGATAATCACCATTTAATTTTATTTATTTATTTCACATTAATTCCTTAAGAAGGTAAATGTATTTAAATTAGCCCAAAGGCTAGTTTCCATTGGTCTTAATTTTTTCAATATTTTCAATAATTGTATTTCATATTCTGTTTTCTTTCCCCCCGCTACCTTTTTTTTCTACCAATCAACCAGAGCTGTTTTCCATTTTAGCACCATTTAACCTCATGCACTTTTTAAAAGGATATTTGTTGCTCTGAAACACAATTAGTTTGAATATTTCTGGTGCAAAGTCTAACTTGCCCTTGAATATTAATCTGGCCAACTGCAGCCAAAATCTGAGTCACCCTGACTCACAGCATCACATTCTTACTGGCTGTGCTCCAGGACTGCAGACGCCACGCACAACACCTTCCCTACTGTACCTGTAAGAACAGAGCTCAAAATATCCAAATCTGCCACTTGGGAGATCGCAAAGTGCATCAAGCCGCATTTGGGCGGATGCTGGAATGCTCCAAAATCCCAAAGGCACCTGTCACTGATTTATGTGACAATATGGTGCTATCAGTGCACAGTGAAATATGACTAAATAAAATGTAGCCCCATCCATTACTTCCTGAGAGCATCCTGCATGCTGCATATTTGATATAAATATACTGTCTTTGAATAATGTGCATTCCTCAACACGAATTAGCCCTCGGAAGAATATGAGACGTACTTCAGTTTTGGCAGTCGTATTCCCATTGAGACTCCCCTGTTGGCCTTTCTCCATTCTGAAAAACCCCTACCCACAGAAAAGAGAGAATAAATTATTCATTCCTTCAGTGTGCCCACCCTTAGATCAATGGGAACTCAAAAACCATCTACAAAGGCCATATTTGATCACTTCCTAGCTTCTCTCTCTCTCTCTCTCTCTCTCTCTCTCTCTCTCTCTCTCTCTCT